>JAODUO010001027.1:85000-90000 GCA_025642075.2 Ridgeia piscesae
CATAGTATTGTGTCATTTTCACTTTGTTTCTTAGTTTGACAGTTTCTAATTGTTCACAGCATTCGGCAGAGGTTCCGTTAACTGACCAGTCTGCCAAGGCGACCTTTCTATGTAAGCTCTGAGGATGGTCACTGCCTGGGTGCTTGTCTTCCTCATTGATTTGTTTACGTCCCAAATTGAGACGGGACTCACATTAACGTGATTCTCCGATTCACGAGGGATACACACTAAATTAATATATATATATATATATATATATATATATATATATATATATATATATATATACCGCCACATGACCATACTTTCCAATGGTACGGCTACTTCGAAATGGTGATATACCAAGCGTAACATAACGTCAGAGCAGCCAATTGACAAACATGAATCTCATTTGAAATTTGGAGACAATCTGAGTGAACCATTGCGACTGCCAGTTGTTCGCACTGTTTATGTTTATCGAAATGAAATATTTATTTAAACTAATATTCCGGTCGACGTATTGGTCAATCAGAACTGAATGCAATTTTAAATAGAATAATTAAAATACATACAGAAGGATCTATAGTGTAAGAGACACGGATGACGTGACAGCATGTTAAACTATGACATGTTCTTGTTAAACTACGATGGTCTGTTCAAACAGGGAACATGTGATACGGAGAGAGACTGAGAGAGAGAGGGGGGGGGGAGGGAGAGAGAGAGGGAGAGAGAGAGAGAGAGAGGGAAGGGAGGCAGGGAGGGAGGGAGGGATGGCGGGAGAGAGGGAGGAAGGAGGGAAGGGAAGGGAGCGAGCGAGCGAGCGAGCGAGAAGGCGAGAGGGAGAGAGCGAGTAAGAGAGAGAGAGAGAGAGAGATGGGGGGAGAGAGAGAGCAAGAGAGAGGAAAACGGAAAGAGAGAGACAGAGAGCGAAAGAGAGAGAAATAACGAGAGAAAGAGAGATGGAACTTACACAATTGACACAAGGTGCTGACTAAAAAGAAGGTGCTGACTAAAACGAATGTGCTGACTAAAAAGGTGCTGACTATAGATAAGATGATGACTATAACGCAAGTAGTGAGCCGAACACCCGGAAGTAAAGTAGAAGGACTACATTTATCCACGTGACTAATGCAGCGATCACATTTAACGAAGCGACAGTTCCGCGTTTTCTCACCCCTTAAATCGCTGCGGTAAATGTCGCGGTCGCTTATTACTAACTGGTTTCGATATCACGTCTGATGACGTGGATGATCAGTGGCGAAACACCACAGGAAGTTAGAAGACTACCTGACTGCGCACACGAGTTCCGAATGCGGGGAAATCACTGCGGGAAAACGTTACATCATTACGCGAGTGTGTGTGTGTGTGTGTGTGTGTGTGTGTGTGTGTGTGTGTGTGTGTGTGTGTGTGTGTGTGTGTGTGTGTGTGTGTGGGTGTGTGTGTGTGTGTGTGTGTGTGTGTGTGTGTGTGTGTGTGTGTGTGTGTGTGTGTGTGTGTGTGTGTGTGTGTGTGTGTGTGTGTGTGTGTGTGTGTGTTGTTAAAAAAAAATTAATCTTATTAAAAAGAATGTGATGTATTGTGTATATAATTTAATGTGTGTTGTGTGTGTGTGTGTGTGTGGTGTGCGTTGGTGTGTTTTCTTTAATGTGTGTGTGATAACGTCTTTGCTGATTTAAAAACGTGCCGCAGTCGAAGTAGTATTATAATATTTTAGTGGACACTCAAACAGAGTACGTTTTTTTTTACAAAAATTAATTTGAAGTGATGTACCCAAACCAAGTCTAAGAGACGCATTTAACCGAGCAGTATTATTCTTGTTTTCGCCTTTGACAGGGTTTACGCATCAACATTTAGTTATTTCCGTCTACTCTACGAGCCGTGTTCTGCTGTCACGGCCCTCTGTCGTTCTCTGACACTCTCGACTGTTCACCTTTGACCTTTCGTGTTCTCACGTAACACCGCCTCATCTACTAGTCTAATGTGATTTCCCGTGCCACCTTTACCAATCTATCCTTACTCTTGATCTGCACGTGTCCCTGCCTTTCTGTCCAGCCACTTTCGTTTTTAGTTTTATTCTAACCTTTCGTTACAATTCGTTCTATCGTCTCGTGCTATTTTAAACATTCTTCGGGCCCAGTTAGTCTCTGCTACACATACCGTCGTCCCGTGTCTCGCTGTGGTTCCAGTGTTCCAAGTCTCTAACCTGTGTACATAGAGACTATGCTGGTATCACATAATTCCACCACTTTCCTGTTAGCACCCTTCCCTCCCACGTAATGCTTTTCCCAAAAATTGCGTAGGCATTCAGACGGTTTCTGGCAGAAAAACGTATACTAAATAAAAACAACTTCACAAATCGAGTTTATCACCAAATCCAGACAAAGAAAGTATATGTTTTGGTATCATATTATGCCATCGAAGATATATGTCTAAAAGGAATTTTATTGTAGACATTTTGACTGTGAGCTCAGTTGCAATGGATTTTCCCAAAACGTGTCATCACGTTTGGTATTCCTACATTCCAGCACCGATATGACATCGTTTTGTTTTGGACAGTTCCACAATGTGGTTACCCGAGGCAGGGATTCCTAAATGATGACTAATGTGCGGGAATCCCTGTAGGTCCCGGATGTTTGTTTACGTCACTCAAGCAAGTTGTCTACCTGTACAAACATACTAATTGTATTAAAAAAGTCATTGCGTCGTTCTTTTTCCGCAAATTACCAGCAGTGTTTATAATGCATTGCACAGGAGATTTGGGACACATTAAATTTTACTTTTTTCTGTATTTCTGTGCTCAATTTCTCTATTGTTGTTATATTTTCAATGTTTTTTGTTCGCAATTATTATTGGCTATCTAATGTGTAAAACTCTCCTGAGACAGTTGAACTGAACGCAGGCAAATCCCAATAGTCTAGGCAGGAAAATCCCAATAGTCTAGGCATGCAAATCCCCAGTGTCCCCTTGGATCCGTTTATGAGTAGATAGGTAGGTCCTTTAGGCCAAAACGGGCTGCACATTAGCTTTTGTTTCTTTTTCTTTAATGAATTCGGCATACGTGAACTAGCATGTCACAGTCAATACTAGATGCGAATTAAATTTAGAACGAAACTTCGAAAATAAACTTCAACCACGTTGATATTACTCTGAAATATTACAGGACGATAAGACTCACGAGACACCGGCACACATTCCAATTCATGTGCACATAGATATTTTGGAATAATTATATACTGCATGCTGATGACATGAGGGATCTATGTCGGTTTGCAGCAGGGATTACCCATAATGACTGTTGGATCTGCGTCGTGCTTAATTTTTTTAAATAAATTTAACGAGGAAATACCAAACATTACTGCGACAACTTGCAAATAGCGCGGTGACGTACTCAAGAGGGTGTCTGACATAATCGAGAACGTCTATGACTACAAGGCAGCTAGCGTAGGTGCTTGTATCCACGATTGCGCGCGTGCGCACGTCCATGTGTGTGTGTGTGTGTGTGTGTGTGTGTGTGTGTGTGTGTGTGTGTGTGTGTGTGTGTGTGTGTGTGTGTGTGTGTGTGTGTGTGTGTGTGTGTGTGTGTGTGTGTGTGTGTGTGTGTGTGTGTGTGTGTGTGTGTGTGTGTGTGTGTGTGTGTGTGTGTGTGTGTGTGTGTGTGTGTATGTGTATGTGTTACTGTGTGTTTGTTTGTGTTATAATGTGTGCGTGTGTTACTGTGTATGTGTGTGCGTGTGCGTGTGCGTGTGCGTGTGCGTGTGCGTGTGCGTGCGCGTGCGCGTGCGCGTGCGCGTGTGTACGTGTGTGTATTAGTGTGTGTGTATTGTTATTGTTGAACCTATCCCAAACAGCAACACCATATGTAACACAAACCCTCCACCTCGACACTGCGAACAATTGAAAAATAATTTCATGCAGACTTTTCACATAGTAAAACAAAACCTATGTAGTGCATATCTAATGTGCCTGCGATCATTGCCTTTAGCGGGTTTGTTGAAGAGAATGTAGGCACTAGTAGTCGTCTGCTTAGACAAGCTATTACGGGTAAATGTTATTAATTTACATATTCTTTTTACTTACTCATTATTGTATACGAAAATGTTGCATGGTATGCGAAGACAAACCACAAACAGAACAGTGTTTATTACCATTATTTAAAACCCACTATTTCGGCGACCAATAGGCACCTACCAATAGCAAACAGAACAAAAGTTTGTCCTCCTCATAAACTGCGAAGTCATTCGACCGCGTCTTTTAATCGCGACATGTTATCATTTTGGCTTCACGAGAAAGTGTCGGATTGACCTTTGAACCGGATAGCAAAAAAGACCGATTCTCACAGGCGGCTCGCCAACAAAATGTCATAGGTCAGGTCAGCCAAATATGAACTCGCGACAGCACCGGTATAATTAGACGTTATTAGCGCTAGCGCAAAATGGCACACGTTTAAGTCGTTACTTGGGTGTCTTTGTCAACAAATTAGGCTCGGCAAACGAGCCAACACCGCAATACTTTTGATTTAATCCACAAATAGATGTGGGTAGGAAAGACGCCAACCATAAGACGGTTCCGCTGATGGTTTCCGTAACGCACACAGGCGCATTTAAATTTGAACAGACAGCAAACTTGATAACACATCTAAATTTAAAAGTCATTAGTAGTATTTGGGTCGACGGCTCTTAGATCATGTGCCACTTTCACGGAGCGGGAATAAATCTGCGGAAAGTAGACCTCACCACGGTGATAAGTAGGACAAAGTAGTCAATTGGTCAACAGTGAAGACCTTGTTATTTTAGTCGATATTGTGCGCACTACACCGGCCGCGCGCGCGCGCGGTGCGCGGCGTGCGTGCGTGCGTGCGTGCGTGCGTGCGTGCGTGCGTGCGTGCGTGCGTGCGTGCGTGCGTGCGTGCGTGCGTGCGTGCGTGCGTGCGTGTTTGTGTTTGTGTTTGTGTTTGTGTTTGTGTTTGTGTTTGTGTTTGTGTTTGTGTTTGTGTGGTGTGCGCGTGCGCGTGCGCTGGCGTG
>JAODUO010001027.1:102500-107500 GCA_025642075.2 Ridgeia piscesae
GCCTTACATGCTCCGGTCTTAATTAAGTAAAAACGCATCGGACGATATGTCTGTCATACAGCACGATGTGGTCACCCGACAACATCGACATGTTTTCGCTCCGGATACTCTCTCGTTTGCATTGGTGACACGTGTATTTTATTTGTATTGTTTTAATTAATATAACACTGGTGACGTATTACGAGTCTGTATCATCGTCGTATTGGCTGGGCTGGGTACTTGTGGGCGGAAACACACTTCCTAAATATGTCTTCCTTAGGGAACTCTGTGATGGGGAAATAGCAACATACAAACAGCGATTTCGTTTTAGTTTTGAGCTATTTGAAAACGAGCAGAGGACCGTTTCACTAAGATCAAGAGCTATTAAGGAATATTAAATTAAAGGAGCTTTCTCGACTTACAAACATCCAGTGCCCTGTAACCGATGACTCTATGTCC
This sequence comes from Ridgeia piscesae, assembly GCA_025642075.2. Classification (NCBI taxonomy): domain Eukaryota; kingdom Metazoa; phylum Annelida; class Polychaeta; order Sabellida; family Siboglinidae; genus Ridgeia; species Ridgeia piscesae. The sequence continues at coordinate 102,939 of JAODUO010001027.1, forward strand.
ACGAAACACCAGCGACGATGTCCCACTGGTACGCCATGGTGTTGACAGTTTTCGGATATAGACGATCACTGTTAAGGAGCAGATTCGATTTTAAAGAGCAAAATCGAGCTTAGGAGCTCTTAACAACGTTAGTGAAATGAGATCCTTTGACATCCCATCTAAAACTTCGACTGATGTTGCTGTAAGCAGGCCCAGTTGGCAAGCCTTTAGTCTTGTGACACTGGTATTAGAGAGCAAATAAAAATTTAGCCAAAACTAGACAATGACACAACTTGAAGGACACGCGGAAGAGATTGTCTTTGATCGAGACGTGTAATTCACCGGTCACGTGACAGCGTCAAGTCACACGACATCTGACCACGTGACATTTGCTCGCCGGTCAGCACGAGACCAGTCGGAATCGGAAGTGTTTATTGACCCCATTATTATATATGATACAATGTTCAACAGAGTAATAGTTAAATAATATTAGTAGTGTTGTAATGTACTAAAATAACAAGTAATTGCGTAATATGAGTTATTAAATAAGACATAACATAAACTAGATATAAGCAATACGTGATACAATCGAATTGTTGTTGTATATAAACTAAACAGTTTACAACAATAAAAGGTAAGTTCTTATATAACGCAGTATCCAATCCTCAGGACTGCTCAAAGCGCTTTAGTTCCTGACAGACCTGTTCAATCAGACACCATCTCGACTTCTCTGGGAAGCATCCAGCCATATGCAACAATTAACGCCCGAAAACTGCTCGTACACATATCAACCACTGTCTATAGCCAGGTACTCATTTATATAGTTGGGTGAACTGGAGAAATGTAGAGTGAAAAAAAGTTGCCCAAGGTTTTAACACCGCAGCACAGGACTAGAAACCGGATTCTCGCAGTCGAGAGCACGAAGCTCTACCCCTGAGCCACAGCGCTCTACTCAACTCCAATATTGACTGCTTTTCGTGAGTTAACAATTGTTCACCCCGCTGTGTGCAACAGAGCGGAACATGTAGTGAGAACACATTTTAATCACGTGTTTCTAGCATTTGTCATATTACGTAGTAACATTAAGTAGCGACATATTTCTCAGCATTTAAACACGTCGTCAGACACCCGCATTATAAGCTCCGTTAGCATCTTGAAAAATACAATAAATAAAAATAATCGGCAATGCTTAAAACAGTATCAGGGGTTTCTGGGCTTTTTTGGTAAATGTTTATAATCATATGGATGTATTTGCCAAAGGATCTCAGTCAAGTCAATGGCACCTCTGGGACAGGGAAGCTCGTCATGTCTCCCGGGGGAAAGGGGCACTTTGTCCCTCTTTCAGAGGTTTTTCAGAGGGAAACCAGTTGCCTTTAAGCGGCGCATTGTATTGCAGTGAAATTGTTACTGCAACTCTCCGGTGAAGGATAACGTACTTGTTTATGTTTACGCGAATTTCATCCTTAAAACCAAAGAGTGACCCGCGCGTGTGTGAACCAATATTATGTTTGATCTGGGGGCCCCTCGACCCACCCTTTACACAAACAGAAAGGCGTCACGTTTAACAGGAAGGTAAACAGAGCAGATCACGACAGATGGCGAGATCGAAGCGTGAACGGGGGAACATATGGTGCGCGTGTACGGTGCAGGAGCCTTCGTCAGGTGTACCAGCCGACTGGGTACACGGCCAGTTCCCGTGGGTTAATCTCTAGCTCTACTACACACGCCGCTCTTGACGCGCACTTCCCTTAGATGTGTTACAAGTAGCTCACACGGTGCGTGTCGTGGCACCCACTGTACCGGACGCCTGCGATCTTTGACCGACAGCGCACGATGCCCGCTGCCACGGTCAAAGAGGCAGACCTTCGCCTCTGGTGGTACGGGGAGGCGTGTGAGTTCGTTGGCAGTGCAGAGTGCCCGAGCAACGCACCCGGTGATAGCTGCAGGCGAGCTGTGCGGCGCGGGGCGGTGCGGCGTGTGTAGTACGCCATTTAAGGGCTATTCACGTACAGCGTGAAGCGTCGAGAACGGAAAAACGGTTACTTGGTGCTTAGCCAGACACACACCCGACTCCTGAATCGGAATTGAAGGCTGGTTGGAGTCAGGACTTGCTCACTGCTAGCAACCGTTTTTCCAATGCCATTGTCACTTATTAAACTTTCTATCTGTAGAGGTGTAGAATCATAATGAACATCAGCGAATTAAACGTTTAATTAAGACCCATCCTTTGGGCGATACGATTGTATTTGCATGGACAATGTGGCAACAAAAATATGTAATAACGACTAATATAATTTTACAAACGTAACAAATGTTATTTTAAAAGCACACCCCCGTTCACGACGGTGACACATTTCAACAGGCTCCTTCGTTTTCTGCTGATGTCTTCACCCGATACAATAGCAGGAGTCAGACCACATTTGCAATTTCCGTAGGCGACCAATATAACGTTTCCTTCATTAAACCTCAGGCTCCCACAAACTTCTTTCCAACCATACACCCCTCCATGAACCACCCACGGATTGCCCCTGATTACATCACCAAGCAAAATGACAACTGTATTAATACGCAGAAATGCACCGACTGACAGCTGTCGTAATGGGACAGCTGTGATGCACAACAACATCATTTCTACTCACTCCACACTACATATGTGTCACAGAAATTCAGACAATCTGCATAATGCTGTTTCTATAGGGTACACTTTGGGTAGTGGCGGACGAACACCTTATTGTGTGGTCTTACATCAGCAGCGAAGTGGTGCTGAGGCCGCGTTGCTACGATAAATAATAATAGTTTCGTCCCCTCACCACCGCTAAATGTCTTAACCGGGTGGTGGGGTTTTGTGATCTTCACGGGGACGCAGTTGGAGGTATCCGAAAGTTTCAGTATGTGTTTTGGGACCAAAAAGAGAAAACTGGAGGTTTTTCGAGAGCCTCAGTCCCCCGAATATTCCTATGGCAATGTAGACAGAAATTGTGTGTGTGTGTGTGTGTGTGTGTGTCGTGTGCGTGTGCGTGTGCGTGTGCGTGCGTGTCGTGTGCGTGTGCGTGTGCGTGAGCGTGAGCGTGAGCGTGAGCGTGAGCGTGAGCGTGTGCGTGCGCTGCGCGTGCGCGTGTGCGTGCGTGCGCGTGCGTGTGCGTGTGCGTGTGCGTGTGCGTGTGCGGGTGGTGTGCGTGTGCGTGTGCGTGTGCGTGTGCGTGTGCGTGTGCGTGTGCGTGTGCGTGTGCGTGTGCGTGTGCGTGTGCGGTGCGTGCGTGTGCGTGTGCGTGTGCGTGAGCGTGAGCGTGTGCGTGTGTGCGTGTGTGTGTGCGTTGCTGTGCGTGCGTGCGTGCGTGCGTGCGTGCGTGCGTGCGTGCGTGCGTGCGTGCGTGCGTGCGTGCATGCGGACATACGTGCGTGCATATGTGTACGTGAATGCGCATGTCATACGTATATATATATATATATATATATATATATATATATATATATATATACATGCATATACATTCGTTTCGATATTTTTATTTTGCAATCACAACAATACAATTGAACAATACAATTGTTGTGATCACTTCGATGTATGCAAAATAACGAAGACTGGTGACATTTGTGTTGATATTGGAATAATGTTGCCCTAACGACCAAACCTTTCTGTACGTGGCAACAGTATCGCTGCATACAAGCTGTAGGCCTGTACCGCGTAGATGGCGTGTCGACATCTCTTGTACTATTACTATATGAAAAACCCTTTCTCCTGCTCAAGGCTCCTGCTCATGGCTCCTGCTCTCGCGGTTCACCGCACAGATACAACGTGCTCTAGGCTGCGCGTCACGCACGAGTAGATCTATCTGATTATACAACATATTGCTAGTGCATATTAATTATCTAACAGTTTATGTAAGTATATTACGCATTACCTGCATATTACATAAATACGAATTTACAATTATATATATATATATATATATATATATATATATATATATATATATATATATATATATATATATATATATATAATATATATATATATATATATATATATATATATATATATATATATATATATATATATATATATATATATATATATATATATATCACATAATATTATTACCAAGGTTCTCGAGAAAGTGTTATTCGGCAATCAAGATGTTTCGTCAATCAACACCTAACACAGTCACGCACACGGAGTTGCGTTTGTTGTGACGAATGCCTTGTTTTCTTCAGCAATTTAACGACTCCAATTGTGTGAATTTAAATTGTTTTCCGTTGTGGTCGTGCACCAACAATAACCAATTATAGTAACGTAAGTTAATTCCATTAAGGGAGTTTGCTTATGGGCATAACTGTCACCGCTGTTGCAAATCAAACTAGACCAACTGATCAGTCATCTTCGCGTGTCTTTTAAACAAACTATTTTGCTAAATATACGGCCGGTGTCCTTGTCGGACGAACAAAGATCTGGCCTATTACGCACGTGTTTGTACTAGGGTGACATCTGATATTATTCACAGCCGGTGATCCATAGACTGCCCTTTTATCGCCCAAAGACACGATACATTTCTTAAGAATTGCAATGAATGACGCCAGCCGTC
>JAODUO010001027.1:112500-120000 GCA_025642075.2 Ridgeia piscesae
TTAAGACCCACCGATCTCACAACCATATAAGGTAAACATACACCAAAAACATGGCGCTATGCGTATAAATTCAAAAACGTCACCGCGCTTGTAAATCATCACGAAATGTTACATTTAATAATTATTTTGGCACTTTGCGTCACTCTCTCTTCGGTTGGAGACCGAACTTCCCGCTTGGCTGACCGGAGCATTTGACAAGAAACACTCGCCATTTCGTTAAACCTGTTTACAAAGGGGGGACCCCTTGTGTATGACTCAAAGCATATCGGAAACAACTGCGGTTTACTCTCAGCACGGTTATTAACAACGCTGCAATTTGGTTGATAACATCGATTGCGGCTGTGTTTATACCGACGTGTGACGGACGTGAGCCCATACCTACTGGAACCGTGGTTGATTTCACGTGCACGTTACGATGCCGCACGTACACACCCATACGTTGTGACAAGTTCATTGTACGATACTACCCCGACTGGTTACCCGAGCCACTGTATTCTACCCCATACACGTCGTGTGTTTGTTTGATTTTATCAACTGAATGTTTATGCGAAAGCGCCGAAGTGTGTCCGCGCCGACTCTGTTAATTTGATTGCGGCTAACAGTGGTGAATTAGGGCCCTCGGGATCCAGGCCCTGATTAGGGCCCTGCCCGTTTGGTTCCCACAACCAACAGCACTGCACGCACACACACGCGCGTGTTCATACACGTAACTGCGCGCAAAGGTTCTTTGGGCCTTTGATCAAACGACAGTTTAAACCTTGCGGTTACTTAATATAATTGTAAACATACGCCATCTGTTCGTTCTGACAAGAGTATACACTTTTTGCAATTGCTCGCTAGAACCAAACCACAAAGAACTTGAGCTTAACAGTAATGTGCGGAAACGAGTAGAGACGAACCTGTGGCTGTACATTTACATATCAAGTCGTTCGCTGTTGTATTCTATTGTTTGCCAACCACAGGCGCTGCACGAACACTGAACCCAAATAGCGCGCATGACGTAGGTCGTGTCATTCATCCAGAAGTCTTCTTCATATTTGCATCAGTGTTCTCCATTAGACGAAATACTCGTTTCGTGTATTTCGTGATGGTCTGTAGTCGTTATTAGGTTGAGAGGTGTGAGTCAACACACATTGTCGTGTCAACTGCGGCTGACTGGTTAAAGAGTAGCACGTCCACAGGTGGTAAATGCAAACATGGCGATCATGAGGTGGGGGGAGAGAGAAGGGGGCAGAGAGAGAGAGAGCGAGCGAGAGAGAGAGAGAGAGAGAGAGGGGGGAGAGAGGAGAGAGAAAAAGAGAGATAGGAGAGAGAGAGAGAGAGAGAGAGAGAGGGAGGTGGATAATGTGAGGTAGGGGAGCGAGAGAGGTGTGGGTACGATGCGAACGAGTCGGTTCACTTTCCTCGTCCGTCTGTTAGAAGTACCTACGGTAACTTTCCCTTGGGAGTCAAACACCATCGGCACCGTTCCGTGGCCGGTATACTGGCGCTTTCCGGTAGTCGAGATTGTCACCGCAGACTGAAATGATATCGCTTAGTCACATCCACTGTCAATACCATTATATCATGTACGCTGCAAACACTGTCAATATCACGCACGCACGCACGCATGCACGCACGCACCATCACCGGCACCATTGGTTAGGTGCACACGCACACACACACACGTTCACATGCACGCATACCGTGACATTTCTGTTACAACTGTAGATGTTTCAACACCATGAACGTCGACGGTTGTTGTAACATGAATATCAAGGGTATCTAGAATGTAACAGGCCCGAATGATGGCGTTACGATGGGTGCCTGTCAACGCGTCTTGCTGATGCAAAATAGTTCCACTCCATATCACAACGGGTAAAATTTCGATTAAAGATAGCCTCAAAATAGGCGATGTTGAAGATCTCGGGGGTATAGTTGATTTTTGTTCATGAGTCCCAACTCCCAAAGAGGTGCAATTTGTAGTAGCAAAGTTGTACAGTTGGACGTTTTCTGGAATCCTGCACTGAAATCAACCAACATTTTTCTTTCTGGTTTTTAATGTCACGGACTGAAAATAATTAATTGTCAAACCATTATTTCATGGTTGAAAAAGTCTTCGTTTTTAAGCATACTGTCCTGTTTATATCACAAAGAATGCTACACGTCAAAAAGCTAAGAAAGTACGTATAGACATATGAGAAAGTCATCGGGCGTTAGAGCGTTTTTTATAGCACGCACGCCCTATCGCGACTGTAACTCGAAGCTCGTGGCGTCGGATCCTCATTTACCTTATCACGTCATGAAACACGGCATATTCTCCGCTTTTTGTGCAATTTTATTTGGCATCTCCGGACGATCCCACGTGGGGAAATAGGAAAAACTCCGCTGTGCACTTATAGAGCCAAAGGTTTCGATCCACAAGACCCCGGCTCTGGTAATTGAGTCAGCGCCGAGAGCCTCTTGTCTAGACAAACATCGGGGTTTACATAAACCATATTATTATGACTACGACATGACAACCCGCCGGTTTTAATCGTCGGGAGGACAGACTGTCTCCCTCGACGGGACAGACGCCGAATGGGACGCAGCCTGTGCGGGGGAAAGGCACACCTGCCGGGAGCGAGATGACTCATGCGACGCCAGGTGATACCGGTGCACCTTCCGGCATGCTAGGTGGCCGCGCGACCGCAAGTCCAGGGCCAGCCACCGACTTCCGGTGACCCGAACAACAACACCCGCATGCCCGCCCCGTCTCCCTGCACCCGTTCAGCTCCCTCGGCCACCCGTAACGGACTCCCTCCCGCCACCCAGGCACTGTGGGAAACGTCAGGGTATTAATTTTACTGTTTCCTCCTAGACGGGAGGCGTATATCATTATTCCGCTTCCGCATTTACGGTGTCGTTGGCGCGTGTAATGTGACGCGATGTGAAGTCTCGCCGAGTTATTCGACTTGCGGTGACAGCGACGACAACGACGTGTCAGCATTCAATCGTGTCTCCTGTTGATTCCGTGAAGTTGTCAGATGTATCATACCACCGGCTCACTTGTGGTTTTCATCTCATGTGTTGCTTTCAGTCATTCTGATTTGTCGTCTTCTAGTCGCACAATGCGCCCTTCATACGCTGCCGTCTGTGTTTATGTTAGTCTGCAGATGTCTTCTTTGCAAACATTTCCAAACGTTCCCTTACAAAAAACATTCAAATACCATTCAAATACCGTTCAAATACCATTCAAATACCATTCAAATACAATTGAATGGTACTTGAATGGTCCGAGGGGGTATTATGGCCAAAGGTATTTGAATGGAATCTGAATGGTTTTTAATGATATTTTGGATTTTTTGTACCGTTCAGTGGTAGTGGATGGTATTGTAAATTATCGTTGAGAGTACCACTGAGTCCTACTGAAATAGCATTGAATGGTTCAATGGTACTGAATGATACTGAATGGTATTCAATGGTCAGTGGTATACCATTGGCTCTTTTTTGTAAGGGTTATGTTTTACTATAATCATCGTAGTGAAAGAAATTGATTGACTTCGACGACAAAAATCACCTTGTTTGGTCCGTGGGATTAGTAATAACTTTATTCAACGTCACATTTGTGAAATTATTGATTCCATTCCTTTCGTAGCGCAATGATCCACGACTAACATCGATAAGTTACTATGAAGACAACAAAGATGTTATCGTTTTATCATTTCAGATTTGGTGCAATTTCGCGTTTGCTGTCATTGGCAGAAACCATATTCTACACATATATCCACCGAAAACACAGGACACAAAGTTTGGAGACAGCACAGCGGTGACATCTTCTACGACCATGACCAAGACTCGCCCTGAACATTTCAACACATATGACTTAATTTGTTTATTAAAAATGGGTCAGTCAATTCGTCTCCTGTTACGTTCGTTGGTACTATTTGTGACAAGAATCTTCAGCGCTAAAATACCGTTTTCATGGATTGATTTACCCGGTGTGAAAACGGGTGTCGACTTTCGATTTCCTACACATTTGTGAGCCGACATAACTGTATCGTGTTCAACGCATTAAAGTAGCATTCCGAGGTCGTGATGTCACCTTGTAATTACAAATGTATTTATGCCACTTTCTTCAACGTCGCTTACATTTCTCATATAATATGCAATTGTCAGAACAACGGTGCAAAGGCCAACACGTTATATTCGCATGCCGTCCATTTAGTCCCTTTGTTATTCCGCTAGCAGACCTTGCAACTAACAATATTGAAAAAAGTATAATTTATTGAATAACATAAAATAGGTTATGTGGTAAAAGAAAAGTTGTAAATTCTATTCTATACAACGATTCTCCATCGATTTACATAAGAAGGTGAAAAAAGTAAATAAAAGTTACCTCTTTTTTTAACACCAAAGCGAATTTAGCCACGTTGCAATTAATACGTGATGTATACACACAGACACATATGTAAATACATATATACATACATACATACATGCATGCATGCATGTATACATACATACATACATACATACATACATACATACATACATACATACATACATACATACATACATACAGACACAACACACACACACACACACACACACACACACACACACACACACACACACACACACATACATACATACATACATACATACATACATACATACATACATCACACACACACACACACACACACACACACATACATACATACATACATACACACACACACACACACACACACACACACATACATACATACATACATACATACACACACACACACACACACACACACACACACACACACATACATACATACATACATACATACATACATACATACATACATACACACATACACACACATACATACATACATACATACATACATACATACATACATACATACATACATACATACACACATACACACACACATACATACATACATACATACATACATACATACATACATACATACATAATACATCATACATACATACATACATAATATCATATATATCATATTTTGTATTTTATTTTGTTATGTATTATGTATGTATGTATGTATGTATGTATGTATGTATGTATGTATGTATGTATGTATGTATGTATGTATGTATGTATGTATGTATGTATGTATGTATGTATGTATGTACATTTGTAAGCCCACATACACCGAAACATTCGTTTACACTCCCACTGAACAATGGCAACGTGATGTGAACGAAGTTGTCTACACTTCGAAGCAATTACATAAACCACGGTGCGTTCTAATCACTGCCCTACCGCGCCCCTCAGTGCAGACACGACCGAGACGAACCGGCGTCGGACTAACCTCGACCTCGACACCTCCCCCGCTGACAGTCGGGGCTTTGTGTGGAGCCAACAGGTTGTCTGGGGAAGACGGGACGCTGGGCAGGAGAGACAGAGAGGAGCAGAGAACAGAGAACAGAGAACAGAGAACAGAGAACAGAGAACAGAGAACAGAGAACAGAGAACAGAGAACAGAGAACAGAGAACAGAGAACAGAGAACAGAGAACAGAGAACAGAGAACAGAGAACAGAGAGCAGAGAGCAGAGAGCAGAGAGCAGAAAGCAGGGACCAGGCAACAGGGAGCAGGGAGCAGGGAGCAGGGAGCAGGAAGCAGGGAGCAGGGAGCAGGGAGAAGGGAGCAGGGAGCAGGGAGCAGGGAGCAGGGAGCAGGGAGCAGGGAGCAGGGAGCAGGGAGCAGGGAGCAGGGAGCAGGGAGCAGGGAGCAGGGAGCAGGGACGAGTGCAGGGATAAGTCACGTGCATCAGGGATGAAACACAGAACTCCCGACTCTCGACTAGAGAACTCAGGTCTGAATCCTTCGCTGCGGTGTTAAATCTTCGGCAAGTTTTTTCACTTGACAATGCTCCACTTCACTCTGATGTATGAATGAATACCTGACTATAGACAGTGGTAGCTATTTGAACGAACAACCTTCGCGCACTAATTGTAGCGTGGCTGGATGCTTCCCAGAAAAGTTGAAATGGTGTTTGGTTGAACAGGTCTACAAGGGAAGTAAAGCGTGAAGCGCTTTGGGTGGTCCTGAAGACTGGATACTGCGCTATATAAGAATTTACCTTTACCTTTTATTTATCAAGCGACGGTCCCTTTGATGAAGTATGCTAACGACATTGCTAAGTTAAATTGTTCCACCGGGTTCGTTTCTGGTTTCGTGTGAACTTTCGTACGAGATCAACTTGTTTTTGTGCATCTGTTATCCGAGCGCACATATTTACATGGCAATTTCGCCTACGACGTCTTGACAGTAACATCAACTTGTGTCCGCTACACCCATACCTACGTCACTGACTTCATTTTCAGCATGTCACGTGACCGCTACGCTAGCGTGAATGAAACTTTGACGTTATTCTGGTTGATGTATTACAGCGATTGGTGCGTCGGCGTGACCGAAGCATTAATTATCTCACTGCTACTGTAAGGGACGCGATCAAAACAAAGACGTCCTCTGACACACATCCCTTAGCTGCCGATACACTTCGTAAAACGTTGAATTAAATCAACTTGTGTCTGCTCGACATACACAACTCCATTCTCGTTAAACGTAAAGTCGCCAGCATGTGTTCCAAGGCAGCATTGTTGTAAACAGTGGTCACAATATCAACCACGTCTAAGCTTCACTCTAGGGTTTAATTGCACATGTCAGACGGGGGGGAAGTGTGTTCGGTAGTCCTAAATCCTGGATACCCCTCCGTAACAACGTACCCCCTCCCCTGACCCCTACGTTATCTTTAACGGAGATAGGCGTTTTTTCTGTGCAAATAATTTAAAGTTTTCTAGCGCACTATTTGTGAGAGCTTCCCTATTAATGTGAGCGCTACTTTGAAGTCGAAGTTAGACAGACTCGACGCTATGCGACGCCAGTGTGGAGGGATCAGCGTTGTCTACACAGTGCATCGTCTACATGGCTTCGTGGTTGCCTCACTGTTGTGTGGACTTATCAGTGTAGACATGCACGGTGATATCCGCACGTATGTCACTAGTCGACTGTGATCACTAACCGTGGTCGCGCGTGTGTACATACCTCAGCACGGCCAGGGCGACCGATCACGGCTAATTGTTACTTCCGGTGGTTAAGGAGAACCAACGACCACGCAAAGGAAATATCAACTGTCTCGCAAACACCACAGGACAATAATGCGACAATGAAAGGACGATTAAGGCCGCCAGACACGAACACCGTAGAACTACTCAATTAGCAGTAGTGGTTTCGCTCGACAGTCAGAAGCCAGTTGTAGAGTGGTTGTGTATTAGTCGGGGTTGTACAGTGGTTGTATCAGTAGGGGTTGTACAGTGGTTGTATCAGTCGTGGTTGTACAGTGGTTGTGTATTAGTCGGGGTTGTACAGTGATTGTATCAGTCGTGGTTGTACAGTGGTTGTATCAGTCGGGATTGTACAATGGTTGTATCAGTCGGGGTTGTGCAGTGGTTGTATCAGTCGGGGTTGTACAACGGTTGTGCCAATCGTGGTTGT
>JAODUO010001027.1:125000-165482 GCA_025642075.2 Ridgeia piscesae
TCCTGTCCTGTCCTGTCCTGTCCTGTCCTGTCCTGTCCTGTCCTGTCCTCGTCCGTCTCTCCGTCCGTCCCTCCGTCCCTCCGTCCCTCCGTCCCTCCGTCCTCCGTCCCTCCTCTCCTCCGTCTCTCCGTCCCATCTCCCCTCTGTCTTTCCGTCCCTCCGTCCCTCCTTCCCTCCGTCCTCCGTCCTTCCGTCCTTCCGTCCTTCCGTCCCTCCGTCCCTTCGTCCCTCCGTCCTCCGTCCTCCGTCCTCCGTCCCTCCGTCCCTCCGTCCCTCCGTCCCTCCGTCCCTCCTTCCCTCGTCCCTCCGTCCCTCCGTCCCTCCGTCCCTCCGTCCCTCCGTCCTCCCTCCGTCCCTCCGTCCCTCCGTCCCTCCGTCCTCCGTCCTCCGTCCCTCCGCCCCTCCGTCCCTCCGTCCCTCCGTCCCTCCGTCCCTCCGTCCCTCCGTCCCTCCGTCCCTCCGTCCCTCCGTCCCTCCGTCCTCCGTCCCTCCGTCCCTCCGTCCCTCCGTCCCACCCACACGCACACAACACGCCGTATACCTGCCAACTGTCCTTCAAGCCGGCCGTGTGGCTTGACGCGACGAGGGCGAAGACTCGTGCCTGTGTGTACCCAGCCAGCACGTCTACATCAGTGTTCATGTATACGTATCTACCTGCTGACCAGGTCAAGTAAAGATAATAGCCACTTTAGTGCTCTCCACAATCACCAGCACTATTTCGGTAGCTAGTTGTATGTCGATAAGCATCGCATATCTTTAATATTGTCTGACAAACAGCAAACTGTGCGGATTAGCCGACATGGTATCACAATAATGTTACAACTGAGATCACTGATAGCGTTTGATGTATTTCAATGTATAATTTCGTTCGAAGATCAAAAGAAAATGAAACAACATAATACTAAGGCAATGGTTATGCTATTCAAGCAAAGGCGTCATATTTGGAATAAACCACATAACTGTTATCAATACCTGACTTCAATCATAGCTAACACAGAAAGCCGCCAACTTGGAACATGTTACTGAAATCGCCCCCATCGTTACAAGCTATACCCCCCTCCCCGATCTCATTAACACACCACAAGAATGTAATTGGGTGCATGTGTTTGTCTGTCGCACTAGACAAGCATGTCGTCGTGTCTTTGAGCATGTAACAGTTGCAGCGTGTACGCGAGCGTTACAATAAAGACACGACTCTGTGCCATGGGTGGGCGTATGTAGCTATGCGCAACAAGCAACAACCGTGCTTGCGTTCGGAAACGCGTGTTTATTTTTATTTACTTGACGCCATTAGCGACGACGTGGTCTGAGCGACGAGGCCGACAAAACGTGTCCTTAGTCAAACCGCGGCGTGGAACCCCTGTATTCAGATCTCCACGCGGCGAATACAATTATTCCCGGATCAGCGTTCGCTTCCTTGACAACGTCTACGCGTATTTCGCAGGATATCCCATTTCCGCTGAGCAACAGGTCCGCCCGCTAGAGCCTTGGGCCTACCTATTACAGGGGATTTCCCCTGAGTTTCCATTGACTCAGAAGGTCACCAATGATTCGTCAGTTGGTAGACCGTCAGCCAATCAGGAGGCAGCCCAGTCGTAAACGGTTTCCGTGAGCAGGTGTATTTCATATAAACTTCGCAATACGTCCACACTGGTCATTGAGTATAAACATTCGAGCCGGTTCGGTTGTGAGATCAATGATTATCGAACAGACACGCTGTGGATATTGGCGAAACGTTCCGAGGTAGTTAACGACAGCAGTACGAGTCCGCGAATACATCCGCTGCTAGCGAGCGCGAATCGGGCAAACAAGTGCAGTGATATACGACAGCAGACGACAATTTTCACTAACTATGGGCGTGCAGCGAAAACCGCTTATGGTGCCTCCGATGGTGCGGAAGAAGTTGGTGGTTGTGGGTGACGGGGAGTGTGGCAAGACGTGTCTGCTTCTCGTTTACAGTAGGAACGAGTTCCCCGAGAATTACGTGCCGACGATATTCGAAAACTACATCGCTGAACTACGGGTAAGCACTCATAACCATGCGTTAATTGTTAGTGTCGTGTAGTCTAAATATAGTTTCCTTTCGTCGTAATAATGTTATATATGCATGCATGCGTTCGTTCGTACGTGGATATATATATGTGTGCGGTGTACGGTCGCCCTTTGCAATGTTGAAATAGATCACAGCTGCATGCAACGACATCCTTGTTTTCGAGTCGTTGACGTCGCAAACATGGTTACATAAACAGCTGTTTATTGTCGTTCACCGGGACATACACCCCACCCCGCCACACATGGCAGTGCCGTATTTACCCAACTCGCAGTCTCTTTCTCACAGACACACAGTCGCATGCATTGTAGCTGAAGCATACGCAGTCAATTTACGCAACCTCGATGCAAGAGTGCACACCGAAAGTTATCAACAACCCCCGTACACAGGTGTAGGAGCCCCCATGTGACTGTCAGGGGTGCGGCCCCTATCTATGGTGGAATAGGGATGGAACGGTGCACAACAAACACTATTTGACAACTTCCTCAATCGCCCCACTGAATGTATGGACTAGTGCACACGTCATAAACATTATACGTGTGCCATAAACCTTCCATATACACCATCAACCTTAGATTTACGTCATAAAAATTTCGATACAGGCGTTAAACCATCTAATAGACACGGGAAATCCCGCGCTGTGAAACCGTGACTTGGGGAATTCCACACGGAATATACTCACTGAAATCAAGCGTTGTTGTCAATTTGACTGCAACTGCACGTGACATGTCGCGTTTGGTGTCGCCAGGAGCCACTGGCCACTTGACCAGGAACTCGCACGCGACAAACTGAAAATAGTGACCGGGTCAGATAGGGCCGTGGTATATCAGATACACTTAAGGGCACGTCGTGTTGCCAAATCACTGGACATGGTCTGGGGGGCTCCTAGGAAGTGTGTCCTCAGTACATGCCAACGCTAAGAAATCGTTGCAAGCAGGTCATGCTTGTGGTAAATCTACTTGACACATTAACTGCTTTTCGACATTCGTACACTTGTGCCTTGTACAAAATTTAGTTTTTATTATTTCCAAACAGCACGCAGACCCAACCCGCGCCTGTCACGGCTTGGTGTTGACTCGATACGCTTGACTTGGCGCGCTTCACATATCTGAGGTGAAACACGTTGTGTCACTCACAGCAAAAACACCGACGAAATATGTCTTTGTCACACAACGCCCTTCACAGTTCGTGGCATTTCCTGGGTTGGCGGTGACTTACACGACACGGTGCAGCGTTGACAAGTATTTGTGACATGAGGTCATCGCTGACTCACCGACTATGGGTATACCATGTGCCGTCAAGCGTAGACAGACGCCGGCAGATATATCGGGCCCGATCTGTGGCGCGTGCTAATGATAAAGACAAGCGCTCGGTTTGTAATCTAGTAACTATAGATCAACAGAGGCTTAAGTGTCCGTGATTGAGCCTGTCGCTCGGTAAACATAGACAATGTATCTATCACGCGTACATTCCAACAGCCGTGGACTCCGAACGAAGTGTCACACGACACCGGCAATATCGACACGGGCAGCCGAAACTGTGTATAAATCTGGACGAGGTGTGTTTGGAGTCGGCCAGGTGTCGGTGTGACCCTACCACACGTAAATCGCCATTGTTGACGTCACGGCGTTAATTTGACCGGTGAAAATAGTTGACAACGGGTGGGTTGCCGCCCTGTTATCAATTATGCTCTCTTTTGGGGTCATAAAAGGTGGCCGTGCATACAGAGCGTGAGATGTGAATCGTAAGTGGTAGGTAGTTAGCTGTGTATGTGTGTGTGTAGGGGGTGGGGGAATGCCGGGGGGGGGTGTCGACACAATGCGGGTGTGGCGTTTGTCTCTCTGTTCGATCGCACAGAGCGTTAGGAATGCCGAGCCGGTGTTTCCAGCGGCGGGATGTCGCGGGGGTGGGCCGGGGGTGAAATATGACCCCGAAAAGTTCACGATGTTCGTGTGCGGCTGATACGTGTTCACACGAAGATAACGGCCCGCAAAACCGCACGCTTCGATAGCCCAGAGACCATGCACTTAAACAGTCACTAGTCACTACACATCAGTTTAATGAAGGGTTTTCCGTACGAATTGTACCCGCGCCATCGGAAATGTCATCGGTGAACGATGGACGCAGTGACAGCGTGATCTTAACTGTGCGACGTCAACTACGTAAATGTGTAAAATATCGTGTGGTAAATATCGTGCCTTGACATTTAAGTAAGGCCAATACGATATGCATCAGTGAAAATATAGTAGTCATATAACGAAATTGTATATTAAAACAAATTGGTGAATGCATGCAATATATATATATATATATATATATATATATATATATATATATATATATATATATATATATATATATATATATATATACTGCAACCGTCTCACGTGTCACGTATGTATCATGTTGACTGACTGTAAACTAATCAGTGTTTGCTTTGTGTGTTTTTAGATGGACGGCCACTTGGTAGAACTGGCGCTATGGGACACGGCTGGTCAGGAGGACTACGACCGTCTGCGGCCTCTCTCCTACCCCGACACCGACGTCCTTCTTCTCTGCTTCGCCATCGACAACCCAGACAGCTTCCAGAACGTCACGGACAAGTGGGTGCCGGAGCTGAACCACTTCTGTCGGAAGGTTCCCGTCGTACTGGTCGGCACGAAAACCGACCTGCGCTACAACAAGAAAGTCTGCAGTCATCTCGCAGAGCAACACATGAAGCCCGTATCGCGACAACAAGGCCGCGATCTGGCGCGCAAGATCAACGCGCATGCGTACATCGAGTGCTCAGCAAAGACGCAAGAGGGCGTGCGGGAGGTGTTCAATTTGGCCACCAGGGCGGCCGTGGCGAAGAAGGCGTTGAGCAAGAGGACGTCGTGCAGACTTTTGTGAGCGCCTCGCTACGGACGTCGCCGTTCATTGGCTGCCGACGAAACGGACAGAAAAACACAGTGCTTTCCGTCTTCCTTGCCGGAGACGTTGCCTGTGTAATGCACAGTCTCGTTGGTCTGTACGTGGACACGCGATGGCCGCGGGGTGAGATAGGACAGTCGTGTATCCATACTATGTATGGGTCACGTGGTTCACACATGGCGACAACGAGCGGGGAATGCTGGACATACCCCCGGGGGTCGTCAGAACCGCTATTTACACTTACACAGTCAACTCTTCACGCTATTCCGGTGGTTCGTGTACACGCTTGTTGACGAGCTAACCGAACCAACCGATTAATTTATTTCCCAGAGTGCTTTACGATTGTTGACGTCACGGCGCGGACACTGACCGTGATACTCCAAACATTTATCAACACACATTGCAAGTTACTTGGTAACCGTTGCTGTTGAACTAGTCGGGAGCAGCTTTGCCGCCAAACCAAGACGATTGTTGGCCAAATGTCGCCCACGATGTGTAAATAACTTTGTACTATTTATTGATTGGTTTAAGTTAATGAGTCGATGCTGCTGAAACGAATAAATTTCGTTTACACATTCTTTAAAAACGTGTATGGTTTTTGCATTATCTCATCAGTGTAACGCTAGTTGGCTATGTTCTGCCTCATGTCTGCCTAATACAATCGTAGGGTAGTTACAATAGTAGCTCCTGTTCTGCTGAGCTGCCTATACTGTTATTGTCCATAGCGTCTCCTTCCCAGCAGTCTCCTCCCTTCCCGGCTTCCTCCTCCCTTCCCGGCAGCCTCCTCGCGCCTCTCAACGTTCGCCCAACTCCACAGTTAGTTCTTAAGAGTTTACAGATGCATTCCTATACCGTCCATATGCTAAATACAAATGTACAGTCGATCAATATATGCCACATATATTATATATATATATATATATATATATATATATATATATATATATATATATATATATATATATAACTTTCCTCAACTCTACATAAACTATAATATATTATCGCCAAAACGGCGCAACAACCTTACATGTATTATTCCACTGACCGAACCTTGAAATTTTGCAAAAGCTTCATTTATCGGATAACATATCAACGATGACAATAAGGTAGCGAATATGATAAGGTAAATATGGTTCGTCTTGTACATAAACTTTGTAAAACTAGTTTACGATGGTAGTTTAACTCAGAATGTAACTTTAATTATGCCCATCACAATTTCACATTATCAGCTCACGTGTTAAAATAAATATAGTTTATTCGCCGCCACAAAGCTCGAGACACACACGCGCACGCGCACGCGCACGCGCACGCGCACGCGCACGCGCACGCGCACGCCCACGCGCACGCGCACGCGCACGCGCACGCGCACGCGCACGCGCACGCGCACGCGCACGCGCACGCGCGCGCACCGCACACGCACACGCACACGCACACGCACACGCACACACACACACACACAGTCCAAGTAACGTAACACTCCTTCTTGACCACGTCACCGTCCAGTGGCATGTCAGGGAGTACCGAGGGAGCTGGGCCCCTTGGGAAAGGCCGTCTTAGTCAAACACCAGTGCTCTATGGTCCAGTGTAGTGCCGTAGTAGTGCCGCTTCCGGAGGAAAAAATAATCAAAGCGTGGGTCCATCATTTTTATCCATATGTTTTGTGATGCTGAAATCCGCCGGAAACCAGTGACAATAACGTCATAGTACGACATCAGACTGGATTCTCGTCGAACCGAGGCGGTGTACGACCGATGCTATCTCAGTGACCTGATATTTGGGTTGACTATGACTAGGTCCCGTTGTTTTCGGAAGGTGGGTGGATGTTAGGTGAAATTTGAGGTTCTTGGGCAGCCTCAGTGTGGTCGCAATTGTTTTATATGGACAGTTTCAATGCGCGGTTTTTTGGCTTGTCTGAAAGAAAATGGTTAGAGAACCTCATACGTCAGCCCCCAATATTCATCACGTTCCAATACCCGTATCACAGGTTATGTATAATTTGTGTAACTCTCAAAAGATGCATGGTCCAATGCACACACTCCTCTCTCTAAACCCCACCCAATAGGCTATCTTTAAAACAATTTGTGTTGGTTGTTTACGGGTACCGGGTATAATATCAACAGTCAGACGGGACATGGTGGCATCTGCCGCCTATGTCTGAATGCAAGGGGCGGCGCCTGACGGGATTGAATAACATCGCGTTAACACCAACTACCTCAGACTTGACTTTTCTACCCTGGCTGAACCTGTTGACTCTATGGCACGTGAAGTTGTTTCTGTTTATCTGTGAACCAGTACTAAATGACGCAGTGCCAATGACAACGCATTCAAACACTGTCATTGGGATTCCCAAGAGGAAGTGATTTTGTGCCAGATCGTCGGTAGCTCAATCACCGACACTGACGCCGCTGTACGCGTTCACTCGGTAGAAAACGGAATTTTCCTGCAACTATAGACATTCTTTACCGGTTAGTTGTTAAGTCCGGTCAGGGCAAAGCAGTTACCTGTGCTTCGAGGAATTTTCCATTAAAATGTAAATGCGTCGATCTTCCGATAATTTGTATCGGTTAACCGAACAGCCATGTTGCAGGACATTGGGGGCGTGCGTTGCAGTGTCTTTACTAGTCTAGTAATGTTGTATGTATTGTGTTTTATGGCATGGAATACGTCTTATTGTTACCACCGGCCCTAGATACACTGTCACTGACGCAGAAGAGGGTTTGGTTAACGAAATATTATTCCTACTGACGTTTGATGTGACGTAAATTTTACCGAAGTAAGTCGATCGTATCGGACGGGATGGTTCAAATAACTGCTATAAATATGTTTACTCAAATGAGTGATTATGTTTACTTATTTCTCAGCCAGTTTAAGTTTTTTTAATGACGTTTCGTTTTGTGGCGATACGAAACATTACAATAGTCATGCACAGACGTGTAGTCACTGGCATGTGCCCCCCCTAATCATGGCCCATTCCCAAACAGGATTGCCATCGGAAAAATTTCGAAGCGCCTGCTTGGTCAATTGTTACGGTTATAGGGTATAGGTACGGAAAGATTTAAGTGATGAAATAGCAACTCGTTCACTTCATTGCTAAGACACAATCAGTCGTGTCGCATTTTATCTATGACAAACCTTTGGGGAATTCCAAATTCATGCCCCATGGGCCACGTGGCTCTTCAATAGGTTGTGATTGAAATGCCAGAGTCATCCCAGCTTGATCCCCGATTTATGCTGTTTATGCAGTGGCATCGCCAAAGGGGGCAGGAGGGCCATATGGCCCCCAATCCCGGAGAAAAATTGCATGGTGGGGAACGGAAGACCAATAACTGGCTGCCTGATTCATAGTCACAAAGTATAGTTGGTTTTAGGATGCCTGTGTAAGATTTTCCTTCCCAGTCCTACCCTTTCGCAAAAAACTTTTATTATTCAAATAGGATTAAGTTAGGAATTTTCCACTTCTGTCACTGGCTGCAGCATAAGAGTTGACTGAGCAATGAAAATTTCATTATTCTCAAATTGCATGATGGTTGCCCAGTTACTAGTCTAGGGTCAAATTGCAAATCTTTTTCTTCATCTCACTTTTCTCTTACAACGTTCTCTGTCAGCAGTCTCCTATTCTTTCTATCTATATTTTTCCATTCTTCTCCCACTCTTTCTATGTCACAATTTTGGTCTTCTTCCTCACCTCCATTTCCCCTCTACTTTCTGGGTATCTGCTCTCTCTTAGCCAGTTTTTCATCTCCCATTTTTCCACATGACCAGCTCATGTACTCCTCATCAATTTCTTCTTAGAACTTACCTTCACTCCAACCTCCACTCTCATTTCATAAATTTTCTCTTATCAGCTCTCTTAACTCCCACGATTATTCTTACCAGATTGTTTTTTGCAAACCTGGACCTTCTCCTGTTGATTCTCTGTTAGTGCCATCGTCTCTAGTGCATTCATGTATGCTGGCATAACACACAAGCTGAGCACATTTCATTTATGTATAAGAGATATGCCTCTATCTCCCATCACCCCTTCGACTTTCCTCCAAGTGTTTGCCCCAGCTGTAATCCTCATTGTAACCAAAGCAATTAATCTAGTGGATTTTGCACTGGGAAAGTGCCACTTCCTATGGTGTATTTATAAATTGCAATATACAACGTTACATGTTGTGAAATTACTGTTTGGATGCCAACGCCAGATCTTTTATGTTAAGGTAGGGATGCTTAATTATTGTTTCATCAGAGCAAGTGAGTACATGTCGGTATTTGTCATGGTCTTTGTCAGCAGGTTTGGGAGAGTACTGTGAGGAATTGGATGGACGGCTATAGGCTGATATTATGTAGGGGCTTTGGGTTCATGTCTCTTTAATAATGTGTCATTTCTCTCTTACTTTTTAACTTTGACGCCTTCTATGAATGGTTTTGCTGAACTGCCGGCTACATTGATCAGTGAACTTGGTTGTCATGTCGGTATTCATTTTAAGCGAGTTGGGTTTGAATATTATATATATATATATATATATATATATATTATATATATATATATATATATATATATATACATATATATACATATATATATATATTATATATATATATATTATATATATATATATATATATATATATATATATATATATATATATATATATATACACACACACACACACATATACAGGGCCTGCTTGGTTGTCACGTGGCCTCCTCCAGTGCAAAATACTGGCTGCGCCGCTGTGTTCATGTTGTTTCTAATTGAGTTTTCTGTTGTTTCTGGAGTAGACTTTGGGTGGCAGTTTCTCAGTGTTCTCTGTTGGATGCTCCTAAAGTATATTAATTTGGGTTTCTTAGATGTATGAGACGTTACATTTAGAGTTCTTATATGATATGGTATTAACTCGCTCACACATCTTTTGTGGTTCCCCATTGTTTTGTTTTATCTTAACAGTGAATGCCTGGTGGTGTTATACTGCCAACTACCACTATGGTTATTTTGTGAATCTTGATTTGTAAAAAAAAGCTTTACTCATCTGAGTGGTGGTAGAAAAACCCTGAAAGAATAGTGCTCTACGGTAAGAATCTCAACACACCCACGTACAAACACAATGCCGTTGACTTAGTCTCCCTCATCCTCTATTTCTCCCTCACCCATCTCCCCCCTCCCTCATTCTCTCGCATACACTTGCTCGCACGCATGCACGCACGCACACGTGCATTTAGAACCAGCCGTGGAAGTTCTGGATATTTCTGAGGATTACCAATAAATAATGTCACCCCATCTACCGGGTTTAGTACATACTGTTTTGTGAAAACGTTGCAGTGTGTCGTTCGTTAGCCTCGAATTTCTCCGCCGTGTGGCGCTACCGGTCACGAATGCATGGTTTCAAAACTTGGCAAGACATTCAGATTTAGCAAGACAGATAGCGCAAATAAAAAGGACATACGGTATCTGGACAGTGAATCAATTGTGAACACATTAAATTGTAAAAAAATGAAGAATCAATTAACACTAAATTTTTTCAGGAATGAAATACAGGGTAGTAATTATTCAGAGGCTAATGTATTAGCAAAATTAATTTGTTTTCATGGGGAAATGGGTACCTTGAAGTAACAGAAATCTTGCAGACATTATCTGATGATATGTTTACTTTTTCTGATTACTATTCCAGGGAGTGGTGCTAAGAGTCCAATCAGCGATGACTGGCCACGAAGTCATTGACGTTCTTTTACCACACAACTGATCATTAAACCTACCAATCTTACTGAGTATAATTACATGTTGTGTGACGTATTCGTGTGTTCTCACTCTATTTTGCGATTTAATAAATATGTATTGCTGTATACGTATATATACATATATATATATATATATATATATACATACACATATATATATATATATATATATTATACTATATTATTATATATATATATAATACATACATATACATACATACACACACACACTATATATATATATATATATATATATATATATATATATATATATATATATATATGTGTAGTATGATATATATATATATAATATATATACATATATGTATACATACATATATATATACATATATATATATATTAATGTATGTAGTATTTGTGTATTATGTATAATAATATGTATAATATATATATGTATATATATATTTATGTATATATATATATATATATATATATAGTATATATCAGTCCTACAGCAAACATCTACTTTGTATAGTGAGAACACACGAATACGTCACACAACATGTAATTATACTACTCAGTATATATATATATATATATATATATATATATATATATATATATATATATATATATATATATATATGAACTGATCACTTCTCCAAAACAGTCCTGTAACACGATTTCTCTGGTAATGATACCACAAACTTTAATGTTTTGCAACAATTTCCTTTTTTGACCTAATCCTAACGCACGGTGTTCACTTTCGCACGATTTGGTAATCAACTTGTTTTTCATAACCTCCAATTACAAAACCGAAATAGGCCTTGGGCATAAAGGCGAAACATTAATTATGTTTAATGACGACATAATTACTTTGACACATCACTCTTTACGCATTGTTCTTATGTGGTATACGGTGTAAAAACACATGGTGCAAAGTTGGAGTTTTTTTTGGTTGTCGCCATTTTGATTTTATGTATGACTTGATTACTGAAAGCAGGGACTGAATAACCTTGTGGACTGGAGGAAAGGACTAAAGGACTTGGTGGAATGACTGAATGACTTTGCGGGTTGACAGAGGGGACCGGTTGACTTGGTGGATTGACAGAATGGACTGAATGACTTGGTGGATTGACGGAATGGACTGAATGACTTGGTGGATTGACAGAATGGACTGAATGACTTGGTGGATTGACAGAATGGACTGAATGACTTGGTGGATTGACGGAATGGACTGAATGACTTGGTGGATTGACAGAATGGACTGAATGACTTGGTGGATTGACGGAATGGACTGAATGACTTGGTGGATTGACGGAATGGACTGAATGACTTGGTGGATTGACAGAATGGACTGAATGACTTGGTGGATTGACGGAATGGACTGAATGACTTGGTGGATTGACAGAATGGACTGAATGACTTGGTGGATTGACAGAATGGACTGAATGACTTGGTGGATTGACAGAATGGACTGAATGACTTGGTGGATTGACGGAATGGACTGAATGACTTGGTGGATTGACGGAATGGACTGAATGACTTGGTGGATTGACGGAATGGACTGAGTGACTTGGTGGATTGACGGAATGGACTGAATGACTTGGTGGATTGACAGAATGGACTGAATGACTTGGTGGATTGACGGAATGGACTGAATGACTTGGTGGATTGACAGAATGGACTGAATGACTTGGTGGATTGACAGAATGGACTGAATGACTTGGTGGATTGACAGAATGGACTGAATGACTTGGTGGATTGACAGAATGGACTGAATGACTTGGTGGATTGACAGAATGGACTGAATGACTTGGTGGATTGACGGAATGGACTGAGTGACTTGGTGGATTGACGGAATGGACTGAATGACTTGGTGGATTGACAGAATGGACTGAATGACTTGGTGGATTGACAGAATGGACTGAATGACTTGGTGGATTGACAGAATGGACTGAATGACTTGGTGGATTGACAGAATGGACTGAATGACTTGGTGGATTGACGGAATGGACTGAATGACTTGGTGGATTGACAGAATGGACTGAATGACTTGGTGGATTGACAGAATGGACTGAATGACTTGGTGGATTGACAGAATGGACTGAATGACTTGGTGGATTGACAGAATGGAAAACTGAATGACTTGGTGGATTGACGGAATGGACTGAATGACTTGGTGGATTGACAGAATGGACTGAATGACTTGGTGGATTGACGGAATGGACTGAATGACTTGGTGGATTGACGGAATGGACTGAATGACTTGGTGGATTGACGGAATGGACTGAATGACTTGGTGGATTGACGGAATGGACTGAATGACTTGGTGGATTGACAGAATGGACTGAATGACTTGGTGGATTGACGGAATGGACTGAATGACTTGGTGGATTGACAGAATGGACTGAATGACTTGGTGGATTGACAGAATGGACTGAATGACTTGGTGGATTGACAGAATGGACTGAATGACTTGGTGGATTGACGGAATGGACTGAATGACTTGGTGGATTGACGGAATGGACTGAATGACTTGGTGGATTGACGGAATTGACTGAATGACTTGGTGGATTGACGGAATGGACTGAATGACTTGGTGGATTGACGGAATGGACTGAATGACCTGGTGGATTGACGGAATTGACTGAATAACTTAGTGGATTGAGGCTGGATGTCTTATTGACTCTGAGGTTGACCAACAAGTTTGTTTTGGTGTGCCTCTGAGCTAGGTTTCCAAGGATTTAGGGGCAACATATGTTACCCTATTAAATTACCCTACAAATAGTATCATTATTATTAAGCATAAATATACAGAGTGAGCTGGACACGGGAGTCGTGTTAGCACCAAAGCTAGATACACCTTCGAGAACTAGTACAAGCATCTTCGGAAGATTCTATAGCCAAACGTGACCACGGATGATGGTCTGCGCATTAAGTACATAATATACACGACATGTCACGTGATGAGATGACAATGCAAACGTCACGTGTGTCTACCTTTCCCTCGTACGCCATCCAACGCAGCCGTACGTTGGGCACCCCGTGGGAAACGGCGATAAGTCGATCGTCACATTAAAACTGGGACCCAATTGCCAGGCAAACTGCAGACAAACCAAGCAGTAGACGTGGTGTGTGTGTGTGTGTGTGTGTGTGTGTGTGTGTGTGTGTGTGTGCGTGCGTGCGTGCGTGCGTGCGTGCGTGCGTGCGTGCGTGCGTGCGCGCGTGCGTGTCTCCGTCGAATAGCCGTGCTTTGGAAAACTCTGAATCCAAGCGGTGATCTTCCTTGGCGAACGGAGAAGATAGCTCTACTCCCGTATACATCAAATGGGAGTGATAGCATCATGGCCGTCTCGCCGGGGTTTCGCGCTGCGGGAGTCATCGGCCATAGACTGTCGTTGTCACGCGAGCAGATGGCAGTAGATCGAACCATAGCTCCGTGGGTCATGTTTACACGTTGTCACAACACGACCCATTCTTCCTGTTACTACACACGATTCACGCCATGCAAATGCGGTCGAGCAGAAAACGACTCGGCACCTCCCGCCGCGCACACGGGACCCACGGCGCCTGGCCCGCCGCCAACTCTTGTATTGTCCTGACACAATGACCGCGCCGCGGCACTCACAATGCGCTCACCCGTCGCCCCGGAGGATCACTGGCTCTGGCAGCACTGAGCCACGACCAAGACTTACGTTACACCACGGGTAGAATAGTCATTCTGACAACGTGACGCTTGTGTTTACATCAGCAAGTGTGCTGACGTACGCTATGGCCACGCACGCGACGACAGCTGTAGGATTAATCCTGTCGGATCAGCGGTAACGGCTGGTTCCTACTGTCAACCTATCTCGTAGAGTTACCATGCGTCAACACTATCTATAGTCAACCGCTGCCGTTTCTACTGGATATTCTGTCGGTGTTCACCGCTCGTCGTCTGTACAATAAGGGGCACTTACTGCGTCGTGCTTGGAGGAGTAGCACACAGACAACGTTTGCGTCCATTCCGACGCCTCTACAAGGAGAGACCCGTGGAATAAGAGACAATGCCGCTGATGCCATTCAAGAAAGTCTACCAAAACTTCCCCGAAGACTTCGCTGACGGAGTGACGCAGCATGTCCGGCGGAGGACAGAGTCGTATCGCGAGGACCGGACGGCGTCAGATGGAATCGGTATGTACGGCGTGGCCTTCGTGGCCCTGTGCCAACTTATGTTGCGTACATGCGTGGTTTTATTGACAGTCTCAGGCTGATATCGTGAGCCACAATGCTAGGTTGATTTTCTCCTAATGTAGTATATTCAGTGAGCGTTTGGCAATCAACTATAGGGCTAAAAGTCATTGCAGGTGGTTATCTGTGAAGAGGATTTAGTTATGGTGGGCGGGGAGCGGGGGGGGGCGGAGAGCGGAAGACACAGGGACAGAGTGAGCAAAGTTCGCTAGCGGAGACACTGTCTTCAGTGGCCATTCCTTCACCCCACAAAGGCAGTTTCTCAAGACCGGTGGTCGCAAGTCAATTAACGTCGAAAACACAGCGATGCGGAACTAAAACACTGAAAACAGCGGCCATTCAAGACAGTTTGTTGTCCAAAACTGGTCAAAGTAACCATATAATCGTGGTTATTTGATACGATACAAGCAATAACTGGTTTTTTTTGACTGGGTATTCATTCAAAATCAAATCAAATTTTATTTCGTAACAACAAAATTACATTCTACATAATCATACAACAAGAACAGTATTGTTACGTGGTGGTCACATGGCACATTTAGTGCCGTCTTCCTGTGACCCCAAAACATAAACTTCGAAATGAGACAGCGGCAACAGAACAGCTACCCATCTAGTTGTTCCCCTTCTTGAAGAAGGCTTGGATCCTGACGTGTTACAAGACAATGACAACATAATGGCTACCCATCTAGCTGTTCCCCTTCTTTAAGAAGGCTTGGATCCTGACGTGTTACAAGACAATGATAACAGAATGGCTACCCATCTAGTTGTTACCCTTCTTGAAGAAGGCTTGGATCCTGACGTGTTACAAGACAATGACAACTTAGATGGCTACCCATCTAGATGTTCTTAAGAAGGTTGGATCCTGACGTGTTACAAGACAATGATAACAGAATGGCTACCCATCTAGTCGTTACCTTTCTTGAAGAAGGCTTGGATCCTGACGTGTTACAAGACAATGACAACATAATGGCTACCCATCTATGGTGTTCCATCTATGAAGAGAGGCTTGGATCCTGACGTGTTACAAGACATTTCGCAACAGAACAGCTACCCATCTAGTTGTTCCCCTTCTTGAAGAAGGCTTGGATCCTGACGTGTTACAAGACAATGACAACATAATGGCTACCCATCTAGTGTTCCCTTCTTTAAAGCTTGGTTCAAAATTGTTTCAAGACAATGATAACAGAATGGCTACCCATCTAGTTGTTACCCTTCTTGAAGAAGGCTTGGATCCTGACGTGTTACAAGACAATGACAACATAATGGCTACCCATCTAGTTGTTCCCCTTCTTGAAGAAGGCTTGGATCCTGACATGTTACAAGACAATGACAACAGAATGGCTACCCATCTAGTTGTTACCACGCTTGAAGAAGGCTTGGATCCTGACATGTTACAAGACAATGACAACAGAATGGCTACCCATCTAGTTGTTACCCTTCTTGAAGAAGGCTTGGATCCTGACATGTTACAAGACAATGACAACAGAATGGCTACCCATCTAGTTGTTACCATTCTTGAAGAAGGCTTGGATCCTGACATGTTACAAGACAATGACAACAGAATGGCTACCCATCTAGTTGTTACCCTTCTTGAAGAAGGCTTGGATCCTGACATGTTACAAGACAATGACAACAGAATGGCTACCAATCTAGTTGTTACCCTTCTTGAAGAAGGCATGGATCCTGACATGTTTCAAGACAATGACAACAGAATGGCTACCCATCTAGTTGTTCCCCTTCTTTAAGAAGGCATGGATCCTGACATGTTTCAAGACAATGACAACAGAATGGCTACCAATCTAGTTGTTACCCTTCTTGAAGAAGGCATGGATCCTGACATGTTTCAAGACAATGACAACACAATGGCTACCCATCTAGTTGTTACCCTTCTTGAAGAAGGCTTGGATCCTGACATGTTACAAGACAATGACAACAGAACAGCTACCCATCTAGTTGTTACCCTTCTTGAAGGAGGCTTGGATCCTGACATGTTACAAGACAATGACAACAGAACAGCTACCCATCTAGTTGTTACCCTTCTCGGAGAAGGCTTGGATCCTGACATGTTACAAGACAATAATAACAGAATGGCTACCCATCTAGTTGTTACCCTTCTTGGAGAAGGCTTGGATCCTGACATGTTACAAGACAATGATAACAGAATGGCTACCCATCTAGTTGTTACCCTTCTTGGAGGAGGCTTGGATCCTGACATGTTACAAGACGATGACAACAGAACAGCTACCCATCTAGTTGTTCCCCTTCTTGAAGAAGGCTTGGATCCTGACGTGTTACAAGACAATGACAACATAATGGCTACCCGTCTAGCTGTTCCCCTTCTTGAAAAAAGGTTGGATCTTGACACGTTACAAGACAATGACAACACAATGGCTACCCATCTATAGTTATTAGCAGTAGGCAGTAATATATATATATATATATTTATATGTTTGCCAATAAATACATTCATAATCGTAATCAGATGAGATTAAGTAATATAACGCAAACACATTAACACAACATAAATACCACAGTGCACCAGAACCATAAGTAGTATTTCAAAATTGGTAAACAATATTAAAATGATAATACGGGTGAGCACATTACCCATTAAAACAGTGCATACACTATATCTCACAATAACCGAGATTGGTTAATAATATAACTTTATTGTCCACCCGTATAATGGACATACACTTTGCACTGAGTAGGGTGCATAAAGCACATTTACGATGACTTCTGGTATTGCTATACTACACTATTGCTGTAAAGTAGGTCATAAATGCATCGCAGGTGAGTCGAGTTTGATCCCAATGGATAACTGGCGTGAGAACGAGAAATATGATGCATTTGCACGCGCAGTACTGATCGGCTCATTGCACGGTCGGTTTGTTTGAAACCAAAACCGGCGGAACGAATCTCACTGAACCGACTGAAGAACTGACATGAACCCAAAGTTCGTCACCTGGTGAATAATGCTCGAAGCCAACAGTCAAATCATTCTACATTACGGTGTTTGCATCATGACCGCGTGAATTCGTACCAGTTCCTTGTTAATAGTCTAGATAAAATGTTTACGTAATGGGGCATCGCTATGACCATTCATTCAAACTTTCAAAGTAGAATAATAGTATATCCCCAACAATAAACCAAGCTGTTCACTTTAAAATAATATCAACTTCTCTAGGAATGCTTACGCAGTTATGTCCCAATTATTAGCCAAAACATTTCATATTTATATAGTATACCAACCACTGTCTATGGCCAAGCATCGATTTATAGATAAACATCTGCACGAACTGTGGCAATGTGGGCTGGACAAATTATCATTAACCTCAAAGTAGCAATAAGAGGATTCAAAACCTGGTCAGTTATGAGTGAGAGTTTGTGACGTAAAGACCATCATGTGCCACTACCACTGTCAAAAGTCTCGGACGTAATTACACTTTGATGGTATTCTATGAGAGAATCACCAAGCGTGTTTAAACAACACCAGAACTTGCCTCTGAATTTCGTTAAAGGGAAACAATTGGCAGCTGATTTATGTTTAAAAATAATGAAACTAAGATGTCAAACTAAAATAGAACCACCAAGCACGTCCTATCACGTTTAAACAATACCCGAAGCTGTCACCGAGTTTCGTTTTAAAGGGAAACAAAATAACACTCATTTGGTGTTATGCACTTAAATGAGTTGATGCACCTAACATAAGCCTTCCCATGAAAATGACATTATCCACACAGTTTAAATGATGTGTCTTCAACAAGAAATTTCTAATAAACTACAACTAAGTAGTGTTGACTTTAGCTGCAAATTGTTAGTTATTATTAGCACTTAGACATACACCCGAACAATTACCTTTATGCTTCTTTAACAAAACGATCTATCGAGGTGACGACACTAATCACCGGCATGATCACCCGTCTGCATCCAGCGATCGATGGAAAACCCATCAGTGGCTCACATCATACCCCGCGTGATTACAGGGCTGTTCGCGATCAAGTTGCCGTCAACGCAATTATTCTGAACAATGGCCATCACGCTAAAGATTCGTGAAATAGACGCTGCGTCAGTTGAGATTAATGCAGCTTTGACTGGGCGTGCTACCCAAGAACCGTGAGAACGAAATAATTGCACAGTTCGAAGTCGGCATGTGAGACGATAATATTATTATATTGTTCAACTACCGTTTGATAACAGCAACGGGCACAGACACGCACCAGACAGTATAAAGCTTTTGTGAATTAACCTCATTCAACATAAAGTAAGCCGACGTTTGATAAATGTGTCTCTCCCGGATACATGGCGTAGCATATTTTTTATGTGAAACCATATCGTGATTGTTACACGAAACGTATTATTGTTAGAAGTAATGTTTGTTAATGAGTTATCTAGTTATGGCATGGTTATGATAGAAATGGCATGCTGGTTGTTGAGAGAACTGAATTGAGCGTTCGGTTTGGTCACAACAAAGATGGAAGTTCGTTATATAATTCATTTCAAAGTGGCCTTTTGTTTCCCTGTAATTAATTTAAAAGTTGTCTTTTGTTTCGCTTTAATTAACGAAACAAAGTGATAGGTTTTGATGTTGTTTAAACATGACGGAACTTGCTTTGTGATTCTGTTTTACATTAACATCTTCGAGTTATCCCAAATGTTGTATGTACAATGTCAATGGACGTATTCTATTCATTCATTCTAAAGTCACGATCTTTGTGTCATGACCATCGTGAAAGACATACAGAATTAGACTTATGTTCACACACACGTGATAACGTGATACCACCACAACGAAGCTTAACAGTTAAATAGGCTAACGGGAATAATAATCGCGCTTTTGATACAAGTCTATTTCTGAAAATTGATCAACTGCTCGGTGTCCCTAATCTTAAATTAATCAAAGTGATTATACTATTATGTGCCCTATGGCTGCTTGCCAGATGAGGGGTGTTAGATTAAACGCAAGCAAATTGACCCGCTGCACACGTGGACCTAACGTCCAAGCATTGTTGTAAAAGTCTTAGATTAAGTAGGTCACAGCGGTAATCGTAATGTATGCGTGAAATCGTTTGTGAACACCAGTCATGCTCTACACATACAGCATTCATTATAACAGATTTTTTTATAGAATTATCCAGCTGTTCCATTTTTATGTGTTGGACCCCAAAAGTAGTCAATACTAGTCTTGCCTTACGAATATAGCATTTATTAATTAAATCAGATTTATATGGCAATATCCAGCTCTCCGTATTTAGATGTTGGGCCCCACAAGTAGTCGTTATTGCGACACAGTTAAAACCAGACTTTTAAGTTAACTATATAATAGTGATCGACAAAATATTGTTTTGGATACTCCATACTCTTTGGATACTTTGGGGTGATAAAGTAAATAAAACCTTGCACATTGAATACATTACACAGAAGACCAAAACACCCTTGGAGGTATAATGTTGTGCACAGCTTCTTGCAAATAAACAGGGACTCGAGTTTGAGAAGCTTAAAAGGGTACACAAACAAACAACACTTCGACGAAACAAAGTCTCAGCTTGGAGGAAACCGACCACGAAAACTGCTAATTGGATTTCCGTTTCGTTTATTGATGCAACTATTTTCTTCCGCTTCATTCGTCTCCAACGCCGCCAATTGCTGTAGAAACACTGATTGTGCCATTTAATGCCATTGCAATTAGCCACCAACCGTTGAGACAACATCGGCAAACGTCGATGTGTTGTCAATTATAAACTGCTATGTCAAAAACAACAAGACAAATATTTGCTCTTAACGTCCATTGGCTGTTGGTCAAGATATTGTGCATTCTACAGAGGGTCCTGTTTACGTCGAATCGTGGTACATGTCTTTCAACAGAGGGTCCTGTTTATGTCGATTCGTGGTACATGTCTTTCAACAGAGGGTCGTGTTTATGTCGATTCATGGTGCGTGTCACAATGCTCTGGCCCAAAGGGGTGTGATGTCCTCAATGGTCGGTAAACAATGCGCTGGCCCATGGTTCCCCAAGCGGAAAAACCCTCAGAGGGGAGGTGTTTAACTTTAGAGGTCCGACTTGTCTAAGCAGTAGGTTGTTAAATGTCCACAAAGTGAATATATTTAATACTGAGAGAGTCTAGATGGTAGACACTGGGTGTAATCGTTGTGATTCCGAGACGTCGCCGTGGCTCGGTGTCTCACGGCTGTTAGGCTCACCACAGTTGGCTTATACATGCATGGACACCCTTCATGTCGGTGTCTAAGATGTATTGAAGACACAGTTATTATACCAACTGCAGCATAAGGCAATAGTAATAATGTATATCAGCGATATTCATGATATATACGGAGTTATCAGTATGTAGTGGGGACTTAGTGTAGAATTTTAATTTTATTGGTTTGGACATGTTATTCTGTACAGTTTCTAACAAATTACAATAGCAATTACAAAACTTATTATGGTGATTGTGGTGTTGGCGCTGTAGGCCGGTGTTTGCGATGCTAGTGTTGGTGTTGGTGACTTGGTGTTGGTGTTGGTGTTGGTGTTGGTGTTATTTATGATGATGAGGACGAGGACGAGGATGGTGACGCTGACGGTGACGGTGACGGTGACGGTGACGGTGACGGTGACGATTATGATATTTATATTTATATTTATATTTATATTTATATTTATATTTATATTTATATTTATATTTATATTTATATTTATATTTATATTTATATTGTTGATGATGATGATGATGATGATGATGATGATGACGACGACGACGACGACGACGACGACGACGACGACATATAAACAGCGACTGCTCCCATCTAATTCGATTCGAATATTATCACACTTGTTGACGACCGGTGTGTATTAAAGTTTTTACGTTCTCGGCATTCACAAAGTTTCACAGAACGCAATGACCGCACATTTGTAAACGCAAATTAACACACGCACGTCTTCTCTCCTGTAGATGCGTCCAGTATCAACGTGTCTATGGCTGACGTCGGCCCAGAGCAGCCGAGTGGTCCGACCGGCGCGGCTCGTTACCAGGGACACTTCCTGCTGACCACGAAGCGATCTCACACCCCGCTCATTACGGTCAGCGATGCCGAGTCGGACGGCGAGAACTCGTCGCTGACCGCCCCGGCTACACACTTCCGGTCAGTGACTCGACAGTCACCATTGTCGCATACAAACGGCTACTTCACTTCCGCTATGAACGTCATCCGACCGACTTTCATACGTCCGCCATCGCGTACGACCATCTCCCTCGACAATGTCGACATGTGGGAGAGCGACTCCGAGAGTGACCAAAGTCAGGGGTTCGATAAAATCAACAGCGCGGTGATCGCTCCGAGCAAAACTATCGACTTTTCCGATTTACGCCGATCGAGAAGCCCCGTCGTGGCGCACAAGAGGAACAGACTCGAAGGGGGCGTTAACGTGCTCAGAATAGACACCCCGACGCTACGGGAACGTATCATGACGTCGCCAGCCGCCATGACACGCGAGCCTCGTTCTCGCCCGCACTCGCGCGGTTCGCGCAAACTCCGAACGACAGTTCCGAAGCCGCAGCGATGTTGCTTCGTTCCCATCAGGCACGAAAAACGCCGAGAAACGCCGGAAAGTGCCGAAGTGAAACGACACATCGACAAACAGCCGTCTCATGGTCCGGGGTCGACAATCGCGTGTACACGGAAAACGCAGTTCGCCTCGACGACGCCAGGGAATTACGGCGACAGTGGCGACTCGAAGCGCGCATTTGCTCGGTCGACGCTGGTGATACATAGTCGTGACGTTGTGAAGTCTACTGCTGTTCCGGTTGTCGTTGACAGATCTCCTCCAAAGGTGAAATTCAACGAATATGTGACTATAACCGATGGCACGATGAACACTTTCGATCTGCTTCGTACTTCCGCCAACTCCGCACAACTGTTCAAGAAGCGATTCCTGCGCAATTCCGCTGACATACAGCGCCACATAGCGGATAACACGCAGGACAAGACCGAGTTCCCCACGTGACAGCGCAGACACCGCGAGACGCCATGGACGATATTTAACGTAGTCGCCACTGTGAGTGACCACACTAGGAGGATATCAAATGAGTGATATCTGAGCTGATATCAGATCTTCAAACACGACGAGGGCTGTGTCTGAGGATCCTGCAACAAGTGACCATAGAAGTGTAGGGTGTTACACTTCTTGGCCGAGACACACAGACATGAAGTACCATGCAGTCGGATACAGTGTACAACAGCAGTGTCGTCGACAACTCTGACGTCACAGTTGACAACGAGGAGCGTTGCTTATTACTATTAGGCATGTACATCTCACGACATCGGCCTCTGTTCACACTGGCCTTGTATTCGAAAATAATAATATATTAAGTTTAATAATAATAATTTTCGGCTTAGTATACATTCTAACTGATCCAACACGCGCATATTAACAATGTCGATAAAAACGCCTGTATAGAGATAACTGTTATGGCTGCGAAATCAATGACGTTGGTCTACTGCGTTTGCACTCGCGGTAAACTGATTGAAAGCAACCTGACTATCTGCTCAATTGCAGTTTTGTTGAGTAGAACAGAAGTCCAGACGGCGAGGAAAACAGCTGAATAATTAGAAAAGAAAAGCGTATAATTGTGCCAAAGTCCAGATAAAAGAATCCCGTGCCTGCCTGCCTGCCTGCCTGCCTGCCTGCCTGCCTGCCTGCCTGCCTGCCTGCCTGCCTGCCTGCCTGCCTGCCTGCCTGCCTGCCTGCCTGCCTGCCTGCCTGCCTGCCTGCCTGCCTGCCTGCCTGTCGGTGTTGGTCTGACACCCCCCTCTTGCCCCCTTGTATGTATGTATGTATGTATGCATGTATGTATGCATGTATGTATGTACGTATGTGTATGTACGTATGTGTGTGTATGTGTATGTGTATGTGTATGTGTATGTGTAGTGTATGTATGTGTATGTGTATGTGTATGTGTATGTGTATGTGTATGTGGTATGTGTATGTGTATGTGTAGTGTATGTGTATGTGTATAAAGTGCATGTGCATTGCATGTGCATGTGCATGTGCATGTGCATGTGTATGTCATGTGTATGTATGGGATGATGTATGTATGTATGTATGCATGCATGCATGCATGCATGTACATGATGTATGTATGTGTGTGTATGTGTGTAGTATATATATATATATATATATATATATATATATATATGTATGTATGTATGTATGTATGTATGTATGTATGTATGTATGTATGTATGTATGTATGTATGTATGTATGTATGTATGTATGTATGTATGTATGTAGTATGTGTGTATGTGTGTATGTGTGTATGTGTGTATGTGTGTATGTGTGTATGTATGTATGTATGTATGTATGTATGTATGTATGTATGTATGTATGTATGTGATGTGTATGTAAGTATGTAAGTATGTAAGTATGTATGTAGTATGTAAGTATGTGCGTATGTACGTATGTACGTATGTACGTATGTATGTATGTACGTATGTATGTATGTATGTATGTATGTATGTATGTATGTATGTATGTATGTATGTATGTATGTTGTATGTCTATGTATGTATGTATGTATGTATGTATGTATGGTTGTATGGTTGTATGGTTGTATGGTTGTATGGTTGTATGGTTGTATGGTTGTATGGATGGTATGGTTATATGGTTGTATGGTTGTATGGTTGTATAGTTGAATAGTTGTATATATGTGTGTATGTGTGGATGTGTATATGTAACTATGTGTGTTTATGTACGTTATGCATAATGTGCAGTAGTGTATTCATATCAAAAAATAAAGAAACGGGAGCATGACCCAATGTCACCAACACGCTGTGCGCACATTTTAATTGTGTCATGTTTTTATTAATTCCGAATCGCACACAAATGACAGCGAACTGGCAACGTGTATGGAACGTGTCCACAACAGGCTCTACTCTTTGTAAGCACCACTCAGATCCCAGATTCTCAGAGAAATCGCCATTCCTCGATGACGTTAAGATGGAGTATGTGTGTTAAAACCATCGTACTAAGATCATCATTCATCGTCCTCAAGCGGTGTCTCTGACTGTCTCATCTACCAAAAGTTCTGTTCTTGTAGTATCTCTTCCACTCACTCACTTGCCGTTGCAAGGAGCACATCGACACCATTGGGTTTGTCTTCCTGCGGGTCTGATGAGTCGCCGTCCACCGCGATGACGCGTCGTTCCCCTGAAACACACGAGTGCATTACAATTACACCAAAGACGAGGCTCTACGTAAGAGGATAAAAAGACTGCATCGAAGCACACGTGAATAAGGAAACAGGAAGCACATATTATGATCACTCTATGGTCTGTGGTCCCCCGGTTACCAACCAGTGCACACGAGGATTGTATTAGTTTATACATGTCAACCCTGTCCCTAGACATCTATTTCTGACCCTCGCCGTCGTCGTCTTCTCGTCCGTAGCTGTCAGCTCCCTACTCCACCAGGTGGATAACATTCCTCGCAAAAATCGCGCACGCTCCTGGGGTACAAGCCCATTGTGTATAGCAACCTCTGTTCTGTGTGCCCGTAGAAATGTTCTCACGTCGGGGGTAGCTGAATCGTCAGGCGCCGGAACCATGGTCTATCACTCAACTGTGACGTCGCCGGAATAGTGATGACAGCTCAAATTAAGAGCAGATGAGCGAAGGATGTAAGAATTATGTTATCAACATCATCTTCTTCTTCATCATCATCATTGTGCAGAGGCTATCTATGACCTTCGTCTTTTTACAACTAATCATACGTATCCCTTTGTTGTTATGTTGACGTGACGTCAAGTGACAAACCATCATTTAACGCTTGCTTTATATTCCATGAAGTCATGTCTTCCCACGCTGTTCCAAATGACAAGTTGCGAGGTACAATCTGCAACCAATCGTAAATCAGCCATGATTAACACATACATTATACGTAATATTATGTAAGCGTCTTTTTAGTATTACTATTTAGTATTATTACGACTAATATTATTTATTTATATTGATCAATTTACTTTACATACTATGCATTTTTAACTTTAAAAAAGGAAATCTTTAAAGAGCTCTGGTGCTGTAATGCGCCTCTGAATAGTTATAATGACAAGGTTTATGGCGCAGATTTTTTTTGTCAGATTATTTTTATAATTATTAATGCAATGGCATACAGTAAAACAATCGAAATATTTACGGCGATAACACAACTAAATACCACACTTACGATTTGGCCTGTCAGCAGAATTCCACCCGTTGTCTCGTACTCTGCTTTCAGATTTGCCCTGCCCAAGTCCACTTCAGTCGTCTGAATTGTCCAGTTACGTCTGTGTCCTTCGTCTTTTGTAACTAACCATACGTATGACAGTGACATCATTTTAGATAATTACCTAAGATATATCTAAGGTTTATAAGAAACTCGCGTGCACTGGCAAGAAACCGTATTATCTGCTCTCTGGGCACCCCCAAACACAGACCGCTTCCGAATTACCTTTACTTAAACTGACTACCTTTAAACGCGATGATACAGAAACTAGCTACGAGCCCGGAAGAGCCTGTGCAAGGGGAATGCGGCAGGGGTGTCGTGTGCACCAGCACACTCGTTGTGGCCACATTCTAGAGTGACCAAGCCTTACGCAGGGACCCCGGACGAAATGCAGTTAACTCATTGGATGGAGGAATGGAAGGATGGAGGGATTGAGAGACAGAGGGATGGATGGATGAATGAATGAATAGATGGATGGGTGGGTGTGTGGTTGGATGGATGAATGATTGATGGATGTGTGGGTGGGTGGGTGGGTGGATGGATGGATGGATGGAGGGATGGATGGGTGGGTTGATGGATGGATGGAGGGATGGAGGGATGGAGGCATGGAGGCATGGATGGATGACGGGAAGGCGGAATGGAGGGCTCGATGGATGGACGGAGGGAGTGAGGGAGGGGTGGATGAAGGGATGGTGGGATGGATGGATCGATGGATGGATGGAGGAAAGGATGGAGGGATTGAGGGAGGGCGGGATGGAGGGAGGGCGGGATGGGTGGAAGGGTGAGGGAGGGATGGAGGGAGGGATGGATAGAGGGAGAGATCGATGGCTGGATGGCTGGAGGTATGGAGGGGTGGAGATATGGATGGGTGGATGGATGGACGGATGAAGGGAGGGCGGGATGGAGGGATGGATGGGTGGAAGGTGATGGATGGAGGGTAGGAGCGATGGAGGGAGGGAGGGAGAGATTGATTGATGGGTGGAGGGAGGGAGGGAGGGAGGGAGAGTGGATGGACGGATGGATGGATGGAAAGAGGAATGGATGAATGGATGGATAGATGGGTGGGTGGAGAGATGGGTGGAGGGATGGGTGGGGATGGAGATAGGGATGGATGGAGGGATGTATGAATGGAAGGAGGGATGCAGGGATGGATGGGTGAACGTAGATATGGGTTGATGAATGGAGAAAGTGATGGAGGGAGTGATAGAGGGATGGGGGGAGGGAGGGATGGAAGTATAGAGGGATGGATGTAGGGAGGGGTGGAGATGGATGGTTGATAGATTGGGTGATGGATGGAGGGAAGGAGGGAGGGATGGATGGATGGACGGATGGATGGATAGAGGGAGGGAGGGATGGGTGGGAGGACGGGTGGATGGAGGGATGGTTGGAGATATGGATGGAAGGAGGGATGGATGGGGAAGGAGGTAGGGATGGGTGGATGGAGGGAGGGTGGAGGGATGGATGGAGGGATGAATGAATGGAAGGAGGGATGGGTGGATGGATGGATGAAGGGAGGGAGGGATGGAGGGAGGGAGGGAGGGATGGATAGAGGAATGGATGAATGGATGGGGGGATGGAGTGATGGGTGGAGAGATGGATGGGTGGATGGATAGGGTAAGGAGGTAGGGATGGATGGAGGGAGGGTGGAGGGATGTGTGAATGGAAGGAGGGATGCAGGGATGGATGGGTGGAGGGAGGGAGGGAGGGAAGGATGGTGTGATGGATGGAGGGATGTAGGGATGGATGGAGGTATAGGTGGATGGACGGAGAGAGTGATGGAGGAAGTGATAGAGGGATGGACGGAAGGAGAGATGGAAGTATAGAGGGATGTATGTAGGGATGTAGTGGATGGTTGGAGGGAGGGTGGTGGGAGGGATGGATGGATGGATAGACGGATGGGTGGAAAGAAGGAAGGAGGAACGGAAGTGTGTTGGGGTGGATGGGTAGGTGGGTGTATCGGTGGTTGGGTAGGTGGATTACGTATGAGTGAGTAAGTGACTAAGTGACTGAGTGAGTGGGTGGAAGATGGATTGATGGGTGGAGTGATGGATGGGTGGAGTGATGGATGGGTGGTTGTGTGGTTAGGTGGGTGGGATGATTTTAGATAGTTAGGTTGTGTGATGCGTCCGCTCTAACCACCCAATTATGCCCAATACCCCTTTATGGGGTTTATTTACAGCACTCTAAGTTAAACATCTAAGTTAAACAGATGCAACGGTTAAAAGTAAAATAATGTTAAGCAGTAACTCCTTGCAAAAGCCATCCGCGTTGACTCTACTCTACGCCTTTTTGCACGACTCCTTTTTGTTGGCTCATCGGTTAATCGCTTGTACCCCAGCTAGTTCTATCCCGGATGGATGTCTAAGCTATAATACCCTATATAAACTGACACAAAAGTTAAATATATAATTATTCGTAAACTAAGCTATTAATGTTCGTTTAAATTCTTGCAAACGTTCTCCGTTGTTGACTTGACTTTCTCCCTTTTTACACAACTGTGTCTGCTGGTTAATCGGCAGTGCCATAGTCATTGTTCTGTTCCAAGTAGGAAGTCAAACGCGAAGCTAAACTAACGCAACCGATATAAAATAACTATTGCTAAGCTGAACTTATCTGTGAAATGTTTGTGTAACTTCTTGCAAACGTTCTCCGTGGTTGGTTTCACCCTCTGTCTTCTTCTTCTTTTCGTTGACCTGGACAGAGTTCTCGGCTAGCGTGCGCTGTCCAGCGACTGGCGAAACTGCACCGCCGGCTGTAGTCGGGATCGGACGGCGCTAGCAGGCATTCAACGCTGCACCAGACCGTCATTACCGCGCGCTGTTTATGACGTCACTCCGTCGCAGTCACGTGACGGGACCATTTGCCAGGAATGTTTTGCCAACGTTACTCTAATAACATTACCGAACACGAATGGGAATATTTTGATACGATTCAGGAACTACGGAATACTATCATATTATTAGTCGCTAAGGAACAATACTTCCAGGAACCAGGGTCATCGTCGTTATTTGGTTTCTTGTCAGAATATGTGTATTACGTCATACGGAACGCAATGCTCGCGTTCCTCCTCGACCGCTCAAATCATTTACGATATTATAGGTCATAATCCTATACAATATATTACAGTATATATATATATATATATATATATATATATATATATATATATATATATATATATATATATATATATATATATATATATATAAAAAGTTAGTGCCCATTTACCCAATTTCACAAAATTTGCGTTTACGATGCATATTCCCGATTATTACATTATAAACAGCGTGTATATACTAATTAATAGTTATTTGTCGAATTATATGTGTTTGGTAGCTAAATAAAATATATACGAATGTTGGTGTCCACCAGCGGCTAGTGTCGAAAAATTGTAGCATGGATGCAGTCGTTCGTGGACAGGCAAGAAAGACTGAAATTTATGCACCGAGAGAATGGGGCACATATTCAGCACTGTGTAAAGTGCGGAACGTTTTGCGGCACGCTTATATAATCCTACAATCAGCTGTTGATAGGGACTTGCCAAAAATAAAAAATAACTTTACCATGTTTTGATGGTACACGTTGATTTTTTAGGGTATT
Organism: Ridgeia piscesae; assembly: GCA_025642075.2. Lineage (NCBI taxonomy): Eukaryota > Metazoa > Annelida > Polychaeta > Sabellida > Siboglinidae > Ridgeia > Ridgeia piscesae. Next base: position 154,737 of record JAODUO010001027.1, read on the forward strand.
AATTATAAAGACAAGACACCGTTTACAGAATTTATATATATATATATATATATATATATATATATATATATATATATATATATATATATATATATATAATATATATATACTTCATATAATATATATATCTTCATGCAATCAAACATTATGGCAATTTTAACTTTAAGAAAGTGAATACGAAATTTATGACCATTGCACAGCCTGCTGTGTAGCGTACGTTCTAAGGATGGAACGAATATTTGATTCGTATTCGAAATTTCGAATATTCGAACGTTTTCCCGCGTAAAATTTTCCAATTCACTCGGTGGCATTCTCTGTCATCTTGGGTCTCAGAAAAATGTCGTTTCGCCGTCATACGATTAATACGAGTTTTCCTGGGCCTCCCCTCATGAGCAGAAAAGCCTAGTGGACACAAATTGCAGCCGACCTACCGACTTGCCCCTATCGGATTTGCAGGTCCCTACTGTTGAACTAGCACGTTTTGCTAAATATTGGATAATAATCTTAACATGTCCGTCAATGTGAAATCATAATATAACGAATGCCATAATATAAACGTATATATTATGCCTTCACATTGACGGACATGTTAGATTATATCTATATTTAGCTATGTGTGAGGTTTCGGGGTTTGCTAGGCAACCAGGGCATGCTGGATATGTCGATGGAGACAACCACAACCGTTAAAAATAGTAGCGTCCTCTTGTGGGTTTACGTGACATTAGCGTCTGAAAATGTTTCTTGGAGACGCCGCATCGTCGAGTGAAATCTACATAATTGTTTTACTGAATCTTACTAATAATTCCTAAAACATTGGTATATGGACAAGGTAATATTACTGACTATGATGATGTTTGTTAGAGTACATTGTTTTATTCGAGGCGTGTTATGCCTATCCGTTTCCGTCTAATTTATATTAAACGAATCCTATATTAAAACGCTCTTATATCGCCCAATATTGGTCTCAGGGCTGTCAGACTCGGGTGGTTTCCTCCAACTTCCAAGGCATTCGTTCCCCCAAACAAAGCAAATTTGGGCTAACGCAGGAGTTTGTAGTGCTTCTTGTGCGCATGCGTTAGGTAGTATGTTTATTTTTAGGTGATTGGGTGTCGTGAAAGGGAGGTTCATGATTGCTGCTTTGGCTTTGCACAGGTTAGTCAGGATAGTCTGAGACTGAGTGAGTAGGATTTGGCTGCAGCTTTGCTGGCTTGTCCTCGGAGTTGCTTAAACTTGTTCACTGTTACATCACGTTTGTTTTTTGCTTTTTTGCGTTTTCTTTGCATTCTTATTATTTCACGTGTAATCCAGAGGAGGTCGCTTTTGATTTGGTATTTCGGCTAGGAATATCGTTATACCACACATCACCGCTTTTCATTTCAATAAGTATACCATTGTGGATTGAACCAGGTTAGTTGTAAGGGCAATGATTGTGTAGAATCCGGACCGACCTCAATTTTGCCGTTATGACTTCATCTTTGCCAACTTTTGATTTTGATACTCATGCATATGACTTTTGTAAATATTTAATAGAATAGTGTGTCTTAGTGCACTTTTGAGGTCGAAAAGACAGAGCGGTTGGCATAAACAAACTCTGTTTTTCCCTCATTCGAAGTGCACAGTGCATTCAACCAGCAGGGCTGGGTCAATTCCATTCTTTCAATTCCAATTCATTGTAATTCCTTTTATCCAATTCCAATTAAATTTCTTTCAATTTTATTCAATTAAATTTCTATCAATTCCAATTAAATTTCTTCCAATTCCATCTAAAAAAATTCAATTCCAATTCCTGCTCCAATTTACATAACAAAAGTTAACCTTAAAATTATACAATTAATGTGCATTCGGGGGGGGGGTGACACAGTATGTTATGTATTGATGCATTTATATAATCATTATATAACACACACACACACACACACACACACACACACACACACACACACACACACACACACACACACACACACACACACACACACACACACACACACACACACACACACACACACACACACACACACACACACACACACACACACACACACACACACACACACACACACACACAATACACAAAATAAAAATAAGTGACATTTTATTGCATTGCATTGCATTTTAATCCAGGCATCACTGGATTCACTGCGTAATCAAAATGTCTTGAGTTCTACTGAGTCTGCTCTCGTTCCGGCATCACCTACTTAATAATAATTTTGTTGAAACACTAGATCAGCACATTAAAATGGCTTTGACTTTTGATTCACTGACATGTAGTGTAATGAAGCATGCAGAAATAATATAAACAATTAACTCAAATGTTACAAACTGACTGAGCAGCTAAGAAGAACATAAAAACCACTGAGGGGCTACTGGATAGTATTGGCTGGGTAAAATATAATTATATATTGTATAACATTTATATGGTTGTTACATTCTGGTTATAATCATCTACAAGTGTTGTCAGTCTTCACTGGGCTTATGTTTGCACTGTTAATCTTTGAACTTTAACTGGTTACACTTTAGACTGTTTGGAGATATCCCGCTTCACTCCTGGTACCTGGGTAATCCTAATAATTATTTGCTTAGCATGTGACACTGGGAAAGTGACTGTTTATCTGGACAATTTCAATGGTTCTTTGAAGCAGACCCCAGCCAGCACTCACTCACACAAGGAGGTAGGACAAGCCTAATTGACTTCCCATTCATCAGTTTCATTCACTGATTAATTGCTGGGTATGTTTGACCAGCAGGTTCCACTCCCACTTTTCTTGGTCATTAAACACCATTGCAATACTCCCAACTATCTGTAAAGTATCCTTCGCAGCATCACAAAAATATCAGATGCTCAATTCCTTTTTATTCAATTCTAATTCAATTCCAAATATTTAAATTCCATTCAAAATCTTTTCAGTTCCAATTCAGTTCCTTTTTTTTCTTCAAAATCTTTCAATTCCAATTCTCTCTCCAATTTCGGAATTGAACTGGAATTGAATTGATCAACTCTTTTTTAATTGACCCAAGCCCTGGCAACCAGTTTAGTGGTGACAGCTTAAACTGCAAGAAGTAATAAGTTAAGCATTTACGGTTAAGACTTATTATTGCTAACTACAGAGACCTTCTTGCAAAATACATAATTATAGGCTTTAGATTTAACAGATCCAGTGACTACAAATACAAATTTGTTGGATTTGTGAGATTCAATTGGTATGTTTAGTGATTGCTGGTGGCATATGACACTGAAAGCTTCACGAAATGATCAGGATTATTTTGAATAAAATTGTGTTTTCAGCGAATGATCACTTCTGTAATGGCATCTGGGGAAGACGAAGTCATCTACACAGAGAATCAGCTGGGTTCATCATATACCACACAAGAAGATGCCCAATGCACTCTGCCAGATATCCGCCCAGAGAGAGTGTCTTCAGTCAGCCAGCCTCCCATTGGACTACCAGTCTATGGACATGTTGCTTCAGGTGAACCACAGTTGAAATAACCCCATAAATTGTCCTTAAAAGTGATCTTGAACACCTGAAAACTGTCAACACCAAGACGTGCTAGTGGGACATTGTCACTGGTGTGTCATGAAAATAGTGTCCTCGGTAATACAGCAATGAATATTTGCGTTTTGCAAAGAATTTAATTTAACAACAAATTTGGCTTGAAGAAGAGTTCTTGACCTTAGTGAAACAGTCCCCTGGTCTCGCACAGTAAATGAAGGAATGTACTGGCATATTAAGAAATCTGTGAGTGCAGGTTATCATACTTCTAACAGGACTATACGACCCATCGTTTAATAATGTGGTTTAAACTGTTGGACATAAAAAACTGCCATGGAGACAGATATTTAAAATGTCACTTACTTATTGTCTCCATTTATACATCCTTTATATATTTCTGTCTGTACTTCTACATACACTTATGTTTTTGTGTAAAAAATAAAAACAAAAATGTTGACGCTTAAAGGCTGATTACTAATGAACAAGATAAGGTTGGTTACTAAACTTATTGCAGTTATGTGCAAATAAATTGTTCTGATATTCACATAGGTGTCACCAGTACCGTCACACTGTCTGAGCACCATCTGACAGAAACACACTTGCAAGAAGGAATCCCACTGGTCGACAAGAGTTCTCAGCGAAAGGACAACAGATCTACAGATTCCTGTGAGCCACACCCCCAAGTGAAGTCAGAGACAATAGAGTCTGACGAATGTGCAGACACCAGAAAGTGGATCGTATGTGAGGGGGGTTTGCTGAAAGAGGTGAAAGTAGAACCTACTGTTTTGTCTGTAGAAAAATCAGTGTGTTCCAGTGAGAATATTGGTCAAAGAGACGGTGTGCCTGACACGCACGTGGAACCACCAGTACAATATGTGCCCACATCACCATTTTCACAATCCCACCGCCCGCGTAGCTGTGATAGAAATAACCCGAATGAGAAGACAAACAGCAGAGCTATTGACTCACAGTATCTGTCGCATGCATACTCCATGCTGCAAAACATCAACGCCTGTGTTGGTTTGCACACTTGTTCTATGTGTGGGAAAACATTCGCGACATCAAAGCGCCTTAAACGTCATCAAAAGACCCACACGGATGTGAAACCATACAGGTGCGCCACCTGCGGGAAAGCATTCTTAACAACCAGTAACCGCAAGACGCATGAAAAGATTCACACCGGGTTGAAGTTGTATACTTGCTCGACGTGTGGCAAGTCATTCGCAACTTCTGGTCAGTGTAAGTCTCATGGAAAGATCCACTCCGGCATGAAGCCGTTTATTTGTGCCACATGTAGCAAATCGTTTGTGACATCCAGTAATCTAAAGATTCATCTAAAAACCCACACGGGCGTAAAGCTGCACTCCTGTTCAACGTGTGGTAAATCTTTTACAACGCCTGGTCAGCGTAGGTTACATGAAACGATTCATACCGATCGCAAGAAACGATACACTTGCTCTACATGTAGAGAGTCATTCGGTACCTGCGGTGATCTCTACTCTCATGAAAAGACTCATGCAGGTGAGAAGCCTTATATGTGTTATAAGTGTGGATTGTCATTCGCTACACCAGATGAGTTCAATGTTCATGAAAAGATTCACGGCAAAGTGAAGCCGTATGTGTGCTCTGCGTGTGGAAAGTCATTCTCAGACACCTGGTCATGTCATAAACACGTGGAGTCAAACAAATGTGTGAAACCGTACACGTGTAGCACTTGTGGAAAATTGTTCACCCGGTCTCGTGATCTCAGTAATCATGAACGCATTCATACCGGTTTGAACTTGTACATTTGTGGTACCTGTGGAAAGTCATTCAAAACTTCCAAGTTCTTTAAGGCTCACGAACAAAGTCACACAGCCGTGACGCCGTATAGATGTGCCACGTGTGGCAAGTCGTTCACAACATCCAGGTCATGTAAGGTTCATGAACAGATTCACACAGACGTAAAGCCGAATACTTGTGCTGCATGTGGAAAGTCCTTCCCAAAGTCACGCTACCGAGATACGTGTGACGGTTCCTTTTGTGGGTCGGTTTGTAAGAAGAACTACTTTAGCAAGAACAAATAGTGTCATGTATTTCCATATCGTGCAGTGTGTTCATGTCCTAAAAGAGGTGCAGAATTTTCTAAACTAAAAATAACTTGCATGTAACCTAGTCAGATGGTGATACTTCATTGTAGTGTCACCATCCATTGTTGGTGGTGATGCTTTGAACTTTGAAGGTAACATGATTTCGCATGTCACAGTTACAAATCCCAACGATAACTTTTGAATTCTTTTGTCCAGTGCACTATATCTTAACCTTTTAGGGTTTGTAAACTTTGTATAGCAAATGAACAGAACTCATATATTTTGGATACATTTGTTTAGTAGGGGATCTCACCAACACTAATTTCCCATTGTACTGTGGGACATTTCCATTAAGACATGTGCAAACACATTAAATTAATTAACAATATGTCAATGACATGCAAGTTGACAAAACTTGTAAAAACTATATGATATTTGGAATACACAATCTGTTTTATGTTGTGTCTAGTCATTATTGTGTATGTTGTTGTTTGTGTTTCACTCTGGAAATAAACATATTTATTGTATTGCGTGTGTGTGTGTAATTATGGATGTGAGTATAATGTTGATGATTTAAATTTAAACCTCGATTTTTCATGAAAGTAGACTTTTTGTCAAACAAAAGTTAAATTTCTAAGCATATTTTGCAGCACTGAAGGGAGTCTTTTGTAGATTTCAAACAAGTTTTCCTCAGTTGTCAGTTTGCAGCTGGTACAATGTTGCAGTAGCATTTTGTGTCTGACGCATTGCTTTCATGCAATTGATGACTATCTGCCTTGTGGATAAGTGCAAATCACAAAAACATCAACAGGAAATTACGAAAATGTTTCTTTGCAAATGTTTGTTCTATTGACTACGACTCTTGAGGTGGAGAGTATTATCTACGTCAAAACCTGATCACGTACAATTTAATGTTCTAGAATTTACTGCACACAAAGCAAACATTGGGTAAGGAGACTGCAGACTTGGTCTTGTTGGTCATGAAGAAAAATGAACTCTACATGTGAGCCCATCGTCACAAAAGAAACAATTCAAGCAGAAAAGAGTAACTACAGTCTGCTCAGATAGCTCGTTTGCAAAGCACAAATGTATAATTAGTAAATTCGAGAAGTTTATTAAAAGGGTTCCAGCTTCTAGGTTTTTATGACTACAACATACATGTTGAAGGTATGACTACAACATACATGTTGAAGGTTTACTGTCTCATTTGGTGTTTAGTTACTTTAATAAGCTCCGAACAATGTTCGCAGTTGGAAAGATTCCACCTCCAATGTGTTCAAATGGTAAAAAATAAATTTATTGGTAATAATGCCAATGTGAGCAGAATTAGCCACAATACCCTTTGATGTTTAACTTTCCCACATTCTAGACAGCAGTCTTCCTGTTATAAATTACTGCTGAAGAGCTGGCACCCTTCATTTAGAACTAAAATGTGTTGCCACATACATCTACCATCAGGGAACACCCTGAAAACATCTATATCCTCACGAAAAAACAGGCAATACCAAAGAAGCTGTAGCTGTGGCATATTCTGAAGGTTTCATATGTCTGTATATCATTTGTGTCAGGCCTCAGAGTATTTTAATAAGATTAGCATCGTGACATACTTGACCAAACGCAGAAAATGTGGCATTGTTGTTTTTTAGGTCATAGGTCAAATAATTTTATAATATATAGATGTATATAATGGTATATATATAATGATAGGTGTGTGTGAGATGGATGGTTCATATTATGGAATATCTATATTGTGTGTGTGTGTGTGTGTGTGTGTGTGTGTGTGTGTGTGTGTGTGTGTGTGTGTGTGTGTGTGTGTGTGTGTGTGTGTGTGTGTGTGTGTGTGTGTGTGTGTGTGTGTGTGTGTGTGTGTGTGTGTGTGTGTGTGTGTGTGTGTGTGTGTGTGTGTGTGTGTGTGTGTGTGTGTGTGTGTGTGTGTGTGTGTGTGTGTGTGTGTGTGTGTGTGTGTGTGTGTGTATACAATGGTATACATACACACATAACAACATTATTTAACCTCTGACGTAAGAAACAACTGTGCCAAATTTGCTGCTTTGGCCAAACGTATCATGATGTCATACACATTTGGACTCAACAGACATCTTATTCAAATACACTATGAGCCCTGACACAAATTAACTATATCAAGGTTACAATCATGCAGTGTGCAATTAACTTGTGTTGAGTCACAATGCAGCAGGATTAGTAGTAGGATGTAAGTTGTTATTGGGAGGTAAATATGAAAACTCTCACGGTATGACAACGGTGGGGTGCATTTTGTGTAGTGCATGTGCGCGGGGGAATGTGCAATATGAAAAACAGAACGATGTCATAGTGGTGGATTCTCTAAAGCATTTAATAAGGCCAACCATGCCAAACTATAATTGACAAACTCCACCACTATGGCATCAAAGGCAAAACAAATTTCTGGATTAAAGCATTTTTAACTGACAGATCCCGAAGAGTAATAATAAATAGAGGGCGAGGCCTCCTCTGAAGTCCCTGTAACATCAGGAGTCCCACAAGGTTCTGTACTTGGTACCTGCCTATTCCTTTTTTTACATTAACGACATTCCAGACAATATTATTTCTGCAGTCTAGATTGAGTTCATGACCCCCGCGGCGACAGTGTTACATAATAAATCATTTCTGCGCGCTGCAGCGACGACCTACTTTACGACCCCCCACGTTGCTCCCCCCAGCGCGCACGTGATCTTGCCATGTCTCTGCACAACGACCACGATGCCGAGACGTGTCGATAGCGAAATCAAGCAATAGGGCCTGCAAGTGGGTCACGATACATGGCGTGACTCCGCGCGACTGGAGCTTATTGGGGACTAAGCGAGACTAATTCGGGACTGGACACAAGAATAATATTCTAACGATGGATGACAGTTGTAGCTTCCGACTGATGAATACTAGGAAAATCAGTTCATAAATATCTTGTGTTATACGTTTCTTATCTTAAATGTCCGATTTAATATTGAGTTTTTCACACTATCATAGACACATAGCGATTTACGTAGTGCAGATAATCGACACGATGCTAGGCTGTAGTTGTCTTTTACGAGATTTGCGTTTTACATTGCTGTACGTTGTGGTTTCGATAAGCACTTATATCTGACAGGTTGTCTAAATGCACATAATCATAACACATGTATACGTTTGGCCCAAACAGGTTGTACTGCGCGAAAAACTGTCACTCTTCATTATTAATCAAGACCGCCAAACACAAGTACTTGCCGCTATTGCCATGGAAACCACCATCATAATCGATTAAAATTCATGATTTCCGTGATCATTGTCACCGGCAAAATGTTCCACTGCTTCTGCTTATAATAATCCTTCGGACAATATAACTGAAATACGCTATTTCGGGACAGTTCGATTATTACGACCAAAACAAAACAAAGTCCTATATGTTAACATGGAGTATATGGACCTCCTGCCCCCAACTGCCCCCAGCCTCGTTTTAGCGCGCGAGACTTGCACGCCCTATACACGGACTGCATAAAGCAGTACATAACAAAGAAGACGCACTTGGCAAGTGACACCCGCATGAGAAATGCTGTCGTCAGAGTGGTAAAGACTGGAAACTACCAAGTAGACGGTGAGTAAAAAAAATACTGTGTATTGCAGTTTATTATGGCCACACCTCGAAAAACCATGAATGACAACTGATCTGTCAAATAAAATGTCACATCGTGAATTTATTACACGTATGCTGCACAAAATTGCCCTGTGATCAAACATTGAAATTACTGTCATTTATCTAAACAAAAGTCACGATGTGCACTCATTTTCATGCGTATACATTGGTTTTCACATTAGACTTGGTACATCGTGTGAGTTCAGTGGGGATAGACCAAACTTCATATTCCATAAGTAAGATTACCTTACAATTAATATAATATACACAGTTGCTTAGCCTTAGGGTATATGTACTGATATGTGGTTGTAGCAATTACTGCTGCGCTTGAAATGTTATTTACCAGACATGATGTTTAATGTACTTAAAGTACATTATCATTTTTTTAAACAACATAGTTTTCAGATAATAATTATAACCATGGTTTATTATATACCAGTACACCATGTGATTGTTCAACTCTTGCAGTTATAGTGTGTGTGTGTGTGTGTGTGTGTGTGTGTGTGTGTGTGTGTGTGTGTGTGTGTGTGTGTGTGTGTGTGTGTGTGTGTGTGTGTGTGTGTGTGTGTGTGTGGTGGGGGTGGGGGGGGGTGGGGGTGGGGGTGTGGGGTGTGGGGGTGTGAGTGGGTGGTGGTGTGTGTGTGAACAAAAAGTGAAAGTGTTCATGAATTATTCATGTATAATGTTTCATTTGTGAATGTGAACATTACACTTATTTGCAAGAATATACTGTATATTTCAAAGTCAAATGTTGCTATATGTAGTAGATACCATTACAATACATTATCCATATGTATAATGCTGTATTAAAATTCATACCAATGTAACAATTCTTGTCATTGTAGATCCCATATTTTATGTTACATGATCTTATTTTACATATTGTAGATTTTGAAATGCGATGCATGTCAGCGATATGAAAAAATCAAAACAGTAGCACCAAAGCTGACACCTATCAAGATTGTGGCACCCATGCATATGGTTGGCATGGATCTCGTAGGTAGGTCATGTAATGTGAAAAGTACAGATGTAATCTTTACTCAATGTAATGTTGACTATTGCCAGTGCACACAGGAGCTAATATTGATATTTATGCTGTAAACATTTCCACTCTTGAATGTTTATGACAAATTAAATAGTCGTAACATGCACACTTGTTGTCCCAAGTTAGCATTTGTGCTTGTGTTGCAAATTATATTATCTATGGCAATTAGATGATTGTGCATGTAAAATGTCATTCTTGTGCGCCTGTTTTATGGCATATTGTTGTGAATAGAATATCACAACTCCTACTACTATTAATTTTATTTATTTTCCTTGATTTCCTTGTTTCATTGAAGGTTCGCCAGTTTAGATTTGATGGCCTTAGAAGAGAGGGACAACAAATGTCCTATAAAGAATATTGATTTAACTTGGAAGCTCCTTTTAATGGAATCTACCTAATGTTATTATACAAACTTATATTTAAGCTACTTTTTAGGCCCACTACCTGAGACCAAGAATGGCTACAAATATGTCATGACACTATTTCACAAAA
>JAODUO010001028.1:0-5000 GCA_025642075.2 Ridgeia piscesae
TTATACATTTCAACTCAAATTATAACTAACATTAAAACATCGAACAGTAATTCATTTACATCTGTACTGCTTAATCTAGTTAAGTACTAATAAGTCACGTGCCTGAGAACAATGTAGTGTATTTTAAATATTCATTGTCTGGCTGCAGTAAACAACGTAAATGGATGAGTTGGCGTTTAAAATGATGAAATGTTTGTCTTAAAATCGCATTCACAGATCACACACACACACGCACACACACACACACACACACACACACACATACACACACACACACACACACACACACACACACACACACACACACACACACACACACACACACACACACACACACACACAACACACACACACACACACACACACACACACACACACACACACACACACACACACACACACACACACACACACACACACACACACACACACACACACACACACACACACACACACACAACACACACAACACACACACACACACACACACACACACACACACACACACACACACACACACACACACACACACACACACACACACACACACACACACACACACACACACACACACACACACACACACACACACACACACACACACACACACACACACACACACACACACACACACACACACACACTTAAAGCATTAGTTCTAGTTCTGCAACTGGTCCCATTAACGAGCTGTGCGTCGCTGCGTCTCTTGAAATAAATACATCCGACTGCTTCGATCAGTAGCGAGAATAATTGATGTCTGGCGTCCCTTACTGTCGTCACCTCGCGACGGAAATGCCGGCGTTAGACATGCATGATCGAGTCGCGCGTCTGTCTCGGCCGATCATATCTGCATGCCGAAAACGACCACTTTTGCTTGATTAACGAGGCGTATTCATGAGTTCTGTCCCATTAGCTGGACCCGAAACAGAGAGCTCTTACAAAGACAAGGCGGGTGCATGTCTTGTCTTCCGCAGTCAGAGCGTCAGCGCATGTGAACGATTCACCTGGTGTGATGTTTGGATGAAATGACACAGTTGATGTTTTATGTACTACTCCACTATTATATATTTCACAGGGCTAGCGACACAATCGATATTTTATAGAATGCATCAACCTTTAAAAACCAATCTCCAGACGGGAAGTCACATTATAGAGTATCATACTTGCGTTTCCATGAATTTCCCACACGAAATAAGTTAATGTATATTTCAATTACTGGGAACATTTAACGCCGTAACATTGCCTGTGCTGCCCGTAAAGTGCTACAACGGCCGCCTATGTTAAATACTTTATGGCCTCTCAACCGAACGACTTTTTCCATTTCCTGCGCGACCCTAATGTCAAAAGACTGGCCTGTCTCATTCGATAACAGGCCAGTGCTGCTTGGTTAACTGGCGTACAAATGATCCAAGGACACCAAGAGGAAGTCTTTACGGTCTCGATAGTTTAGTAGTCATTTTTGTAGATGTATCTCCACAACTAATTTCGTAGATTGTAATTTTTATTATAATATTATTCGACATTATAAATTGAATTATTATGTTTTAATCTTTCTATTGTTAATTGCGTATTTCTATTATATTCTAAAAATATGTTAAGCTTTAATAATAATAATAATAATAATAATAATAATAATAATAATAATAATAATAATAATAATAATAATAATAATAATAATAATAATAATAATAATAATAATAATAATAATAATAATAACATTATTGTTATTACTACAACAAACAAAAGATATGACACGGTAGGAAATGCGCTGCATATAACGACAGGAACTGCAGTTATTCACACAATATCCATATTATTCAAGAAAAGGTGCAACAGAGCATGGCAAACATTGCTATTTTACTAGATAAAGAGACGTTTATTGCAATTACAAAGATAAGTCATGTCAACAATCTAGGTATCGGAATTGCCTCAAAAGTCATTGTGTTTATGCAGCAGTGATTGCAGTCTTCAATTAAGAACTATATTCTGCATGACTGAATGTATGTGCGTGCGTGTGTGCGTGCGAGTGTGTGCGCATGCGTGCGTATGGTGTATAAAAATATAACTGTAGTTTGTGTTGTATATATACACACACAAAACACACAAAAATATATATATATATATATATATATATATATATATATATATATATATGCATACGTTTTTCAATATAAGACTCACTTTAACGTGTAGTTGGTATTGATCTATCAGCAATAATTACTAGTGCTCTTGAATCACATCCTGCTATTGAATAATTGCCCTTAATGCAGCACTTACCGTTGTTACGTCACATCCGGTAATTAGTAACTACGCATTTGTAATTAGGCTTAGACGTTCTCGGAGACGCAGAGATGGCACTGGACGGAACAGACCAGTCGTGTGCGACGTGTAATAATATTTAATAGTATTTTATAAAGCGCAATATACAAATATGCTCAAAGCGCTGTACAATAACATATAAAGCTACTTATGATGTGTTAAAAATAATATTAGTAATAGTAAATACAATTTAAAAATTAACTTTCAGATAAAATGTGTAGAAACGTTAAATTATTCATGTTAACACTGTTAATTAGATACTATATAGAATTAACGACGATGAGTAAAATTAATTTATAAATAAATGAAATTAATTATTACTCTATTTACATGCGAAACGCATACTTAAACGACGGCATACATAAATAAGTATAGTTAATACATATGTGTAAAAATAAGATAAGATGAAATAAAAAAAAATTATAAAGTGTCATTGAATATTTAAAAAGTCAGCAGTAATAGGCTTTGAAAATGAGCGTTTTAGTGCCTTTCTGAACGCCGACAAAGTTCCCCAGCACTTGGTATCAATGGGCAATGCGTTCCATAATGATCAGTACTAGTACTGGATACCTGGCTAAGTAGAACACCTTATCTTTTACATGTTTACCGCTTACATCGTGCAGTCCGAATAGGCATCCTCGCACGCCAGAGGTCGCTGTTGCTGATTATATCAGTATATGTTCCAACACATGAAGCGACGCAACAACCACAAATGCGGTAACCGGAAGTTAAGGAGTAGAACATATAGTATGTGTTGTTTCATAATATTTCATGATAGCAATATGTAAAACACTTTTCGCGCAAGATCGGCAATAAATTTGTTTTAATTAGGATGCATGTTTATTTTCATTACAGTGAACTAAATAACACTGACTGTAGAATCAGTAGCGTATGGGCTTATCGCACTATCGAGGGAAAATTAAACATAAAAATACCGGGACAGAAAAAAAACAAGAGAAAAGAACCGATTGGACAAGTCAGACGACGGAAGTAGTTCTGGGCATGGCACATCAGTAGAATACGAGAACACCGATGGACACCTATAAACATTCCGAAGGGAAACAGTCTAGAGGTTAGCCGGCGAGATGAAAAATACACGAACTAGACTAATACTGGAAGGACACAGTCTGACAGAGGTAACGCAATATAAGCATATGTAGAAGCAACATCCCGAGGCCTTCACCCAATCAAGGGACACTGTGGCTGCACAATGATGATGATGATGATGATGGTAACGACGACGACGATGATGAACGCTTCCCTGAGGAATGGTCGTTTAATTGAATAGTTATCCTACGGGTGAAATGTACGGTTTGAGTAGTCTTTAATACTAAAGATACTGCGCTACTTAAAAATGAACCTTCATCTTTGACTTATTTACTACCCTCTGTCCTGGCCTTTTGAAAAAATAAAACGTCGAGATGATGTTATTACCGATATGACCTTGGTGCGACCTTCTAGCCACCCACCCTCAATATCACGTCGAGATAATGAAATTGTGTCGCTAACATTGCGTCAACGTTAGACTCTTGTTGTGACCAGCGCGAGGCGCCTCTGAGACGAAATGTAAATAATTCATACCACTGCGAGGTGAGATGTCCCGCGGCTCGCACCTTCGAGCTCGCCTCGGGCCTCTACGAGACCGGTGAAGAGCGAGATCTCGTCGGGGGACGAGAAGGCGATGACGGTCGTCAAGAAAGTACCAAATCCCCAAACGGGTAACCTCAAAGCGTCCTCATTTGTTTTGAAAATGACAGTTCCCGGGTGTGCTACTCATAGACTGGGTGCAGTGTTCGCTGTGCTGTTTCTACAGCGAGATGATAGGTTTGTTTTTTACATCGGAACTTAGTCAGTTTTTGGCTTATTGTACCTAAAATCCGCCGCGGAATCGTAATTGCTTCAAATCTCGAGATGCATTGTGCGACGTATACTTACTTACCAGCCAGAACCCGACCTAGACAACGGTGTAAGCGCGTGAGGTTTCACCGTGAGCGAAGGAAGAACGTGTGCTGTGGCGGGGCGCAGTGGCGCTGCGGGTAGAGCATTGCATTCTCAATCGTGAAAATGCGGATTTATATTTTGAGCTGCTGTCTCGAACCTTGTGCGAACGCTTTCACTCTACGTTGCTCCATTTCGCCTGCACGAATACCTGACTATGAACAACAGTCGATATTTGTGTACGATTACTCTTCGCAGATGCATTGCAGCATGGCTGAATGGTTGGCAGTGACGTCGAGATGGCGTTCGATCCCACGGATAAATAGGAAACCGTTTGAGTAGTCCTAGGAACTGGGTACTGTATACAACAACCTATTTCAGCTGAGCTAGACTTTTTTTCGTGAACTCTCACGGGGGTCATGTGGGTAGTCGATGCTGCCCGGTGATTCACGCGAATTTTCCATAATCACGACTATGATCGGCAATCCTACCAAGCGACACAGGCGAAATAACGCTCGCGCTGATAGATTGCAACTGTGCAGATTATATTAATATCTTTTGCAATCTGGGCAGACGGAAATCAAGAGTGACTGATTTAATAACACCCCACCAGTGACGCGTTATAGCGGCGCCTGTTCTGGCAGCTGAGGCGAACAAGATGAAAACGTATGGAGCACCTGGCTGCTACTGGGCGATAATGAAGCGATACGTTACCACGGAAAAGGAATCAACCTGGAGTTGCG
>JAODUO010001028.1:10000-20000 GCA_025642075.2 Ridgeia piscesae
CACCCACTCACCCACTCACCACTCACCCACTCACCCACTCACCCACACCCACTCACCCACTCACCCACTCACCCACTCACCCACTCACCCACTCACACTCACCCACTCACCCACTCACCCACTCACCCACTCACACTCACCCACTCACCCTCACCCTCACCCACTCACCCACTCACCCACTCACCCACTCACCCACTCACCCACTCACACTCACCCATTCACCCACTCACCCATTCACCCACTCACCCATTCACCCACTCACTCACTCACCCACTCACACTCACCCACTCACACTCACCCACTCACACTCACCCACTCACACTCACCCACTCACCCACTCACCCATTCACCCACTCACACTCACCCACTCACACACTCACCCACTCACCCACTCACACTCACCCACTCACACTCACCCACTCCACTCACCCACTCACCCACTCACACTCACCCACTCACCCACTCACCCACTCACCCACCTCACTACACTCCACTCACCCACTCACCCACCCACTAACACTCACTCACTCACTCACCCCACCACTCACCCACTCACCCACTCACCAATTCACGCCAGTCACTCACTCACCCACTCACTGACCAACTCACGCCAATCACTCACTAATATAAGAAGATAGCCAGTGTCACTCGTGTGAGAAAGTGTGGGAGAGAATCAAACACACTAGACTAAGATGACCGTTGTACATAATTTGTTAGGCGGTTGTATAGCAACCACAATCATTTGGTGCTCTAATGTCTAACCAATTGCATACACCACACAGATGGTATATGACACATGCCATTTTCAATTTAAGTACTAATCCTAGAAAAATATCGAGTGACGTCACGCAGGATTTAAATGTACAATTCTTGTATTCGCATTTTTAAATTCAAACGTCACATAGCGTTTCTATGCAAGTTCAAGAATCGTGTTTAGCAATGAGGCACGTAAAGTATCAATAATAGTATAACTGTAACCTACTGCCACAGGTGCCGTGCTGGATTCCAAGTCTCTAAAGTCTCTGGCGGCCTTGCTCTACGGCATAGAGACACACAACAACAAGACGGTCTCGTCTTCTCACTTTCAACTGACCACGTACCGGTCTGGCATTGACGTCACAAACGACTTCCAGGTCAGCAAATCAAGTAAGTTCTTACATAAAAACAACACACCCCGTGTGTCGCTCTGTTGTCTACGTGTCTACAGACAGTCCTGGCTCCATTGTCTACGTGTGTAGTGTCTACAGCCAGTTCTGGCTCCATTGTCTACGTGTGTAGTGTCTACAGCCAGTTCTGGCTGCATGGTCTACGTGTGTAGTGTCTACAGCCAGTTCTGGCTCCATTGTCTACGTGTGTTGTGTCTACAGCCAGGTCTGGCTCTAGTGTCTACGTGTGTTGTGTCTGCAGACAGTTCTGGCTCCATTGTCTACGTGTGTAGTGTCTACAGACAGTTCTGACTCCATTGTCTACGTGAGTAGTGTCTACAGACAGTTCTGGCTCCATTGTCTACGTGTGTAGTGTCAACAGCCAGTTCTGGCTCCATTGTCTATGTGAGTAGTGTCTACAGACAGTTCTGGCGCCATTGTCTACGTGTGTAGTGTCTACAGACAGTTCTGACTCCATTGTCTACATGAGTAGTGTCAACAGCCAGTTCTGGCTCCATTGTCTACGTGTGTAGTGTCTACAGACAGTTCTGACTCCATTGTCTACCTGAGTAGTGTCTACAGCCCGTTCTGACTCCATTGTCTACGTGAGTAGTGTCTACAGCCAGTTCTGACTCCATTGTCTACGTGTATTGTGTCTACAGACAGTTCTGACTCCATTGTCTACGTGTGTAATGTCTACAGACAGTTCTGACTCTATTGTCTACGTGAGTAGTGTCTACAGCCAGTTCTGACTCACTTGTCTACGTGTGTAGTGTCTACAGCCAGTTCTGACTCCATTGTCTACATGAGTAGTGTCTACAGCCAGTTCTGGCTCCGTTTGTACGTGAGTAGTGTCTACAGCCAGTTCTGACTCCCTTGTCTACGTGAGTAGTGTCTACAGACAGTTCTGGCGCCCTTGTCTACTTGAGTAGTGTCTACAGACAGTTCTGGCTCCATTGTCTACGTCTTTAGTGTCTACAGCCAGTCCTGGTTCCATTGTCTACGTGTGTAGTGTCTACAGACAGTTCTGATATTCAAGTGCTACATGAATTCAAGCGGTCGTAGTTGATATTTGTTTGTTGTTGAATGTAGAATAATGCGTTGATGTGAATCTACAAACGTGTGTTATCCTGTTTTCAAACAACCAGGCTTAATGGCAAGAATTCCCACATTTATTTTGAGCGTGTACTGAATGATTTGATAAAATGTGCACAGATTGACATCGCATTGAACATATCTTGTCACCACATAGTGAATTAGCAAGCGCGAAATAAACCTAAAATGTTTGTCGAACATTCCTTTCAATCTCACGTCATTCATTAGGGTGTAAAATCGAATTAGTCGCCTGCATCAGTTGTTCAAGGGCGTCTTCATTGCGCACGCGAGACGACTGCGCATGTTTGATGATTGGGGAAGGCTTCCTGTGATTGTGGGGCACGCAGCGATAATATATGACTATTGTTGATAGTTTGGGCCTCACTTGGACTGCAGTCCACATTGTAAGTAAGACATATATTATAAAGAAAAACAACCAATTGTTTCTCTCCAGAACTAAGATAAATATCTCTAGATAGCAGGAGAATAAGACGATGTTAGAGAGAGATGTCTAAGATATATAACGGTTATGACAAACGTGTTTTTCTTAATTAAAACCGGTGGAGGAATTAGAAGATACGCAGTTACAATAATGGACGAACAATGCAGATTAGATATCAGAACGTAATTTAGACTAAAACATGACAATATACGGTCGGACAATAGTTATAATCTACAGATTGCGTACATTTTCTAGCGCTCAGAAGGATGGATGTCACATACACAACAATGCATAATACTCTAGAAAATCCACAGGATGTCTTGTCCATCAGCAATGTAGATGGTTGGTTTGTGTGACAATCTCGTAATTATTCTACTCGTTAGCTATTTAGCATGTTTATCCATATGTTGATGACTGCAGCATTTTCACAAATCTAATGATGCAGATGGGAACACATACTTGGGTAATCGGACGAGCTAATTCTGATTCATTTACGCGTGTTATTCTCCTTAATATAAAAGCGACAACTTCACTTATTGCGATATAGTTAATGTATTCTGATATACGCTGTCTGGATTCCTCTATGTGCCAAACACATGTAACTTCTTAAAAAAACATTAAACATGAACACTCTATTAATGTGCGTTCCTTTCTGACCATTAATAAAGGTCATTTATTTTTATTGCGCGGTATACAATCCTCGAATTCAAAATACCGTTTGTCTCGTCTATGAATCATTCAGCCACGCCGTAATTACTACGCTTTCGTTGTATAACCACCGCTGTACGTCGGCTAAATCTGAATGAACAGAACCAACCTATAGAGAATGAAAGTGGCCGAACAGCGAAATGACAGGAAATATTGAAAACAGGATTCACTTGATTGATAATCTGATGTCCTATCCATTCGCCGCGAGGTCCTGGATTAGTAACGCGACTCGTAGACAGGACAAGCTCAGTGGCATCAGTTCTGGTGTCATCGTCTGATTCCAATGGCGATATGTAGAGCGATGTAGAGCGATGTAGAGCGATGTAGAGCGATGACAGAATCGAACAAGACTGGTTTCGCTCAGTCGGTAATCTCGTTTTCGAATTTCGATTACAGCAAATAATGACTTTCTTGATTCAACGATGCACTCGCGGACATTCATTCAGGAGCGTCCATAGTACGATAACACGGGAATATCGATATGGATCTGGACAACGGAATACTTTGAGACGGCTGATACCCGACTAGTGATTGGATGAGGGGACATTTCAAAACGCAACCACGATGTCTGCGACCTTCCAGCTGTTTGTTGTTCCAAACAAACATATACTATCATAAGTAATATTTCGATGCAGTGTTCTAGAATGTGCTTATGTAACAAATCCTTCAGACGGCGCATCGGTATTTCACTCAAACATTTTGTTTGGTTAAATTACAAAAAGAAATGGTAGACATTTAGACTAAGGATATCCGGTAGCCGAGTTTGTTGGGGTGTCTTTTGAAACGCCGATATAGCTTTGCCAAAATGTACTTGGTGTCGTGAAAGAATATTGACTAAGACGTCACGAAGAAGGCCGAGTGTGAAGATTCAGAGACGGAGAGTTGGCGGATATGAAATTCTCAATTGTTGTTATTATATGACCACGTAAAGCGTCAGTCTTGTCGCTACATCGTGTCCCAGAGTGTCCTGTGGGATTCCACATGCGTTATACGGTCATAATATCATCGTCTGATGCTCCGGCCAAGTTGGGCACCACCAATAGAAGATCGTCTTCTTAGCAGTTCAAGGTAGGCAGTCATAACATTTGTTTCTTTCTCTCTTTCTAGCAGATTGGGGAACAGATTGATTGAACATTGAGGAACACAGACACTATTATTGTGACGTTAACAGTCATTGGTCGCCAGCTCTGTTAGACTATGACTGGTGACACATTTGCCGCATGTGTGGGACATTTTGTCTTTTCAACTGCCCTCCACATGTTAATTGTACGTGCAGTCAAACGCATTATCATTCCACCCACTCTAATGCAGTGGTGTTGTGGTGCAGTGGTGTATTGGTGCTGTGGTGTTGTGGTGCAGTGGTGTATTGGTGCTGTGGTGTTTGGTGCAGTGGTGTATTGGTGCAATGGTGTATTGGTGCAGTGGTGCAGTGGTGTATTGGTGCAGTGGTGTATTGGTGCAATGGTGTATTGGTGCAGTGGCGGGAGTTTCCGACTGTCAACAAAAACAACCCGGTATCAAATCCTGTGTTGCCGCCAGTTCTTGGGCAGTTGTTTTCACACTACATTGCTCCAGCTCTAACAGCTGTATGAATTAGTTCCTGGCTATAGTCAGTGGTGGATATTTGTGTCCGAATAGTTTTCGCGCATTAGTTGCAGCGTGGCTGGATCCTTCGCAAAAAAGCCTAGCTGGTGTTCGATTGAACATGTGGAGTAGAGTGAATAGCACTTTGAGCAATCGTGAGAATTTGATACTGCGCTATATAAGAACTTAACTTTACCTTTAACTCTAACATGTAACATCAATTCACTCCATATATTCAATCTCTATTTTGTTCGCCACCTGTAGCTGCACTCCCTTTGTCTGTATTCATTTCCATCACATACAAAACTGTTGGCACCAAACCAACGAGTTTTGGTGGTGCTTCTACTTTTTACTGAACCACCTTCCTTGTTTTGTCTTTGGGGCGCGGTGGGCAGTGGGTAGAACGTCGGCATGTCAATCGAAAGAGCCTGAGTTCGAACCCTATGTTGCTTTGGCACGTTCGTTCACTCTATGTTGGTGTAATTCACTCAGTTGTATGAATGAGTACCTGGCGATACGCAGTGGTGGATATTTCGCGAATTAATTCCAGCAGCCGAGATGAACAGGTCATCCAGGCATATAAGTATAAAGCGGTTTAAGTAGTTGAGTAATCACAAGGACTTGATACGGTCCTGTATATTATGAACTTTCCCTGTTCTCGTCTTGCTGTTGTCCGACCTTTTTCCTCAGTTCCAGGTGATTTATGAAATAATAACTTCATTCTCTCAAGCAAATTCAGTGCTGAATGTTATATCCAAGTCAGTTGGTACACATGAATGGAAGACGCACAATAGCAATGGACTGGTGACTTAAATTCTTGTTCACCCGGGGGAGATCGGCCTGAATTCAAAAGGTTTTAGCGAATCGGACCGAGCCAGACGAAATCACGCGGCTCAAAAATAACGGCATTCGGCCTAAGACCGTTACCATCGTAACAAAGCAGTGCATTATATATCAAGCTCCACGATTTGTTTGTGCATCCCCAGCGCACAGCCCGTAATGGATTTGACGGGGAAAATATTGATGCAGCTGACATCACAGGTTTTTCGCGTCAGAGAAAGTGTAATTCCGCAGAAAAATGTGTCGACTATATAATATAATTTTCTCCCGTCTGTGCCGGGTCGAATCGTGCCGTAAATGGGGCGAATTAAATAAATACGTAACGAGCACTGCAGCGCCAAATATGACTAACACATTAATGGCGGTAGCGCGTTCGAAGTAGTGTCGCTAATGGCCAGCGAGACAGGCTGTCAATCATCATGCATACTTTATGTCCGTATTCATCGTAGAACGCGGCTAATCTGAAGCCACCGCGTCCATGACTTGAGTGGCGCATTGGAACATTGCTCTGATGTTGCGAACACACAAATGACACGGCGCGCAGCGTGCATGCGTGTACAGTGATTTGATTAAAACACATGACTACATGTTTGCACTGAGGCACTAGAGCGTGTACTTTTAAGAGCCATCGCCAGCGCAATAATGAAATCAGGGCGGGTGGCTTCAAAAAGGCGATCAGTGGAACGGAGATAAAGATTGATTCGAATCTAAACAGCGGAGTAATAAATGCATAACATAGTGGCGTGTCTTTGTAGCAGACAACGCGAAGGAGGAGAAAAGCAGGAATTTCTGCAAAGGTTGTTTACAGAAAAGACGTTTGATTGCAAAGTGATTTAACCAGATTTAGAGATTTTGCCATCAAATGTTATTTATGGGTATTGTGTTTGTTCTATTCGTGTGAGATCCGTGTTGTTTTAATTTTAAGACATATCTATGTTTGTAAAATGTTATGCAAACAGTAGATACCGTGTTCTATTGTTGTTATATATATATATATATATATATATATATATATATATATATATATATATATATATATATATAGTCCATATTTCGAATTAGTACTTTCTGGTATGTTATTTTCGCAGTTCCTTCTTTAACTTTCTATCTTTTTAGTTAGTTGGTTTTGTTTTCTAATGACGTCACATACATGCGGAGGCAGTTAATTGTTGACTTTCTCTTCTAAATTTCATTGATTCTAAAGCTGGTAATAAGCAAACCTTTAGGTATTTGTAATGAATAATAGCGATTTCATTGCTATCAATCGTGTTATTGCTATCCCGTGTATTTTTGGATGATTGTTTACCAAGACGTCGTACAATAAATTTGTAATTTACGCACGGAGCTACGTACTACATGGAACAAGCCGATAATTAATTCGAGTTTATTTCGTATAGCCAAACATAATGAAACGTGTGTTCAAAAGAAGAAATAATGGGATTCACATGCCCAGTGGACACAGTATTATGACTTGTCGAATATGTGTCACACTTGACCAGTACATTTTTGCTAGTCGGCTGCAGCTGCCGATGCTTGATAAGTTACAGGTTAGTGTACATGTGCATGCGTGCGTGCGTGTGTATGTGGTTGTGCGGTTGTGCTGCGTGCGACGAACGCAGCACAACCGCACAACCACATACACACGTGCGACGAACGCGACGGAGGTAGCGACAAAGAAAGAGCATGTCCACCTTTCGGCCGTTGATCCATCTCTCGCGAGAAGTGCAGAGACCGCAAGATACCAGGCACATGGATGATTCACCGATGTGATTCACTCGCCTTTAATAACCGCTTTTGGCGACGGCTTACAGCTATACTACCTACAAAGCCGCGTCGACCTGTTTATTGCTCAGCATTATTCTTAGGTCTTGCTTACTCATGTTGTTACTTCCTAGAAACCTTCGATCCACCTTCTTCCAGCAAACTGGACTCGGTGAAAAATTTCTAGAAAATCGGGTTCAAAATTTAGACAATCCAGATTTGCGTTCAGACTCGTGTCTTTTCAAAGACTGGGCAATATTTCCACTTAATCTCGCTTCATTTCAATCAGCTGTATAAATAAATACCGTGTTATATAAAATGGGTGATATGTATGACTGAATTGTGTTCGAACAGTAGTTACAGCGTGGCTGAATGCTTCCCAGACAAGTTGAGATGGTGGTCGAATGAAAGGTGTTAGCAGGGATGTTCACTGCGCTTTGAGTTTTCCTAATTTTATGCTTACTGTTTTATCAGTATTGTACTACGACTATTGGCATAATAGAACTTTCTTATGAGCAACGCGGTCAATCATTGATATATTATTCTCATACCGAAGATTCGCTTTGTTCCATCTGCCAAGTCTGGTACAGGTGTTGGCGATAATGACCCCCAAACCACAAGGTCATTTGTAGTCTCCAGCAGTTACGCATCTTCTGCACCACGTTGACATGTCTATAATGTCTTTCTCCGGCTTCCTCTGGGTCTTTGTCCTTCAATCTTCAAATCTTATTACAATTTTGTGCTGTGTTTTCACTCTCATGACATGATCTATAAATCGTGTTTGTTTTCGCCCCGATTTCAGCAGTGAAAGTGCGTTCCGTTTACCAAACGCTGCGCTTGTTTTACTAACCAAACTATTTTTAGACCTCGGTTATTCTTAGCGGTTCTTCATTTACGGTCTTCCCGGTCTAAACTAATCACGCTACGCTGTTGTGAATTCGCGGAATCGTCCGAGAATCTACCGCAAACGATCACACGGTAGCCGCATGGCTTCAAAGACGATACAGGCTTTGGCAGCAATACAACGTCATGCATGACTTCATCTCGTACAGAATCCGGCCGAGGTCACTTCTCCAAAAGAAAGACATTAATAACGGCAATTACGCGTGTAGATCCACAAAGCGGGTTTAACATGCGATTTCGTGCGCGAACATGCGTGGTCGTGAGCGCACGCTGGACTGACGAGTGTGGACCATAATTCCCCCTACATCATTAGCGACGAAAACACGCTCATCGTGCCAATATTTATGCTGCGCACATAAAAAGTCGAACTAGATTAGCGAGAAAACCGCGCCGTCACAATTGCTAGATCGCACCGCTGGCTGATCTCGACGACGGACAAGTGAGGTGGCACTCCGTTGCAAATTGGATGAGTTTGAGTCTTAGCGTCTTTGTCGGTTGTCCGGATACGGCACGCGTCTAGAGTGTGGATCGTACTCACGGGAGAATAGTCTACAGTATTGTCGGCACGGTGGCAGTCCCATGCCGCTATACAGAAAGTGGCGTAATGTTCACGGCATACGCGATGACCGTCTGGCGAAATTGTATTGCGCCGGATTCCATGGGCAACATAGGACATCTTCTTTAATGCGTGACTTGGGTATGATTGCTGTAGTCGTTCGGCAGACGTGGACGCCTTATTTAGAAAGACTTTGGACGGAAAGAGTTTGAATGTGTGACATATTGCTGAATTATAGCATGGGGGCATTTTCGGTCGCCTATGTATTTTGGAGGATCTACTAAAATCTGATGGTCGCTTCTATACGGTGTGTAATCCAGAGGAAGTAAAATCACTCACAGAGGGGATAACTCTGTAACATTATTGTGTCGACTATATTGGGGATTGAGCCGAAACTTCAGCACCATTCCGCCTGCAGTGACACGCTGTCTCGGATCGTAACATCGAAATCCGGGAAAAGTGGCTACTAAGATTTTGGGACGTCCTTCCCCAATCGGGTCTCTCAAAAAATCTCAAACTCTCAAAAATTATTTGCATTAAAACACCCACCCCTTCCTAGAAAAACTAGCGAGCTAATCCCAACTCCAGCCCCATCAAAAATGATTACACCGTCTTTCATTAACATTGAGGGCTATGGCAACTGTGCTGTCTTGAATATTGTAAAATGTATGGTAACTATGCCCGCAAAAACGTTACACATTGTTACTTCGATAAACGTGTATACCAGTGTTCATAAAGTTAAAGATACGACCAGTTTAAAGATAGGCTAACACGGTAAATATATATTTTCAAAATATCGCCGAGGCTGTCGGGATTGACCATAATACCTTTTAATGTTTAAACATGTTCTGTTTTCCGACTTACAACTTGTTACAAATTACTGGGTAATTCCTGGGAGAATAACAGCCCAGTCGCTGGAACTTACAGGATCATATAAAACACTGCGTGTTATCTACGATTACAGCA
>JAODUO010001028.1:22500-35000 GCA_025642075.2 Ridgeia piscesae
TTTCCTTCATCCAGGTTCCAATGTAGTGTAACGAGATTAAGGTCTGACCAAATTTAGTAACGTGGTGTTGGTACATCCAGAATGTGTAAAGAATACTCTATAGCCTACACAATCCTTGTCCGCCCAATACTCGAATATGCATCCGCATCATGGAATCCACACGTGCTAAAATATCAGTGTTAGAAAGAACCCATAGAGAAGCTGCCAGAGGTCGTACCCACACTTATTCTAGAGAGCCAGGAACGATAACACAACTGTTTAAGGACCTTCATTGGGACACCTTCCAAGCAGGAAGAACAACTAAAAGACTTAGCATACAATGTGGAACATAACCTTATATATATCCCACTACATGAATATGATAAGCGCAACATAAAAAGTTGTTCAAATCAGACACTCGGCAAATATATTTGGAAACTGCTTTTTCCCAATCACCCCAAAAGAGTAGACTTCTGTACCTCCAAACACCGTATCAAGTAAATCATCGAACTCATTAATCCAACATTTTAGTTATTAAATAAAACGTGCACTGGTGTGATTTATCCGTGGGAGTGTTGCCAGTCGTATATACATATACAGAATAATGCCGCGAAGTCAATATTACTAAAGTAAATATTCGGTAATGCTTGGTTTATTTTAATTATAGTTTGGGTTAGGTACATCATATGACGCTGACGTCATTTACAAAATGACGCATGCGATGACGTATGGTACTATTGTTCTCGTCAATAGTATCCTACGTCATCGCATGTATAAGTTGTGATAAAGTTCTACTGGCAACAAATGCCAGATTGATGGTGTAGCAGCCTCGTTTTCGATTTGTGCGTGCATATCAGGGGATGCCTTCTACCGACTATGGCCCCTCATTAGTTCAACGGCGTTAACAATGTCTTCTTTCTCGGAAGACATAGGCTTACACATATGCTGCCAGTCAGAAGACAGGTGACCGTTGAATGGGCTTTGTTCTCCATCGTAGCTTGGCACTTCTCTGAGACATCACGACAGCAATTCCGTAGAGACGATATGGACGATATATCAAAATTAGCGTCTTGAAATGATGGTATCTTCAAACGCGTTCATCTGGAATGGCTGCGTTATAAATTAATTAAACAAGGTAACTGATAGCAGCTGTGGAAGCGAACACGCTGGATGCTGATGAAGCTAACTTGTTGAATTAGTTAGGTGCCTTATAACGTACACGCGTGCATACATAAAACACTGTAAATCACGTTAATGTGTGACGATACTGCAACTCGTATGTCAATGACGTAGGTATAGGTGGTAATAGCGTATAATTAGGCTTTGGTATTAGGAACGCATATGGCTATACCTAATCATTAAGACGTGCATAGTAGGAATACGATACTTGCAATATACCAGAGGGCTAATGTATATTATAAAGTGTGATTTGTTATTATTACACCTGACAAGCCCGTACACACACACACACACACACACACACACACACACACACACACACACACACACACACACACACACACACACACACACACACACACACACACACACACACACACACACACACACACACACACACACACACACACACACACACACACACACACACACACACACACACACACACACACACACACACACACACACACACACACACACACACACACACACACACACACACACACACACACACACACACACACACACACACACACACACACACACACACACACACACACACACACACACACACACACACACACACACACACACACACACACACACACACACACACACACACACACACACACACACACACACACACACACACACACACACACACACACACACACACACACACACACACACACACACACACACACACACACACACACACACACACACACACACACACACACACACACACACACACACACACACACACACACACACACACACACACACACACACACACACACACACACACACACACACACACACACACACACACACACACACACACACACACACACACACACACACACACACACACACACACACACACACACACACACACACACACACACACACACACACACACACACACACACACACACACACACACACACACACACACACACACACACGCTAGTACATCCGTCGCCTTCCTCTGTCCTGTTGTCTCTGAGCCTCCACTGGTGATTTTCTGACAGCTCCCGTCATATATGCCGATTCTCTTCCGTAGTCTGGGAGATGCTGAAGGTCGACACAGTCTATGTCCCGAAGTTATACTCCCACTTCGTCTTCTGTCTACCCATCTTTCTTCCTCAGTGCCTTGCAGGGAGGTCGTAACTAGGCCAGTTGACCTAGTAACATCGCTATACAACCTGAGCTTCCATTTGATTAATTTCAACAGGAATCTTAATAAAAGGGTCCGAAGTTTTCTTTGATTCTGTTGCGGTTGCAGTGGACATAATATTATACTTAACATACAATATATCGACATATCGATAATATATTAATGCGATAGTTTGCTATTAAGTATCAGCATATGCAAATACCAGAGGACACACTTAAGCTTCACACTTATAGACCGACCATCTACTTCAGCTGCCGTCGGATGCTATTCCTGGTGAGACTAGACCGTTTGCTTTGCAGTTTGAAGTGATGTGACACCAACCAGAATACAGTTGGCAGGGCAGCAATAACAGAAGAAATTTAGGACAACATAAACGAATCCCTCGTCACATTCATAAAATCGTAAATACTTTATTGTCTGTCCTAAACCAAGACATTTTAAAACAGGACGTTGTTCTTAGGTTCTTCTTTTGCTAACGTTACTTAGCTGTATCGGTAAAAACAAAACAGACAAAAATGCACGTACAAGTGCACAGACATGTTATGAAGTTTAAATTCGAGCACAACGAGTATAAATAACACATTGTTATAGGTAACATAACACCTCAAAAAGCTTGACGTAACATATAAAGAGATAATTGAACAAATGTCAGCGTTTCCACCAAAACCCACACAAAAACGCCACAGCTCAGCTTAGACATTACTCGAGTGCAGCATTTAGAACAGCTACAGCAGAACGCAGACATGAGTTCCTACATACATCCTTTCGTGCAAGGGAACGCATAGCTGCTGGAAAACAACCAGCATAGGATAACGATGTGAAGGCATTTGTATCGCGTGAGAGGCATTTGCATTACGTGAGACTCATCTGCTGCCGAATTACGTGGACGCATTGCAATCGTAATCTTGATTAGTCCAAAGTCCCTCATTATCGTTCAGCGCCATTATGAAATGCGACTGTGCAGTAAACATTAGCTCTGATTGGGTAATGTAAATAATTGAGCAGATGAATGACTGCGTAACACCGTTAGGCAGACAAACTGCCAACATTAGGCTTCGTCCGCTTACTGAGTCGGTATACGCTTTGACACATCGGACTGTAAGCACTATAAATTCGAGGCCGACTATTGCAACGGCGGATATAAGCTGTGATGACGTCACTACCACTGGCAGATATTTAGGCAGTATGCGGAATTTCTGTGAACTTGTCCTACACATGCACTTTGTCCTGTAAACATGTGTTTCCGCCGGCCTTGCTGTAGAAATCATAAAAGCGGCATTACGCAGCACCCATCCTCGCCTCACAGGGCGGCTGACGGAAGCCCAAATGTAATTACCCGTTCGACCATTCCAACGAGCGGCTGAACAGTACTGCGTATCCAAATAATTACTTCTACTTCCCAGTCATTACTGGTATCGTGAGCCACGATTAGCTTAAACGAAAACGAGTCGACTCGTGGAAGACAACAATGCTGAACTTGCGGTCATTGCTTTCCGTTCCATGTGGTCTCTTAGGCTGCGAACGACTGCCATTGCATTTATATATTTAAAAAGTAAAGGCAATTTCTTATACAGCGCAGTACCCAGTCATCAGGACCGTTCAAAGCCCTTTACACTTTACTTCCCTAACAGACCTGTTCACTCAGACACCATCTCGGCTTCTCTGGTAAGCATCCAGCCATATGCTACAATTAATGCCCGAAGGCTGCTCGTACACAGGCGCGTTCTCATTTATACAGCTGAGTGAACTGGAGCAATGTTGAGTGAAAATACTTGCCCAAGGTTTTAACACCGCAGCACAGGATTCGAACTACGGGTTCTCGTAGTCGAGAGTCCGAAGCTCTATCCCTGGGCCATTGCGCTGTATGAACGTATTCGTGCGTCCAGTGTTACTGTACAACGAGGGTGCGTATGGCTTGACGGGGTCGGAAACTGAAAAACTGGATGCCTTCCATCGGAGGCAACTCTGCTCGCTCACCGGGATTGACTGGCTACAGAGAATAAGCAACGCGAAGTTATATGAACGGTGTCAGTGAAGATAAATAAGCTCAGTTGTGATGGATATTCGATGGTGACAAAGTCAAGACACGGAGGCACAAAGAAGAACCACGGCCGGATGGACAGCGTTCGTCAAGCACCGCGACATGACAAAGTCAAGACACGGAGGCACAAAGAAGAACCACGGCCGGGTGGACAGCGTTCGTCAAGCACCGCGACATCTTCAAGGGTAACTATGGAACCTGGTTGAACAGACAATTCTACAACCCGCGCGTTCTTCCAGCAGTGACATAGGGCGCAGAAACATGGACACTCACGAACCAGCCAAAGAACAACGTAACAGCCACACAGACACAGATGGAAAGAACTAAGCACAAGTTAAATATAACATACCGGGATACAAAATCTGGTTAAGAAAAAAGACAGAGGTCACAGACGTGATTGAACCAGCCAATAGACGGAAGTGGACGGTGGCAGGGCATGTCGGGGGAAAACGAGATAACCGACGGATATCGTGTATCACCACTACCTGGGAACCTAACGAATGAATGGTCACGATCTAAAGAACAACGAGGAGAAATAGACACTGTACAGCAGAGGATAGCGCAACACAGCCAGATGCAGAAACAGCATGCTGATGCCTTCACCCATTCGACCATTATTTCAAACAATGCACATAAACAATACATCCATGTCACACTAACCCAGAACAATAACAATGTAATAAAGTCACAGCAAGCATGGTAATGATATATTTATTTCATGACCACCATCATCGCCAACTGCACCGACCAGGAGTCGATCACATAATAACGGGTCACTCACGAGTTAACACGTCGCTACTACTAAAGTGGTCCTCGGACTCTCTGCGTCATTCTAGCATAATAACTAGTTGCATGACGTTCAGTCGACACTCCCTTCCAAGACATTTGCGCCCGTCTTAAAGGGCCGTAGGAACCGCGGTTATCTCGGTCCGTGTATATACCGTCTTTTCCTTTTTTCGTTTTAAAATTTGCGAACGAAAAACGAAAAACGAATTCGTTTTTCGTTTTTCTGACTTCACTTTTGAAATCGAAAAACGAAAAAGGAATTCGTTTTTCGTTCGCAAATTTGAACATGAAAAGGAAAAGACGGTATATACATGGACCTATCTCCCACTAAATGATGTCGTGTTTGTTCTTTGAAGGTGTTGGGTGATGTATTTTGTGTTGTCTCACGGATGTGACCGTGACCAATGCTCCGGGCTTAGTAAAAGCAACTTGACATAGCGAAAATCATTAACATTGTATTCTACCATTCATAAATCATTAATTGAATAAATTAAATATAGGAAGAATCGCCGATTTATCAATATACATTTATGCAATTTAATGAGGCTGTATTGTTACGTATTTCCATATTCTGTTTCAGATACAAAACATGGGTATGAATCGGGCGGGTTACCATTACATACTTGGAGGTCTGGTAAGTGTAACGGTTTACTATATTTCTCTTTTTACACATCTTGCATTAAATAGTCAGCCTAATTTTAACACTTGATAAAAGGCATGGTTACATAATATCCGTGACCGAGGAATTCATTGACACTTCCGCTTGTCTTGCCAGAGTAATGACTAGAAATTATGTGTTAGTAATGCATTGGCCCATATAATAATGTTACTGCCATTAAATCACTGTATTAAGTAGGACTCTTTCAAATGTCTGCCATTGGCAGTGCTATGTTGCAATGTGCGGCGGATTTGAAGAGGCGGAGGGATATCGGTGGTGACATTTCCGCAGAACCGGTAGGCGTATTGATAGTTTGCGAAAACTGCCAATTATTAGAGTGAGCTGGTGGAGACCGGATTAAGTATGTCGTCGGCGAAGCGAAGTTGACTGCAAGTGCGTGGTGTTTACCAACGTCCTACAGCACATTACTAAAGTAGAGCTAGACAATTCTATGACAAGTTGCTACCGTCATGCAAAACATAACATGGCCGCAAGTTAAACAAAACTGTGGTCTGACTCCTTTATTTTTACATGGTCGATGCATGTTAGCATAGTCGCAATATATCGCGTCAGTCACCGTAGAAATAAAATAATCCTAGTGGCGCCGTCTAAAGGATAAAAGTTATACTGGTGCACATTTTTGAAACTGTCAGAACAGATTGGCGAGGTAAGTAGTGTCGTGTTAGCTATTTCACGGAAGTAAAGTCGCAACAACCACAAGGTTTGCTAGCGATCATTTGATACATTATCATAATCCATCCTGGCCTGGACCAAGCCACCTTAAAGTGACATGAACAGTTCGTTACTTTTTAATTTTGTTATTGCAAAATCATGTTAATCAATATAAGTTATAAGTATTGTAGCGTCCTGACCGCCAATAAATGTTTTAACGAAGGAGAACTGACTTCGCAATGTTAACCGTCGAATGTTTATAAGAACCCCGACGCTGTCACTCAAATCGCCGCGTTGTCACTCAAATTCCGAAAGAGCGAGGTCGTGACCCGACGGGGGCGGAGCTACATATGATGTACGCAAACCATCATGGCGTTCGTGGTAACACAGTTTATCTTGTAAAATTAACGTGGCATGACTAGTTATGCAGGAGGTAAAATGCATAAGTTATTAAATGAAAATTGTTCTACCATACAGGCATACAATTCAATTAGTAATATAGACTAAATGGAAGTAAAATCACAAAGTGGGATACTAAGATAAATTGTTGTCTTTATTGTTATATTATGTACTTACGTGTGGATTGACACCCACATGTTTGGAGTGACACTCACCCTTTGACCTTTAACAACAGGGAACCGTGCACTTGGATCGGGTGTGGCAGTTAGTTAATTAGTTGTTATTGGTTATAAAGGTTTTCTAATGATAGGATGTCTCTTGTCTGGTCTTATGACATGTTTTATAACAAATGTAACGCCCGTGGAAAAAACACGCTCACATACAAATCGTATTCACGCATAAAAAATGACTTCATACCATTACGAATGACAACAATTAAACGACTCGGCAGCACGTGCAACCGTTCAACTTGTGTTCACGTGACACTGCATCACGTGATCATGCATTTCCTTCCGGGCTTTTAGCCACGCCTACAACGGTTTCGAAAACGTCTCATGGTCGATGTATACAGTGAGTAAGCGCCCCCTTACTACGTCAATTTCAAAAACCAAAATGGGACATGAAAACATTTTTGGACGGTCAGTACGCTACAATAGGTATAATTGATACCTTATAACATTATTTTGCAATAGAAATTAAAAGCCACGAACTGATCATGTCGCTTTAAGCCTGCATTCTGTCCGTGTGTTCCGCTGCCTATATGGAACATCGATCGATCGATCGATCGATCGATCGATCGATTGATTGATTGATTGATTGATTGATTGATTGATTGATTGATTGATAATCGTTTAGGCGATGGACGAGTTGAACTTGGCTCGCTTCACCTATGGCGGCGTCAACTTGACGGGGTTTGGAGTGGTCCGGTCAGATAAGGCGCGGAGTGTATCCGCCATCAGAGAGTGGTGCAGACGAAAGAAGATCGCAGGACTGCCCTCGCATTTTGGTTTCGGTCGTAAATTACAGGTAAGTGCGTTTATGTAATCATGTACAATTGAACACCTGTTTGGTGACCGCTGTCTTGATCCATACACTGGTTGTTTCTTACGATAGTGTATCTGCAACGAGGTATACTACCTGCTATGTACGCCAACTGTCACACTGACTGGTGACAGGATTGCAATTTGTAGACGTTTTAAGAGATCAAAATCACAGTGCCAAGCGGAATTCACCAAGCGATAATACACTAGAGGTTCACACGTATTGGGATAACATCTGATGAAACAAAGACGGGATGGTTGGTCCACAAATCAAGACATACTAAAAGTGCTGCCTTTATAAAATAGATGCTGCACCCTCAATATATATTATATATATATATATATATATATATATATATATATATATATATATATATATATATATATAATGTAATATTATAACCTGCCGCGGGGGTTCTTGTCTGGAGAGATAACTGTGGCTGTATTAAAGGGTACCCGTCTGATACAAGTTCTATACACATACACGCTCGCACACACGCACACCACATAAACACATACACGCACGCACGCACGCACATACGCACGTACGTACGCTTGCACGCACGCACGCGCGCGCGCACACACACACACAAACACACACATACACACACACACACACACACACACACACACACACACACACACACACACACACACACACACACACACACACACACACACACACACACACACACACACACACACACACACATTGGTACACTGCGTTGCAGCCAAGTGATGGTCCACAGCTAAAACAGGCACCGAGTCGCAAAATTATGAAATTCCGTTTTTGACATTTCTGCATTCCACATACCATAAGTTGTACAAGTATAACATATTCAATTCCCTGAACTGTATTCAGTATATTACGAAACGAACCTGGAGGTCTGTTTTACTTATATATTCTATAATATTTTGTAATACGTTTGTGAATTAATGTACTTTATTAGTACTGGATTATTTGTCGAGGTAAATAAACTAGACAGTTGAAAAATTATTTTATATGGTATGTATTTCTGTGAAAATCACATTTATTTAACGCGACCTAGAGAGCTATGTATGTGGTTCGTAAACAACATAGGCTTGTCCGACTGAGTATACGGTTCGATGTAGTGAGTCGCTATTGGGAGCGATCTGCTATCAAGATAAACCATTGGGATTAGGAATAAGTATCTGGAAACGCTCAGTCGTATCAGATGCTGAACTACATAAATCAGATGGAAGACCCGTAATTAAGTGACGGCCATTTCCCGACGGTTCTGTGGTTAATCTCCAGTGGTGCACTGATAGCGTAACTTCGTATTTTGATTAGACCAAAATCCACCATCGACATTACATTGTTGTATTGAGTTAGTTCGATGCAAACCAGCAAGAGTGTATTATTTTTATTGTAATTAAAACAATATTCACTATATTTATTTTTTATTGTTATTCGGTTTTTGTTTATTTATTCACTATATTTTAAAGCATTTCGCAATGTATAAGGTATTCGATCAAATTGTTTAGTGCATGTATATTATGTTTTACAATGCATTTGCGTTAGCAATCATGACCCTTAGGGAGATAAAATGCACATTTTATAAGGTTGTCGTGAATAAATAATGTTTATTATTATTATACGCACACGATCATGCATATCTAAATGCGTTCGCGCACACAAACACGCACGCACGCACACATTTAACTTAGCAATAAAGAGTGTCATATGCACATATGTAAGTACCACGTATAAATAGCCTCTATGCTACAAGTTACCAGTATAATGTCATGTACATCATGTACTACCTATGACGACACTTTATGCTACAAGTTACCAGTGCAGTGTCATGTACATCATGTACTACCTATGACGACACTTTATGCTACAAGTTACCAGTACAATGTCATGTACATCATGTACTACCTATGACGACACTTTATGCTACAAGTTACCAGTACAATGTCATGTACATCATGTACTACCTATGACGACACTTTATGCTAAAAGTTACCAGTACAATGTCATGTACATCATGTGCTACTTATGACGACACTTTATGCTACAAGTTACCAGTACAATGTCATGTACATCATGTACTACCTATGACGACACTTTATGCTACAAGTTACCAGTACAATGTCATGTACATCATATACTACCTATGACGACACTTTATGCTACAAGTTACCAGTACAATGTCATGTACATCATGTACTACCTATGACTACACTTTATGCTACAAGTTACCAGTACAATGTCATGTACACCATGTACTACCTATGACGACACTTTATGCTACAAGTTACCAGTATAATGTCATGTACATCATGTACTACCTATGACGACACTTTATGCTACATGTTACCAGTACAATGTCATGTACATCATGTACTACCTATGACGACACTTTATGCTACAAGTTACCAGTACAATGTCATGTACATCATGTACTACCTATGACGACACTTTATGCTACAAGTTACCAGTTCAATGTCATGTACATCATGTACTACCTATGACGACACGTTATGCTACAAGTTACCAGTACAATGTCATGTACATCATATACTACCTATGACGACACTTTATGCTACAAGTTACCAGTACAATGTCATGTACATCATGTACTACCTATGACGACACTTTATGCTACAAGTTACCAGTACAATGTCATGTACATCATGTACTACCTATGACGACACTTTATGATACAAGTTACCAGTACAATGTCATGTACATCATGTACTACCTATGACGACACTTTATGCTACAAGTTACCAGTACAATGTCATGTACATCATGTACTACCTATGACGACACTTTATGCTACATGTTACCAGTACAATGTCATGTACATCATGTACTACCTATGACGACACTTTATGCTACAAGTTACCAGTACAATGTCATGTACATCATGTACGTTTAACTGCAGTCAACTTTGTGTGCGTGAAGCAAACACCGATTGACGAATCCTCTATGTTAGATGTTGGCTCGCAACTAAATCGGTCAAACTGGCTAAAATGACCGCCAGAAATATGAAATTGTCGGGCATTCTATCGTATGTTTGTATCTCAATTTGCCCCATTTTAATCATACAAATCATATGACAATGCTGTTTAAAGTCTTACAATTCATAATGGTATACGTTTTCTGTGTATTTCAAATCGTATTCCACACTCGTGAGTGTTCTGTCCTTTAACCATTATTGTTAATTATCTATGCAATTCCGCAGCATTCAGTTATTAACAACGACTCATTGAATCACTAGCAGTATGACGACAAGGCCTGTTTTCATTTCTTTCGTAGGGCGAATGGTAAATGGTAATAAAATGGAGTATCTAACTACTTGGAAATAAAATAGTGAAACGGCGATCACATCGAGTATATTCTCATTAGCACCGATGGGCAAAGTGATGTCTGTATAATCTTATAAGATTTCTGATTACTGACTTTTTCCTGGAGTTAATGCCAGCATAGGAAATAGAGCTTTCTTTATTAATGCGGCTCCTCTTGGGAATTCGCTTCCTCTTAGTCGTAAATCACTTGAAATTATTACACAATTCACCCTTCATTTAAACACCAACTTGCATATTTTTAATGTGATGTTTTAAACGCACAACAAAGTCTTTTGAATCATAATCTTCCTTTACACCTCAGCCCGCTGATGCATCAATTCATACTGTGTCAACTATAATACTGCACTTTTTTTAGATTTACAAACACTTTCCCAGGCACGCCTTTATTTCTTCTAAACTTGGTTTCGAGTTAGCTACGCGCAAACCGATTTACCTGACAAATTTATATAGCCCACGTTCTATAAATACGTAGACATCATGGTTGCTAAACAAGGTTATAATGATATGACGCGTATAATATATTTATTTTTGTGATGTAACGTACTTAATTCGCCATTTCGTTACATAATAACGTTCAATTATGGCGAAGATGATGGTGACGATGATAAAGATATAACTGGTAACATGTGCATACCGCTTGCATATATTACCTTAATTAATTATTGTGCTTTGACAGGTGGCGTAACAAAACACCGTTAACTAAAACAAGTAAATATACCGGACCCAAACATAACTAAGTAAGAATGCCGATTGACCTGATAAAATCGTTATTTAAATCTTGACATGATGGCAACTGTCAGCCTTCGAAATGTCCTTATTCTGGGTCTTTTAAAATCTCGATTGAAAACATATTACATTTCTTACATAGATAGTCCAGTTGTCTGTGTGAGTCAGTGTTGATTGTGACGGTTTACTGGTCTATGAATGAAATGTGTAAGCGCGCTGAGTTTTAATTCTTAAAAGATTTGCGGTATAAAATAACTAACCAGCACAGTGGCTCAGAGGTAGAGCTTCGGACTCTCGACTACGAGAACCCGGGTTCGGACCCTGTGCTGCGATGTTAAACTTTGGGCAATTTTTAAAAACTCTACATTGCTCCAGTTCATTCAGCTGTATAAATGAGTACCAGGCTATAGACAGTGGTGGATATGTGTACGAGCAGTCTTCGCGCATTAATTGCAAGCATATGGCTGGATGCTTCCCAGAGAAGTTGAGATGGCGTCAGAT
>JAODUO010001028.1:40000-47500 GCA_025642075.2 Ridgeia piscesae
CAAAGCCGTATCTGATGCTGAGAAGAAAAGAAGACGGCGTGACGCTTACAGGGAACGCTCGATTCGAGGGTTACTGCGCAGACCTGGCGAAAGAGATTGCTACCATCGTCAAGTTTAACTACGAACTGAGAGTGGTGGCGGACGAGAAGTATGGAGAGCGCATGTTCAATGGGACATGGAACGGCATGGTGGGGGAACTGACGGACGGGGTACGTCCTGTGTGGATACTTGAAGGAACGAATGATTGACTGATTGGCAGAGTGAATGAATGAATGAACGAACGAACGAACGAACGAACGAACGAACGAACGGACGGACGGACGGACGGACGGACGGACGGACGGACGGACGGACGGACGGACGGACGGACGGACGGACGGACGGACGGACGGACGGACGGACGGACGGACGGACGGACGGACGGACGGACGACGACGGACGGACGGACGGACGGACGGACGGACGGACGACGGACGGACGGACGGACGGACGGACGGACGGACGGACGGACGGACGGACGGACGGACGGACGGACGGACGGACGGACGGACGGACGGACGGACGGACGGACGGACGGACGGACGGACGGACGGACGGACGGACGGACGGACGGACGGACGGACGGACGGACCAGTTTTTTTTATCAGCTGGTCACCTTTATTTTTGAGTTTATGTCACCGTTCTCCTTTATTCATCGTTCTCCTTTATTGTTGAGTGTTTTTTCCGGTCTCCTTTAGTTTTTTTGTATATATAACGGCCTGCTTGATTTGTTGTGATATTTTATGTTTCCTTTATTTTTGTGTTTTTTATATACCGGTCTCCTTTTACAGAAGGCGGATCTCGCCATAGCGCCGCTGACCATCACCTCGATACGAGAGCGGGTGATCGACTTCTCTAAACCGTACATGAGCCTCGGCATCAGCATCATGATCAAGAAGCCGGACAAACAGAAGCCGGGCATATTCTCCTTCATGAATCCGCTCGCCTTCGAGATCTGGATGTACATCATCCTCGCCTACCTCGGCGTCAGTCTCGGACTTTTCTTCGTCAGCCGCTTCAGCCCGTACGAGTGGCAGATTGAGGACAGCGTCAACGGCCCGAGCTTCGCCAACGACTTCACTGTCCTCAACAGCTTCTGGTTCGCTCTCAGCGCCATCATGCGGCAGGGCTGTGACATATCGCCGCGGTGAGTGCGCACGCGCAAAACGAATTCGGATTGTCTTGTGTTGTTTCACCTGGGAGATACATTCAGGTGTATACGAATGTGGTTTAAGTGTTATCAGTGTGAATATGTTTAAAGACGCACTCTCATTTCACGCACTGCTGAATGACGTGGGAACCGAACACGTGACGTCCAAGAACAGTTACCCGTATGATGTGGTTTCCCGATGCTCAGTTTGTACTTGCAACATTTCCACGAACAGTTGATTACTTGTTTACGTGTTGAAATGTTTCTCAGTAACCGGGTGTGTAT
This sequence comes from Ridgeia piscesae, assembly GCA_025642075.2. Taxonomy (NCBI): domain Eukaryota; kingdom Metazoa; phylum Annelida; class Polychaeta; order Sabellida; family Siboglinidae; genus Ridgeia; species Ridgeia piscesae. The sequence goes on from JAODUO010001028.1 coordinate 41,475, forward strand.
ATCTTAATTGTTGTAGTTGGGAATACATTAGTTTCTTATTTAAATGATGTTCTGAAAGGGTGGTGTGCTATTTGTATGGATTGCGACAAATGCATGCCATGAAATTTGTACAAAGGAACAACCAACATTCCCAGGTAAGTGTCCTACACAAGTAAGACGATCACGTGTAAGACATTTCGTCAGAGATAACGGTAAACTGCCTGTATAAGCAATCATGTATACGATCCATTACGAATATAGAGTCCTTGCTTGTCCTGGTTGTTGTCATCACGTCTACGTGCATAAACCTATAGGGCGTGCAAGTCTCGCGCGCGAAAACGAGGCTGGGGCAGTTGGGGGTAGGAGGTCCATATACTCCATGTTAACATATAGGACTTCTTTTGTTTTTGGTCGTAATAATCGAACTGTTCCGAAATCGCGTATTTCAGTTATATTGTCCGAAGGATTATTACAAGCAGAAAGGAAATCGTGAATTTTAATCGATTATTATGGTGGTTTCCATGGCAATAGCGGCAAGTACTTGTGTTTGGCGATCTTGACTAATAATGAAGAGTGCCAATTTTCGCGCAGTACAACCTGTTTGGACCAAACGTATACATGTGTTATGATTATGTGCATTTAGACAACTTGTCAGATATAAGTGCTTATCGAAACCACAACGTACAGCAATGTAAAACGCAAATTCCGTAAAAGACACATACGGTGTAACATCGTGTCTATTATCTGCACAACGTAAATCGCTATGTGTCTACGATAGTGTGATAAACCCAATATTAAATCGGACATTTAAGATAAGAAACGTATAACACAAGATATTTATGAAAATGATTTTCCTAGTATTCATCAGTCGAAAGCTACAACTGTCATCCATCGTTAGAATATTATTCTTGTGTCCAGTCCCCAATTAGTCTCGCTGAGTCCCCAATAAGCTCCAGTCACGCGGAGTCAAGCCATGTATCGTGACCCACTTACAGGCCCTATTACCTCAACTCACCAACTCGACCAACCAGTAACCTTTGACCTATTTCTCTCCGCCAGGTCAATGTCGGGTCGTATCGTTGGCGCCGCCTGGTGGTTTTTCACGCTCATCCTCATCTCGTCGTACACGGCCAACCTGGTAGCCTTCCTCACGGTCGAGCGCATGCTCACACCGATCGAGTCGGCCGATGATTTAGCCAAGCAGACGGAGATTCTATACGGCACGCTCCACGCTGGTTCCACAAAGGACTTCTTCTTGGTACGTTATCTGTATACATATATGTTGTACCGAAAGTGAATATACCAAAAGTAAATAACACTTTGATATCCCTTTGGGGGTAATATATGTTGAGTGTCAGTCTGTCGGATCGCAAAATACGCTACTACGCACCTACCCGATACTAGCAGACACACGCTCGCACGCACGCACTCACGCACGCACGCACGCACGCACACACACACACACACACGCACGCACGCACGCACATACAAACAAACACACACGCACACACACGCACACACACGCACACACGCACTCACGCAGGCACGCACGCACGCACACACACGTGCCTGCAATATAACTTATTCTTTATAATTAAAAATGTAAACAAAAACGTACTAAACAAGATTCAAATGTTATGCTATTTGATACTAATATGCATATTATTTTATATTGCATATGTTACAGTTGTGAGCAAGTAACAAGTGTGGATAACGACGTGCTCTTAATAATTCACAATTGCATAAAACAATTATAATAATAACACAAGTTTTATTAGCAACTCAACTGAGTTGGATTGACATTACAATAGGTTACAATTAACTCATCAAAACATCATACAAATACAATAGAAATACATTTGATACCGCAAATCATACCGTATTAATAGCCTTTTACTGACAGTTGTATAAAGCCCACGGTATAAAGGAGTTACGGAATCTATTCGTTCTAGTAACTGGTAACGGGTACACATTTTGTTGTCTAATATTATATTCGATATGTCTTTTGTCAGACAGCAGATAATTTAATCTGTGTGTGCCGACTTTAATTTTATCAAAATATTTTTGATAAATGCTGTCCCGTCTTACATTCAACATATCCAGGTTAACACGTCTAAATATTTCCGCGTAACCCAATCCAGGAAAAATACATTTTAGTGCCCTTTTTTGTATAACTTCAATATTGTCAGACAAATATTGGGGCAAGTTAGTGTGCCATACAGGACATGCATATTCGAGAACTGGTCTTATTAAATGTCAATATAATAGTCAAGACAGTTGTCCGCAACAAAGTAATTTTTGAAGATACATAGGCACCTCGATGTGCCGGGTTGTATTCTCCCACGGTGACCTTGCCTAAACCACGTGTGTCATCACGACTGCAGATGCAATCGATAGCACAACCAGTAATGAGACAGTTATTCTCGCAGGACAGCCGAGATCTCGCGAGATACAATTCACCGCACCGAACTAAATGAATATGGATGCTCTGCACCGGAGTTGTCGGTTACGTAAAAAGAGTCCTTTCTCAGTTCATTAAGCCTATCGCGAATCACGTTTGTTTATGTACACCTTTGTAGTGAGTGCGTGGCGTGTAGGGAGGGGCGTTTGAGTGTGCTTGGTGTGTGTACGTGCGTGTGTGCAAGTGTTTGTGCGCGTGAATGGGTTCGTTCATGAGCGCGTGTAGCTACACGTACAATATGTTTTTACCCGTAAGGATTCATAAATAAAAGCAATGTTTAGCATCGTCGAACTATACATTATTGTTAGGTCTGGTAACTCAGGCAGTTATGTCTGTAAAGATTGCTGTCACTAATATCATCCGACGTTAAGCACATTTTTGTGATTGTGATTGCAGATAATTGATGCTTCAACTTCGCGTTCTGCCGCGTTGGGAGCCATTTTAGTACCGTTCTTACTTCATTCATACTGCATGATTCATGATTCCATCCTACTAAGGGATATCAGTTTGCACGATCGCGACTTTTTCCAGCGGCTGTATTTTCCTGTGCGATGTATCAAAGCGCGCGACTGACACAATCAGTTCCCATCACATCTACTTTAATGTCAATTTGAATGTCAACGCACGTCGTAGTCTGTGGTAGGACGCGTCCTCCACTACCAAAACTGTTCAATTATTGGCATTTAGGCCAGAGTTCAGCAAACAAATCAACTCGATAAGGGCGGACGACATGTTGTTAGTGCAAATCCGGTGCCTATCCGAAGCCAGTGGCATGCTGTAGGCACCTGATCGACAAGTGAATTAATCACACCTTCTAAAGGCAAATTCGCGGAAACTACACCTTCAGCCGACATCGAAGTGGCTGATTCATTCGTTAGGATCCAGATTGTATCGGTCTGGAAACGTTCTGTGTTCCGCAGTGAATTTGGTATGTTGATTTGTTTTCGTGACGTCAATGATATTATCTTGCAAGGTAGCGTTGATGACTAGAAATGGATTCGACCACTTTCGGGACTTTTATGGACTAGTAAATATGCACAAAATTGCATCCATAGCAGAAAAAGCGGCGACGCTAGCGATCGTCTTTTGACTATCCTGCAGACGGCCATTTATCATTCAAAATATAGAAGGATTCTTATTTCAACATTTACTTCTAGCTGTAGTCTTAACACCCTTAGACACACATCTGAGCAACTGGCCGATCGATTTCTCGGAGACAACTTTCGCTTTATTAGAGTGTTTGGTTTTGTTCACTGATAAATATTTGAGAATGAATGCTGGTCTCGCAGTTCAGCTAAAACCAACCCGCCAGCCAAATTTCAGCATGGGAGACAGTTTAGTACCAGAACGGTGGTTTAGGCCGTCATAAATGTACAACAGCAATAACAAATGAGATGCGCCTGTTTCTAGCGTATTTGGACGATGATTCCGGGGAATATCAGTTGCCCGATCACACGTTTTTCTCAGGAAACGTTTCTGATTCAACAAGTTTCCGTCAAGTCGATTTGAATGTCAATTTGAATGTCAAAGCGCGTCGCAGACTGCACTAACTGTCTGCTCCACTATCGAAACGAATCAATTCTCAGTTGACACTTGCGTTTTTAAGCGAGTTCGTTTGCTCTCTTTCTCTCGCTTACTGACCGTGGAATTTTCAGGACACATGTTCGCACTATAAAAAGTGTTGCCGTGAAAGGGTTACCCAGAAAAGTAATTTGGCACAACAGTTTCTGTCACCATGAATCGAATGTCATCTGGAAAGGCAAACGCGTTCCATGTGATACCACATGCAACAGCGTCTTCACAAACGATTCAGTCCTCTTTTCACGATTCCATTTAGGCAGTTGTACATTTGAGATTTTTCGGAGGATGACAAATGACGCGTTTTTTCTGGCGGTTTGTAGACGGCAAATCGAGAGAACATCTGTTTGCTCAATCAAGAGTTGTTCTCGTGGCAAAACTCCTGTGTGCCACAACCTATTTTGCCGTGTTGATTGATGGCTGCAGATTGTGCGTTCGTCTGTCCTGAGAGGTGTGTTAGACCTACGCTTGTGGCATATCTCGGGGATGTGCTTCGTGTGAATGTGTTTCTTTTTACGTGTTTTTATGCATTTATTGATGATGTGTTTCTTGTAAATGTGGTTTTGATGGACGTGTTTCATCTTTGGTACGTTTTTTTGATGTTTTTATGAGTATTTGTTTCTTGTGAATGATTTTCGCTTGGACATGACTATTTATGGATAATAATAGTACATTTTCTTATATGGCGCCATCTCAAATAAAACGTTAATCATTCGCTCACAATTTATATATATAAATGTGTTTATTTGCATTTGTTCCTTGCGAATGTATTTCTTTTGGGTAAGTTGTTTTTGAGAATGTGTTCCACGAAGATGCGTGTCTTGTAAATGTCTTTCTCGTGGATATTTAAGCCTTTTGCGGCGTTTATCTGTGGACGGGTTTATGTGGGATATGATTGTCGCAGATATAGCCCAGAATAAAACATATATAATATAATATAATACCATTCAGCTAATGACACAAAAAATGTGCATGTAAAATGGAATACATATTCGTAACATTGGGTTTGGTTATTAAGATACCTAACGATGGATTGTCTTATTCTTTGGTCGTCAGAGGCTTATTGCATTCAATTCGACTGTGTAGTTAAGTCTGACTAAATCACAGGACTGTCAATCAACAACGACAACAGAATCATATGTAGAGTCACAACTTTTTAATAATGGCATATCTATTCGACTTTTAGAACACTATACCGACCGTTGCAATGAATATGCCGTGTTTGTCAGTGAAGACAACATTGATATCGTTTGTGTTTGCCAGTCTTCACTGTTCTATGTTGTCTCGCGGGGTCGTTGTCTGTAGCCCAAACGAGACTGGGCGAGATCGTGAGATTGCGGGTGCTCAAACAAGTGTCTGAACTAGAAAACATTAGCTATCTACACAGGCATTGTAGTCACCTGGGTAATGTAGACAGCAATCTTTGACGTGTCAGGTTCTTAATCAATTCCGCTGGATTATATCTGGCTTACACACACACACACACATACACACTCACACACACACACACACACACACACACACACACACACACACACACACACACACACACACACACACACACACACACACACACACACACACACACACACACACACACACACACACACACACACACACACACACACACACACACACACACACACACACACACTTAATCGACTATGGTGATAAGGACAGATTTTATGTTTGCATTATCCATGGCTTGTACAACAGACACGACAATTCTCACACATACAGTATTTCAATCTCCAACGCCTTCTTTTTTCAAAACGTTATCAGACTGCTGTTTTTAATGCAATCTTTTCTAGTAAAACATCTAGTAATTAAATACTAAGTAGTGATGTGCTGATTAAGTCTTATTTGATATTACATTAACAACATTTTAATTAAAACCGTGTCATGACATTGACATGCATAAAACGTGATCAGAATGACATAATTCGCGACATCGTCAGCATGCAGACGTAACCGTTCGTTAACACGGGTAGCCTCTGTGAGAATGGCT
>JAODUO010001028.1:50000-52500 GCA_025642075.2 Ridgeia piscesae
TGTGTGTGTGTCTATAACATGCATATAATTTAATTATCAAAAGCATCATAAGTAAATGTTTTCCTAACATGACGTAATATTAGAACTACTTTTGTAGTTGATGTATATATATATATATATATATATATATATATATATTATATATATATATATATATATATATATATATCACAGTACAGGCATTTGGCAGCAGCTGTCGAAAACTTCAGATTGCAGCCACTTCAAGATAGCCAAAACATTGACGCTTTTGGGGTTAATCTGTTCGCTAAACGTTCCACCTAAACGATTGTGGTACCGAGTCCAACTCCCCAGTTCAGGTGCCTATTATATGAAACGTTGTTAGCAATTCGACTACCCGCTCTATTAAATTCCGAAAAATAAATGTACTGCTACATTGTGCCTCTTCCTCTGAAGTCGCCTTGTTCACTTCTCAATTGTCTATTCTGTCTATTTTCACACTTTACTGGTATTAGAATAATTCCTATCCGATTTCCGCACTCAGAAAGTCACCATGACTTGGTCGTTTAAAGACGTGTCGCTGTCTCCTGGTGTTTGGTGCTTTCTCCTTTCGTTATTGTTAAGAACGCGCTTAGAAGCAAATTCTTTGTTGTCGTCATGTCTGCTTTCAATAATCATGATTGTAATGTCATCCTTGTATCTATTCCCATCCTTTTGCATTATCTCTGCGGTTCTAAACTGGGTTGTTTTATATAGAGTATAAGCTAATTTCACCTATGACGAGATCTAATACGGGTCCAACATGATGTGTCCAGGGTTAGTTCAATGTAACTACAATCGTCACACTATATTCACAGGTATTTTCTTTAAAACATCCATGACTTTACCAATGTTGAGATAATTATTGAAATTGCATAACATTAATTTCAGACAAAATAACGATTACATGAATATTTTACTTATAAACATATATTATGAACGTCACAAGAACATACTATAGAATATCTGTATTCTGACCAAATAACCTTCGTAGTCATCATATTTGCTCTTTATTATAAATAAATTAGCTTATAATATAAGCTAATATATTATATTTTGACCGATTTCTGACATTTCAAAGCCGACATATTACGACGTTAAGCTGCCACTTAAGACGGTTGTTATGATATTCCCAGAAGTGTGCTATAAAATGTACGTCATGCGGATTATCGTCGCAAAAGGGATAATCCACGATAAATCCGCTAGTTAATAATTCATTTCAATACTAACAGCATCGCGAAATATTTCTAAAACCGTTTTCGCGATGACATAAACCAGTGGATGAAACGGCATTAAATTGTAATAATTTGAGCTAGTTTAAATCTAGACATTCTACACAAAACAATGACATTCCCTGGAGAAACCTCGACGATTCAATTTGTCTAATGAAAGAAGTTGGCAACTAGCATTTGTGTTTCGACATATATCGTCAAGTGACAGATCAAAGGACAACTTAGATTGTTGTAATCGCTGCGTTACTTAGTTACTTAAGAATAATGACAGTGATGATGGTGGTGATGATGATGATGATGATGATGATGGTGATGGTAATTGTGATGATGATGATGATGATGATGATGATGATGATGATGATGATGATGATGATGATGACGAAGAAGATGATGATGATGATGATGATGATAATGTTGATGACGAAGATGTTGAGAACAACAACAGTAACTACTACTACTACTACTACTGCACTACAACAACGACAACATCACCTACATCACCACCAACAACAACGTAAACAGTTTTTGAAACCAAACTCAGAGGCGCATCAAGACAAAAGCGCTAATCTCAAATTCCATAAGCACTATTCTATCCAAACAGAGGGTTGAAGGCGATGGAGAACTACGGTGGATAAGCAACGTCTTGTAAAGATATTGGGATTTTGCAATATTTTCAACTGATCTAGTATAGGAACAAAGAGCAGATCAGAATTAGATGATCGAAGCTGTATAAGTTTTCTCACAGGAGTAAGATGCGCAGACAGATAAGGTTGCTTACTGGACAGTGATTGGTATAAATCAACACATCTAAACCAGTATACGATATCCTGTGGGAACGAATGCAAAGACCCACTAACTGAATAACTATCTTAGCCATGTGCATTGCCTAAATCCCAGATGTATGGAGTGCAATTAAATCATATATGTTCTTTCTATGTGTATGTTTGGTTCGTTTAAATTTCATCATAATTGCTTTCTAACGGCTTTCCGACAACAAATAGTTTTCTCATTTGGTCCACCAGTCTGTTGTCACGCAGAGGCTGGCATGCACTCGCGGTTATAATCGTGTATCAATATTTTGAAGTTGAAAGGGGATCAGATACGATTGAACAACCATTGCCAAAACACAAGAACATACCATTTAGACGATAAATGACCATGATTTAATGAGGACGGAGCCACGGTATATTTGTATTTTTTTGTCTTCAAATTTGGATATCATTGACCACTGGGCATCAGCGTACTACGCTCAAGCTGCATTTGGTTTCACT
>JAODUO010001028.1:55000-87500 GCA_025642075.2 Ridgeia piscesae
CTGACGCTCAACAATGTGGCCGGGATATTCTACATATTGATTGGTGGACTCGGAGTGGCGTTAGTCTTTTCAATTGTCGAGTTCTTTTGTAAAACAAGAACAGATGCTCGTAGGCAAAAGGTAACACAATATCGTTTAAACAATTTAATTAAGTTTGGCAATCGCCGGATAGTTTGATTAGTATTGTTGTATTCACATTAATGGAAGCAATGATATCGTGTATGCACATACCAATTCAAGAGAGCGAAAGTCAGAGAAACCAATTAGGAATAAACGCCAATTCACTTCCGAACAGATACCAATTCAAGCACAAATTTTTACCATTCCAAGACCACCAAACGCCTCATGACCAACGTTACTCCATCCAGTGTTTCATCACTGTTTCACCGCCGTCTTTTTACATATGCGTACTACACCCAATGTGATATTTATCAGTTTCATTGTAAACTAGTTGACAATTTAACACAACGAAGACATCAGCGAAGAAGACAATAACTAATGCAACGACGATTAATCATAATAATGATGCTAATAATTATGTAACGTTGCGTCGCGTCGCGTCGCGTCGCGTCGCGTCGCGTCGCGTCGCGTCGCGTCGCGTCGCGTCGCGTCGCGTCGCGTCGCGTCGCGTCGCGTCGCGTCGCGTCGCATCGCATTATATAATATTGTATTATATGATATTATATATTATATTATTATAATCGTCCACATTATGACGATTAATCGTCGTTGTAATTGTTATTAACTCCTTCGCTGATGTCTTCGTTGTGTAATAACAACAATAACAACAACAGTAACAACGACAATAACAACAACAATAACAAAAACCAATACAACAACAATAACAATAACAACAATACATTCATTAGCACCTATATTGTCAGGAATTTGAGATCAGAAGCGCAACATGTCAATCGTTATGTATAATCGTGAACGGGGCGGGCAAATGTCATCCAAGGAACCGCAAAACGTGGGAGAACAAATTAAAAACATGGAAATGTTTTAATTTATGGATATGGTATAGTTTCTAAAGGCTTTATAGAGATAGCTAGTTTATTCCACAGTGTTTATGCTCTTTACAGATAAAGCTCCTTTGGGCTGAGCTTGGCTTTAAGAAAGTACTTTTGTGAAACTGATGATTTGAATGCAATCCTTAGTCTAACAAGATAAGACGATTGTTGTATAGAAAGAGCAAAGCATGTAAAAGTCATGAACTTGCGCTTGATTCAATACACAGCACGACCCTTCTGTCTGTTTCCACTCAGGCTAGCTTCTCGGCCGCTATACGGATGAAGACCCGTTCCTTCTACCCTCGTCCGATATCTGACAGTGACCGGGTAAGTGTCCAGAAAGACCACATCTTACAGAACTCACTAATGGCTTTTGCCGTAGCTAACCTATCTGTGTTAAGCCGTCTCCCAACGTAACTGCAGTTACGTGTAGCGCGCTTCGTCACACGCCGCAGATGATCTTGCATTTCGGAGACAGTCCCACTAAGGCTGCTCCTGGTTTGTCGTGAAGGGTAAACCCCACAGCTGGGATGCCGCTAATATAAATAGAGTTGCTATTCTCCTGTTTTTGCATGCATTGTTTCCGTCGCTAGCCACAGTGCGACGTCATACTCAGATGATAATCCGTCGTAATGGTTCTCGCGGTGGAAATGCTTTCTTAAGTGGTAAATCCATCGGATAACGGGGGAAACATCGTGTGTTCTGGAGAGACGCCATCTGCTGTTTGTCTTTGTCTGGCTCGGGTGTGCTATTCGCGTCAACCGAGGGTCGTGGTTTATCGTATACAGAAACAATTAATAACGTCTCCGCGCGCCACGCAAATTGTGCTTCTTTATTTCTTCTGTCTTTTGTTTATTCCATACGCTCTGTCTACTTTCACGCATGGATGTTTAACATAACACGGATACATGTTAAACTAACTTGTGTTGTGTCATGTACGACGAGTAGCCTTCTTGTACAGGTGATTTTATTTTATTCGTAAGTAAAATATTTTCTCTTTACACATTTGATCACGTAGGTTGAGGTATGACGTCAGTTAACTCAATACATTAATAAAGCTAGAAATTTGGTGACCGTGGGGGGGGGGCGAGTAGATGGCGATTTTCCATTCTCTAGAAACCCCAGTATGACAATTTGCTCGACACTCACAAGTCAATCTTAAACTAATGCTGCCTTAGTCAATTACAAGTCATGCGAACAATTTCAGAGTTTCACGAGTACCTAGACCATGTTGGTTAAATCCTATGTATGTTAATCCATCCGTCTTCTCCATACGTTCCGACGTTTTCGTTTCAGTAACAAGCGTCAGCGCAGTGTCCAGCGTAATCAACTTTCGGGTCTTCGAAAGTCACGTGAAACGGGGCTCGTTTGCGGAAGTGGAACCACATGACGACAGCGCTCCAAGCGGCGTCTCGTCATCGTAGTATCAGGCCACCTGGTGACAATGACAACGCGGCAAGCGGTCACCTTCAGGCTTAGCAACGACGTTTGTGACAACGCACCACCGCTGCGGTAACGTAGGTTTTCCGCAGGAACGAAACAGCGTTCGAAGATTTGCTATTTCGCAACAAAGCTGGCGGTCAGACACTAGACAGGAGTCATTCAGACAGGAAGCAAACGAGGTCGTTGCTGTGAGCTTTTGGTCCAGTTTCGGCGCCCATAGAGACACAGCCATTTCGCAAAATCTCATTACAGCCTCAAAGGCTGTCGCTACTGGCCCCGAGACAGCGACTTAACAGGTGCCTAGTAACATATTGCAAATATCGTCACGACTATCCGAACTCACCGCATAGCGATAAACACCGACTATTTTTCAAACGCAATGCAATGAGATACTGCCATGTATTTCATAGTCTTACAATGACAATTTTAGCGGAACGCCACACATGTGAAGTGCAAACGGTACTTTAACATTGTGCTGATTTAACACACGCTCATTTACATCAAAGTCGTGCGTTAACGAAGTATTACGCAGTTGTGTAAATGTGTAAACAGTGGCTTGTGAGTGTGTGGCATTAACACACATAGCCGCCACACAAGGGCGTTACTTAAAATCATGTGCGCGTTGAAGATACATTGGACTTCAAGCACAAAGGTGATCACACGGTATGGCAATGTCATGCCGAAGCTCGGTAGAAATGTTCACACGATAGTCACGTGATATGTACCGCCTCTCGCGCGATAATCGTGCTCAATTGATGCAGTGTCGCTGTTAAGCCAAACCACTGGTTCGATGTCTCATAGTGTTGTTTAATGTATGCTGTATAACTTGTCGTAATTGTAACTCGTGTGCGGTGCACAGAAACGACCTCTGATTGTATCAGAGGGCGTTTACGCCGAACTTCTGGCACTGGAGGAGTAATGTAATATTCGCATCCAGTGTTTAGCTACCGGTGCAGTGAAAATGCAGCTTTGCATATTTTCTATATTCGTACAAACTCTGCATTTGTAACCACTGGTCGACACACTTTGTTAATTACAACTTCATTTCAATACAAAGCATTGTCTCAAAATTGAAGTGATCGATGATTGTAGGACCATCTAATTAAGACGTAACACCTCTCCATCCGCATCCAATGTAAACATGACACTCGCTACAGAAACATAGCAATTTACAGTTTAATAAACATTAACACTTAAAGTATATTTTTGTAATGCGGGTGCTTTAAACACATTTGGGTGACATATAATGTTGGAACACATCTATGTGTTTATAATATATATATATATATATATATATATATATATATATATATATATATATATATATATATATATAATATGTTTTTCCCAGATGAAGATCATAGCACCAACAGTGCAGTTACTTCATGTGTCGAAAGTTGTTGTAAATTATTCCTTAAACATGGTTCATCACGGTCTATTATCTTTATTCCTCTAGCACTAACATTTTTGAATGCAGACAAAGTAATGTTCGGGGTTGCTTTCTATGGAAAAACAATATTTGTTATGAAAATAAATTCACAAATACGTTGTCCATTCTTGTTCTCCACGAATAACATCGACTCAAATGTCTAGTGAAGAGCAAGGTTATTGTTGGCAACATGTTCTGCAAGTAAAAATGCACATCTGCTTTCAGTATATTTTTTCGTTAACAAAATGGCTGCCATTATCCACATTCACACGGTCATGATTTGTTCATGATACCCATTGTACATTGTGCATCTGTGCCAATGCATCAGATTCGTAACCGACCGGTAAATAATAATAATAATAATAATAATATATATATATATATATATATATATATATATATACATTGTATATCTATTTCGTGAATACTGTGTGTCCGACAAACTCAGAAGCGTACATTATGACAAATGCTAAATGTGTGTATTACAAAAGTTATTAAATGTGTGTTGATGATGTCAGTTTTCATTTCGACCGGAGTACGCGTTTATTTGTCACACGCTTCGTAAACCCAGTTTTGTATTTTATAAATGTATACACATGTGTGTACATAATATTACCACAACGCTGTCATGTGCGATACAAGTTAGCAACTCCATAACTTATAGTTACAAAACTGACGTCTTCATTATGACATATCTTGGCAAAACGTGACATATTCTTATGAGCATTTCTTGTGTTAGCGTTTTCTTGTGTAGAATGCAAAGACAACTACAGTATAGCTGTTCATGTGTTTTTAAAGACCACCCCTGTGTATGTTCACATGCTCGGTTACCTGTTTCTGCCATTTTGTGTTATGTTTTTACATTACATTACAACCTCAGTTTTAGTCGAACACTTCTTTTATCAGACGCTTCTGTCTATGTTTACGTGCTCATGTTGACAACATGTCTTCACTCTTTCACCGTGTAGTTTACGCCCAACTACTTATATAAACTCTCTTTATTCCTGGCTCATCTCTGTCGGTATTACGTCACACAATGACAGTGAGAAGTGACGTCATGCTGGTTCATAGTCTCTATAGGGCGTGCAAGTCTCGCGCGCGAAAACGAGGCTGGGGGCAGTTGGGGGGCAGGAGGTCCATATACTCCATGTTAACTTTGTTTTGCTTTGGTCATAATAATCGAACTGTTCCGAAATAGCGTATTTCAGTTATATTGTCCGAAGGATTATTACAAGCAGAAGCAGTGGAACACTTTGCCGGTGATAATGATCCGGAAATCATGAATTTTAATCGATTATTATGGTGGTTGCCATGGCAATAGCGGCAAGTACTTGTGTTTGGCGATCTTGACTAATAACAAAGAGTGCCAGTTTTCGCGCAGTACAACCTGTTTGGGGCAAACGTATACATGTGTTATGATTATGTGCATTTAGACAACTTGTCAGATATAAGTGCTTATCGATACCACAACGTACAGCAAGGTAAAACGCAAATTCCGTAAAAGACACATACGGTCTAACATCGTGTCTATTATCTGCACAACGTAAATCGGTATGTGTCTATGATAGTGTGATAAACTCAATATTAAATCGGACATTTAAGATAAGAAACGTATAACACAAGATATTTATGAACTGATTTTCCTAGTATTCATCAGTCGGAAGCTACAACAATCGTGAGAATATTATTCTTGTGTCCAGTCGCCAATTAGTCTCGCTTAGTCCCCAATAAGCTCCAGTCGCGCGGAGTCACGCCATGTATCGTGACCCACTTGCAGGCCCTATTGCATCTTAATGTGCTAATTGTAAAAACGTCTACTGTTTGGACTATTTGCTGAGAAAAACAAACTCGACATGGTAAATTGAGACAATAATGGATGCGTTTCGGCAAAATCGCACAATATCTGGGGTAAACAGTTATTTTGGCGCTTGCGCAAAACAAACATTTGTGACTGAAAACATTCCAGACCCGCTGTGCGAAAAACAAACTAAAACCAAACACGTGTAACATAAACAAAACCACTGTTCTGGCAACAGCGCGGCTTCTGTCTGTATTGATTGACTGCTCAGCCAGCTGACGTTGATTTAATTAAGTATGGCCCAAACTTAATACAGAGCTTTCCCTGTCCACTGGCCGCCGGTCGAAGCGCGTCACCGTCAAAGAGTTGTCACAGCCAAGGTCCGACGAGGGGCGATCGATAAACGCGACGAAAACACACGACATCGGTGCGTCTCGATCGATACATTCTCACGAAGCGAAATTATCTCGTAATCTGTGCCCGTGCAGGCGCATGCCCAGCGTGCTGACGGCGCGTCCCGTGCGGTTGGCGTGGAAGACGGTTCGGCGTCGGTACTGTGCAGACACAGCGGTGTGCGGCTGCAGATGTCCCCGATTCAGGCAGCGTCGTGCCATGTTACTCAAAACACGTGCGTCTGGGGTGGCTGCGGTTGATTACATCAGTACCTACGCTTCTCTACCCCTGGCACACCCCTCTAAAAAAAAACTCGTATTAAATCGCCCACGGAGTGTGATCGGTTTCCGGTCATGTGATAATGTTGGTGATTTTAGCCACACACTGCTCGCGTTACAAGCAATGTTTGGTATGTAGAAGCAAGTACTCAAATATACAAAACCGTTCTGCTGCTCGGGTCGTTACACTGGAATTCCCAGAAATCTTGTGTCCGTTGTGAAATTGAGGCAGGTATTGGCGCGGTTCCCACGGGTGAAGCGTCACGACTGGCGAAGACAATAAACTAGTTCGACTCGGCTAAACCACGCACTTGTCGTAGGGGACTTCTACGACTAGTGTGCCTGGCAAACGGCCATAACTTGCGGGTATATGTTACTCGCTTTGCCGAGTTACTCGCAGTCTCGAGAAACATTCACAGATATGCAAGGAGTGTTTTTGAAATTAAGTTGAATAGGCCTAACATTTGGAAACATTGCCATGGAACTTGTTAGACTCGTGATAATTTGTAATTATCAACAAAATGTAAAATTACTCACGGATTCTCTAGTATCGCGATACATTGTGAGATCGCTTAGAACATTATATAGCGGTCGCAATGTTTTCTGCGTAAATACAACTTTTCACAAGTCGTTCAAGAGAATAACAGCGAAATGTCGTCAAATGGAGTTCATGTTACGGTCAAGAACATTCACAATATATCTAAAAAAACACATATTTTGGTATTCACTTTGAATATTTCTTAGTATTGCGAGTAATATAGCACGTTAGTCACGCCTGCCGCCATATTGTTTTCGAACTATTTTGTCATTTAAATTCACGATCCGGTCCGCAACGACTCGCACAAGTTATATATTATTTCACATAACTGCCACAGCAGGAACATCCATGTTAAGATCCGTAGGTTTCCATTAAAAAAATTCATCTAGAAGGTGGGAATTATTATGCAGAAATGTTGTTATCTTCAAATGCGTATTGCAGTAAGATTGACTTTGAATACGGACAAAGAGGTGGGGCTATTTTCGCAATTTTTTTAAGAATCGCGAAAAGCGTACTGGAAACGAGAATCACTTCCGAGCCCTATATAGCAATCGAGTTACTAGGCACGGCATCGGCACTGCACACTTGTCTCTGACGCGGAATAGCACTGAACGAAGTAGGGTAACCTGATAAGACGACTAACGTACAACCGCATGCTAATCACGCATATCAGTGAATTGGATGGCAGAAAACAGAAAACGTAGTAACAAGGTCAGGCCGGAAAACTGAGGCAGTTCGAAAGTTTAGATATGTCTAGCTAAGAACAACTGCACGTACGCATGTACGCATGTACGCATGTACGCACACACGGACACACACGTACACGTTCACGTACACACACGTACGTATGTACGCACGCACACACACACACACACACACACACACACACACACACACACACATACACACACAAACACACACACACACACACACACACACACACACACACACACACACACACACACACACACACACACACACACACACACACACACACACACACACACACACACACACACACACACACACACACACACACACACACACACACACACACACACACACACACACACACACACACACACACACACACACACACACACACACACACACACACACACACACACACACACACACACACACACACACACACACACACACACACACACACACACACACACACACACACACACACTGGACACCTTGTGCATGAGAAACATCAATTGTAGCTAACTGAATGTCCCACAGGGGCTCAACAGCACGGATTTCGTCATCGAAATTAGATCCCAATAGATGGCAATACGACTGCGTTGTTGCTAGCTGTGTACAGATGGTACAGGGCGTGAAATGAAAAACGAACCGGTTAGCGAAGAAAGGGACACATTACCATAAGTCGGCAACAGAGGGGCACGGGAGCGGCCCATCAATTCGTTCTTGATGCGGAACATTTCTCTACTATCGTAGCTTGCTGAATCAATCTATGTTCGATACTATATAGATTTCCCGAAGGCGATGTTTCGCTGGTTTAACTCTCGCAGATTTGTGTTTACATTTTCCGATGTATGACGATACGGGTGTGTCGCCATCTACACTCAGTTCAACGGACTCGTTTTGTGAGCTAGCCTCATATGGTGGTTTTCTGTGCGCCTAAACGCGGTGCACATTTGAAGGTGAT
The DNA here is from genome assembly GCA_025642075.2 of Ridgeia piscesae. Taxonomy (NCBI): domain Eukaryota; kingdom Metazoa; phylum Annelida; class Polychaeta; order Sabellida; family Siboglinidae; genus Ridgeia; species Ridgeia piscesae. The sequence continues at coordinate 63,565 of JAODUO010001028.1, forward strand.
AGCGAGGTGGGACAATTGCAATTTGTTGAACTCGAACAAACGCACCTCCGTCAAACGAGTTGGCGCCGACGAGAAGTGTCAATTCGAAAAGAAAACTACCAGGTGTGATTAAATATTTGGCGCAGTATCCTGTCATTTGAGATGCTCAAAGTGCTTCACACCCTGGTAAATCGGACACCATCACGACTCCACTGGACGCGTAGCAAATTCGTACATAAATATCCACCACTGTCTATAACCATGTATTCATTCATACGGCTGAGTGAACTGGGGCAGCGTAGAGCGAACGAACCTGCCCATGATTCATCATCGCAGCCCAACATTCGAACCCGGGTTCTCTGGATTGAAAATCTGATGCTCTAGCCACAGCGCTACAGCGCCCCTGACTACAGTTGACGAGCATGTGCTTTAGAGGCAGTGTTGACGAAATGAACGGAATTGGGCGCGACATATTCGTAGATGTCATGAGCGATAAAAGGTCAAGTGGCGACTGTTGCACCGATGTCACAGCCGCCTCTGACGAAGCTAACTCCCACGTGATTTAACATTGGTTAATCATGTTCAGGGAACGTGATCGACGAATACGTATATAAGCATCATCCGTCGACGAGGGTCTGTGGTTACTGGAATAACAACACCAACTTACAAGTGTCCTGTCTGTGATTGACAGTAAGTAAATTGTTTACCATCCTCGCACGTTGAGGCCGTTTGCCATGCTGTCAACGGAACTACTTCGTCAGAAAACTAAGAAAATTTTATATGTGTCGGACAATAACGAATCTCTTCTATAAATCTACGGTCCAGTCAGTCCTATGCTACTGTCTACTTTGTTGCGGTGGAAGCTTATCAGTTAAGAATAGAGTGCTACTATATCGTGTAGTACGGTCAGCCAGCAAAACCATTGGCTCGACACTCCCTACAGTGGATGAACTCTACGAAACATATATCATGAAAAAACAAGGGACATCTTAAAGGACACTTCTCACCCATTGCACGAATTCTACTATGTTGCACAATCTGGTTGTAGGTACATTTCCGAAAGAACACGCACAAACCGTTATCGAAACACATTTCTTCCCACTTTTGTTAGGCTACTAAACGCGAAATCGGGTAGGGGAAATGATCGGGGAGGATGGAGGGATACAATGGGGCGCATTAATTTCCTACAACTTTGCACTATCACATCTAATTGTCACTACTAATGTCGTTGTGTTATGTGAATATTTACCACAAGGATTTCCTCTTTGGGGGACTAGTAAAGGTTATTGTATTGTATTGTATTGTATTGTATTGTATTGTATTGTATTGTATTGTATTGTATTGTATTGTATTGTATTGTATTGTATTGTATTGTATTGTATTGTATTGTATTGTATTGTATTGTATTGTATTGTATTGTATTGTATTGTATTGTATTGTATTGTATTGTATTGTATTGTATTGTATTGTATTGTATTGTATTGTATTGTATTGTATTGTATTGTATTGTATTGTATTGTATTGTATTGTATTTATTTTATTTTATTTTATTTTATTTTATTTTATTTTATTTTATTTTATTGTATTGTATTGTATTGTATTGTATTGTATTGTATTGTATTGTATTGTATTGTATTGTATTGTATTGTATTGTATTGTATTGTATTGTATTGTATTGTATTGTATGCAAACTAACCCTGGCAAATCCTCTACGAGAAGTACGTGCTTTTACCCGAGTCGTACTAGGTTATTGTCTTCGTCAGTCGTGACGCTTCACCCGTGAGAACAGCGCTAATACTTGCCCCAAAGTGACGACGGATACACAATTTCTCTGGGAATTCCAGTATAATGACACGTCCGCTCAATCACATGGACATCGGAATGGTTTTGTGTATAGTGGTCCCCCTCTTATACGGCCAACCCTTCAGCATACTCAAAGTGGCCGTATAAAGCGGGTGGCCTCTGGTGAGTGGGAACCATCGATGAATGCCCCTGTTTCATGACACCTAACATAGCAGCAAGGCCCGCTACGTGGTGTTTTGCAGAGAACGACATGGTTGTGTGGTGGCCTAATTAATGTTACTGACTTGTGATTACAAATTGCAGACTGCCGATTGACCGCTTAAAATTGCTTTATGCAATCCTGATCGTTGTTCACATTAGCCGGGTGACCGGTGGTGAGGGTTAGTTTGTATTAGAAAGCTCTAATGCAATACAAATGTGACCGCCTAATCCGGATAGCCGTTGGCGAATGGGGCCGTATACGAGGGGGTCCGTATACGAGGGGGTCCGTATACGAGGGGGTCCGTATACGAGGGGGCCGTATACGAGTCATATTACTGTATTCGATAATTTACTTCAACATACCAAACACACGCGCACGCTCGCACACGCGGACACGCGGACACGCGCACACGCGCACACGCGCACACACGCACACGCGCACACGCGAACACGTGCACACGCGAACACGCGCACACGCGCACACGCGCACACGCGCACACGCGCACACGCGCACACGCGCCCACGCGCACACGCGCACACGCGCACACCCGCACACGCGCACACGCGCACACGCGCACACGCGCACACGCGCGCACACTCAATGACAAGCACGCACACACCCCGTCGTATATAATAGTCAATATTGGCTTCTTAAGACGTAGCCCGTTCAGATTCATAGTTATCGTGGGCGATTTTATTGGTTGCCGTTAAAAGAGGAATTTTTGAAAGGCCTGTGTTAACGATAGATAATAGCTGGTACTGACGCAATCAGCCGCCCTGACCCCTGACCCCCTGACCCCCTGACCCCTGACCCCTTACCCCTGACCACTGACCACTAAGGATAGTGGTTACTTGGGTAGGGTAGGACCAAGGAGACGCTGATGCTTACGTCAGTATCAGCAATCTGGCCAGGTCGAAACGCCGAAGTTAGTTAACCTTTTGCCATTGTAGGTGGAACTAGTTGGATTTAGACGGTGGTCACATGGCTAGTGTTGTGTGTAGTATGTAGTGTTCTTGAAATGTGTGTGTGTGTGTGTGTGTGTGTGTGTGTGTGTGTGTGTGTGTGTGTGTGTGTGTGTGTGTGTGTGTGTTGTGTGTGTGTGTGTGTGTGTGTGTGTGTGTGTTTGTGTGTGTGTGTGTGTGTGTGTGTGTGTGTGTGTGTGTGTGTGTGTGTGTGTGTGTGTGTGTGTGTGTGTGTGTGTGTGTGTGTGTGTGTGTGTGTTTATTCGAAAAGGCACTGTTGCTGGCTTTTTCTTCTTCTTCTTCTTCTTCTTCTTCATAGCTTCTTCTTCTTTATTATATTCTTCTTATTTATCCTCTTTGGCGGTTGCGAAGATGGCGTAGTTTTGAAGGTATCTTGGCTGATGGAATGGAGTGTGACGGGTAGTAAGTAGGCAGTGCGTGTGATATCTACCAGGGGTATTACAGGCAGTTAGGCACCCACCACCCCTGCCTTGCGGAGGTGGAGTGAGGGTCTGTACGGAGGCCTAATTCACATCTCAGCGGCGAAATACCTCTGATATGGTTTGTCTTCAGCACGTCATTGCGGGCGCAGTTCTGTGAGCTAATCGGATATGAACGATGTGTTTATGTTCGCATACGTAGGCGCAATCCTTTATGTCCAATTGAACATGAGTTATTTGACATAAGACGTGGTACCGGAACAGTTGACAGAAGTCATTGCAGTAGATTGGTAGACTCATTGGCCTGACATCAATTTCACTTGTTGACCATGTCATGGTTTTAAGATCGAACCAACAAGAAGGATTTATGACAAATATATGCAGCCCCATCTCGTGGGTAATACACACTCATCCCCCTAGCGTGACGTTGTGAAACCACACAATTCTATACACTTTGACACCCACGTTTTGACAGCAATTCTCGGATTTCACTTAAGGCCATGTCAGTTTGTTTAACAGGGGAACGTTTTGAAATATTGCAGATGGCGGCAATTAACACACGAAAAGAGATACGTTTGATGCTTTCCACGGGAAACTAGAATGTTCCGACGGAACTTGTCTCGACATTCATATTGCGTTGGATTTTGGCGACTGCTAAGCAATCGACGAGCAAGCAGTTCGTTGACCCGGCTGACGTCTGAATTCTGACTCGGCGGGATTACACGTGTCACGCCTAAACGTTGTTCAGTGTGTTTTTGCGCACTGATGAATATCAATATTCCCGTTGGCGGACTTGTGAACTCCGCGGACCGCACATGCCACTGTGGAGTTGGCGTTTGGTGTTATGTTCTGTCGGAATATGACACAAATAGCCTGCGATTTCTATCTGTTGCATTCCGCATGACGATATGCTATGCAATGACGCACATTCATGAATAACATATGTACGCGTGTAGGTGTGCAGATAAATATTGTGTATTGTGTCAGTCGTTGTGTGTGTGTGTGTGTGTGTGTGTGTGTGTGTGTGTGTGTGTGTGTGTGTGTGTGTGTGTGTGTGTGTGTGTGTGTGTGTGTGTGTGTGTGTGTGTGTGTGTGTGTATGTATAGTTGTGCACGCACGCACAACCAAATGCACGTATGTACTCTACGATTCGCTTCTTGGGCGCCAAACGTTCAGTGATTATACTTCTTGGTAGAAAAGCAATGCGTTTGTATTGTTAAAGTTCGCCCTCGCCCAAGAGCCTTAGTAATGCGCTCCAATGAGAATTGAGTAATATCATTTTGTAGTGTATGATTATTTTATAACTCAGTCTCTCTGTCTCCGTCTCCGTCTCCGTCTCCGTCTCCGTCTCCGTCTCCGTCTCCGTCTCCGTCTCCGTCTCCGTCTCCGTCTCCGTCTCCGTCTCCGTCTCCGTCTCCGTCTCCGTCTCCGTCTCCGTCTCCGTCTCCGTCTCCGTCTCCGTCTCTCCGTCTCCGTCTCCGTCTCCGTCTCCGTCTCCGTCTCCGTCTCCGTCTCCGTCTCCGTCTCCGTCTCCGCTCCGCCTCCGCCTCCGCCTCCGCCTCCGCTCCGCTCCGCCTCCGCCTCCGCCTCCGCCTCCGCCTCCGCCTCCGCCTCCGCCTCCGCCTCCGCCTCCGCCTCCGCCTCCGCCTGCCTCCGCCCCCCCCGCCTCCGCCTGCCTCCGCCTCCGCCTCCGCCTCCGCCTCCGCCTCCGCCTCCGCCTCCGCCTCCGCCTCCGCCTCCGCCTCCGCCTCCGCCTCCGCCTCCGCCTCCGCCTCCGCCTCCGCCTCCGCCTCCGCCTCCGCCTCCGCCTCCGTCCTCCGCCTCCGCCTCCGCCTCCGCCTCCGCCTCCGCCTCCTGCCTCCGCCTCCGCCTCCGCCTCCGCCTCCGCCTCCGCCTCCGCCTCCGCCTCCGCCTCCGCCTCCGCCTCCGCCTCCGCCTCCGCCTCCGCCTCCGCCTCCGCCTCCGCCTCCGCCTCCGCCTCCGCCTCCGCCTCCGCCTCCGCCTCCGCCTCCGCCTCCCCCTCCGCCTCCGCCTCCGCCTCCGCCTCCGCCTCCGCCTCCTCCGCCTCCGCCTCCGCCTCCGCCTCCGCCTCCGCCTCCGCCTCCGCCTCCGCCTCCGCCTCCGCCTCCGCCTCCGCCTCCGCCTCCGCCTCCGCCTCCGCCTCCGCCTCCGCCTCCGCCTCCGCCTCCGCCTCCGCCTCCGCCTCCGCCTCCGCCTCCGCCTCCGCCTCCGCCTCCGCCTCCGCCTCCGCCTCCGCCTCCGCCTCCCTGCCTCCGCCTCCGCCTCCGCCTCCGCCTCCGCCTCCGCCTCCGCCTCCGCCTCCGCCTCCGCCTCCGCCTCTCGCCTCCGCCTCCGCCTCCCGCCCCCGCCCCCGCCCCCGCCCCCGCCCCCGCCCCCGCCCCCGCCCCCGCCCCCGCCTCCGCCTCCGCCTCCGCCTCCGCCTCCGTCTCCGTCTCTGTCTGTCTGTCTGTCTGTCTGTCTGTCTGTCTGTCTGTCTGTCTCTCTCTCTCTCTCTCTCTCTCTCTCTCTCTCTCTCTCTCTCTCTCTCTCTCACTGTCGCTGTCGCTGTCGCTGTCTGTCTGTCAGTATTTCTGTCTGTATGTCTGTATGTCTGTATGTCTGTCTGTCTGTCTGTCTGTCTGTCTGTCTGTCTGTCTGTCTGTCTGTCTGTCTCTCTCTCTCTCTGCTGTCTCTCTCTCTCCCCCGCCCCTATCTCTCTCTCTCGTTAACATTATCCGCTGGTTAAACACGTTGTATTCATGGAGATACGGTCACGTGTACCGGGGAAACACTGGCTGTCGCGTCGATACATGCTCGTCGCTCGTTACCCATTGGTAAAAAATTTCCCGTTTTAATTCAGCCACCTGGTGAGTCAAAATGTGCGGCCCGCGATGTCGTCAATGTGGCGGCGAGCAATCATTGCCCCCGAAGTAGGTAAACTATTTACGTAAAGACAATTACGGCATATGTAAAGACAGAATGCTACCAGAAGCCCAGGAGATGCAAAGATCAAGACTTGCACCTCTTCTGGACAATCGGTCTTCTGTCTGCGATGATGGTTATCAGGTGCACTCGAATGGTCAAGTCAACGGGTAGTCCAAGAACCAACGGTCATTTATTTGCTAGAAATGATCAGGTGTCTAGCGGGTATTTCTGAATAGCCTACTCTTGGGCTTTTTAAAACTTCGCATCTTCTATTTACCGAGTGGTGGACCGCAGAGCTAATGATTGATAAATTCTCTTAGGTGTGATCCATGAAAGACACAAATGGCAGCCATCAACACATAGCACTCGGTGCTTAGTCCATCGCTTGAGAAATTCAGAAATACCCATCAGATATATGCCTGATAATTTCACATGTCGTTGGTAAGTTGTATGCAGTCCATAGCTGGTCAACTTGTCCGTGATACGACATAGAATTCTATAAACGTAGCTCCTGTTTCCGTTTCTGTTTCTGTTTTTGCTTCTGTTATTGTTTCTGTTTCTGTTTTTGCTTCTGTTCTTGTTTCTGTTTTTGTTTCTGTATTGTTTCTGTTTCTATTTTTACTTCTGTTCTTGTTTCTTTTTCTGTTTTGTTTCTGTTCTTGGTTCTGTTTTAGAGTCTGTTCTTGTTTTTGTTTCTGTTTTTGTTTTTGTTTTTGTTTCTGTTCTTGTTTCTGCTTTTGCGTCTTTTCTCGTTTCTGTTTCTGTTTCTGTTCTTGTTTCTGTTTCTATTTTTGCTCTGCTTCTGCCTATGGAGATTCGTCCTGGCGGAAGATTTGGACCTGTGGATCTTGTCTTATTATTGGGCTAGTCGCCTTGACTACAGTTATTGCGTTCCAGGAAGTCATGCATTTGAAAGATAGACATTGCTCAGATCGTCTATCTTTCAAATGCATATTTCCAGTGACACAATATTATCCCCTATACGACATTCCACATTCCTCAGCTGCAATTAACTTGTGCAGATAATATGTAAAGATGAATAAGATAAAAAGGCGCCAACGACGAATACTGATATCAGCGAGTCACGCTAGTCGGACCTGTAGTAGACCGATACATTTGCAAAAACATACATAACTTATCGACTAACAGGTTAAGTGCCACAATCATATATGCATGTAATAGCAGGTATTATCAAATAAGTAAATAGCATTCTTGTTGTAGATACACATTTTAAAATTAGGTAAAACTACATTTTAATTCAGCATGCAACTTTAAAAATATATGTTTCATTCGGTCATTTTGATAGTATATTTTAATTTATTTAAGTTGTTAAACGATCTTATTTTAATTTTTTCATGTTTATCTTGATGTATATTTTCCTTTGTTGTAGCACGATTTCAACCGGATACAAGCATATGACACGTCTAATTTCTGTCTTATCATTACTCTTACTATCACATCCGCAGAAGATGGCTCAAGCGGGTGACAGAGCCGAAAAGTCGGTCCAGGTACCCAACGTTATGCCTAGTTGGGCGATACGATCAAAGTGTCGCCATCAGAAGAGATCGGGACGCGCTGTGTCGCTGATCCCATAATGCGAGTCGCACACAGACACGACGAAGCGAGACAGTTATACTTGATTGCTTTCGCTTGATGGCAGCTCCGCCGGGAGACCAGCGGCATTACCGACTGCGCCATAGTCGGCTCGCGTCTCGGCGGGTGTGCACCGACTGTCACGTATAATCAACGCCGACTGTCTTTAACTCGTACACTCCATTAATCGTCTGATTCAAAACTCCTGATGTCTCATCAATAGTTAAAACGTTGGCGTTTCTATGAAGAAAAAACATTAAGTGCTTAGCTACGTGAACGTCATAATGGTGGATAAATTGTTTACAGTATGCTCTCTTAGATATAAAATACAACATAACTATGAGACAATGCAATAAGGTTGGATCAGTTGTATTATAAACATCTGCTTCAAAAGCAACCGATATGTCGTGCCTATCTAATTAATTTTCAAAAGAAGTGGAGCATTTAAATATGTAAATATATGTACTACATATTACTATGACAATTCTTTTAACATGATGCAGAATACATAAAAATGTATAACATAAATATAACTATTACCATTTATTAAATGATGAAAGAAAAAAATTATAGTTACTTACTTAAACGAATTCACAAAACATTTACGATTGGAATTTCCGTTGACGAAATGTCTGTGTAGTTGGTTCTACTATAATTGTTGTTGCTGCAAGCTATGTTTCTAAATGTAGGATATAACTAATTCCTAGTTAATCTTGTGTTTTGTGCATGGGACATTCAAACATTCCACAGGCACGCTTAACGGATGCTATTACCGAGTCTCTCGCAAGATTCGTGCTGAATGTCACTAAAGCATTTGGCATAGCGTTCGGCTGGAGTATATTGAATCCAGAACCTCCAGTACAGACACCGTTAATCCCCCGTTAGGACTACGACAATCCCAAATTTTAAAACAGAAAATCGATCCGATTGGCGAGGTGTCTTTTCACTCGGCGTTGGTAGGGATGGAATTATACACACGGGAAGTTGGAGAGCCATCCGTGAGCAAAGGTATAGAACACACGCACACGCACACGCACACGCACACGCACACGCACACGCACACGCACACGCACACGCACACGCACACGCACACGCACACGCACACGCACACGCACACGCACACGCACACGCACACGCACACGCACACGCACACGCACACGCACACGCACACGCACACGCACACGCACACGCACACGCACACGCACACGCACACGCACACGCACACGCACACGCACACGCACACGCACACGCACACGCACACGCACACGCACACGCACACGCACACGCACACGCACACGCACACGCACACGCACACGCACACGCACACGCACACGCAACGCACACGCACACGCACACGCACACGCACACGCACACGCACACGCACACGCACACGCACACGCACACGCACACGCACACGCACACGCACACGCACACGCACACGCACACGCACACGCACACGCACACGCACACGCACACGCACACGCACACGCACACGCACACGCACACGCACACGCACACGCACACGCACACGCACACGCACACGCACACGCACACGCACACGCACACGCACACGCACACGCACACGACACGCACACGCACACGCACACGCACACGCACACGCACACGCACACGCACACGCACACGCACACGCACACGCACACGCACACGCACACGCACACGCCACGCACACGCACACGCACACGCACACGCACACGCACACGCACACGCACACGCACACGCACACGCACACGCACACGCACACGCACACGCACACGCACACGCACACGCACACGCACACGCACACGCACACGCACACGCACACGCACACGCACACGCACACGCACACGCACACGCACACGCACACGCACACGCACACGCACACGCAACGCACACGCACACGCACACGCACACGCACACGCACACGCACACGCACACGCACACGCACACGCACACGCACACGCACACGCACACGCACACGCACACGCCACGCACACGCACACGCACACGCACACGCACACGCACACGCGACACGCACACGCACACGCACACGCACACGCACACGCACACGCACACGCACACGCACACGCACACGCACACGCACACGCACACGCACACGCACACGCACACGCACACGCACACGCACACGCACACGCACACGCACACGCACACGCACACGCACACGCACACGCACACGCACACGCACACGCACACGCACACGCACACGCACACGCACACGCACACGCACACGCACACGCACACGCACACGCACACGCACACGCACACGCACACGCACACGCACACGCACACGCACACGCACACGCACACGCACACGCACACGCACACGCACACGCACACGCACACGCACACGCACACGCACACGCACACGCACACGCACACGCACACGCACACGCACACGCACACGCACACGCACACGCACACGCACACGCACACGCACACGCACACGCACACGCACACGCACACGCACACGCACACGCACACGCACACGCACACGCACACGCACACGCACACGCACACGCACACGCACACGCACACGCACACGCACACGCACACGCACACGCACACGCACACGCACACGCACACGCACACGCACACGCACACGCACACGCACACGCACACGCACACGCACACGCACACGCACACGCACACGCACACGCACACGCACACGCACACGCACACGCACACGCACACGCACACGCACACGCACACGCACACGCACACGCACACGCACACGCACACGCACACGCACACACAATTAAGATGTAGCAATGGAATTAAATTAATATTGAGGGAGTGTTGTTAATATATTCACAATTACGTTCTCACGTTTGCTTCGCCGTTCAGTCAGCAGTTCATCGCTTTCAGACGTGACATCAGAAGACAGAGACGAGCTCTTGACAAGTGCATTGCGATTAAGTTTTTAATTTAACTGTAGTTGAAAACTTGCATGAAAAGTGATGTTTTTTCATTCCCCAATTAATTTATTAATTTTACTTCGAAGTACAAAAGCGATAATTGTCATCACAGATTTGTTAGAAAAAAGAACGATATTGATTTGCTATGCCACTTCTCACAACATTGTGAGCCAATATTTTTGCATTATCCAAACTACTAAGATTTCAGTCTTGTTTATACACGAAAATATCGAAACGATGCTGTTTGAGGGTAACATTTGTCAATGTGTCGGCGGCCAGATTCGTCATGGTTCAAGTAACCGATTGACAGTGGTTAATACCGGCGTTTATTAGTACATACCTGCGCCACAGGTCTTCGCTGTGGTGACCACCGCCACCTAGCGAATGAAAACGTACTACATTATAGGCGCATCGTGTATTTTCCTGTGATATTCATAGTAGCTCAGTTTTTTTGGCCTACAGTTTGTTGTGAACTGCACACGTGTATTCAAGATAGCTAGACATGCCAACTAGTGTTCTAGAGAAGTTTCCTATATTTAACATCCGCTTGTGATGGACAGGTATAAAATATGTTGGTGTATACAGAACTACACGTGTTATATTAGGTGGTTCGTTTTGTTATTTCTGCCAAGTTCAGAATATGAACCAAGTATGGCCGTACATCCTTCGCGTGTTTTCTATTGGATATATCTCATCTAACGCTGGATTTTGTCTTTAAATGAATTACATTTCCTGTTTACATAGTTCGCATGTTATCCTTGCTTTCCGATCCACACATTACTTTTAATGCATTTTTTAGTTTGATCCTTTTAACACAGGTAACTCAACACGTCTTTGTTCACATCGGTGAATATTTACTAATGTGTTTCTCTGTAGATACAGTTCAAACATTATTGAAAATTATACAGTTAACGTATCAGTAATATACACTGGAGCAAGTAAAGACTATAATATGGTCAATTTACCAGAAACAACACATCGGGTGCGGCCTATTCATGTGTAAGAACATGACAACGTTATTACTAAATTAATCAATAGTACTAAACATACTACGAACTTCTGTACTGTGGTTATTCTTGTCTATGTTGGTGATAAGGTGGATAACTAGTTGTTATTCTTGCCTACGTTGTTGACAAGATGGATAACTAGTTGTTATTCTTATCTACGTGGATAACTAGTTCTACTACGTTGTTGTTGCTCATTCTTCCCAGGCAGGTTATATTGTCATAACAGAACAAACGTACAAGAAAATCTAGAGTAACAAAATACACATGCTGTCCTCTATAAGGCGCTTTGCTCAACGTGTCCGTCAGCGAATATTAAAATGTTCAACTCGTCTTCAACGACGATATAAAGCTTGAACTAATTCTCGCCGCGCATTCGTCTCTTTAGTAGCAGTTCTTTGGTGGTTCCGGCGGATTGTAGCGCGGCGAGAATCCTTTGTCGTTTGCCTAAAACAAATAGTTCCAGTTTCATCGTATGCAGCGATATATATATATATATATATATATATATATATATATATATATATATATATATATATATATATATAAAGTGATAACACGTGTACTATATTGTTGCATAGACACCCACATGGATGTGAATCCTGAGCAACATCTAAATGTTCACAACTTAGGTTTCCACGCTAAGCTGTTATCCTAATATATATATATATATATATATATATATATATATATATAAATTTTTTATATATATATATATATATATATATATATATATATATATATATATATATATATATATATAGGGGTGGAACAGGAGAGTAATTCAACGATGGGATGAGCAAAGACCATAATTTCTAAAGGTTAACAAAATACCAGACTCGCCAAAACAGGGGTATTTTCCAAGGTTCTAGGGGGGACGTAGCTCATGGATGCAATTAACGTACCCATAACCGTACATAAACCGTATCATTATACCTGTAGCCTTCGTCACGTTTGATCTCAGTGGCAATGTTGACTTACAATAAAAAGTACGTGCGTTGCATTACTAAAATGATCAATTTATCGCCTACAGTTCTCGCTTTATAATTTTTATCGGTTGTTTGTACTACAAAAATATATGTTAAAATATGCAAGTCAAATTCGCATATACATAAGTCAGTTTATAGGCATAATAAGTATTATTTCCTAACTGTAACAGCACGCACTGTTATGACGATTGTGTACCTAACCAGACGCAGTACGATACTGTGTTCTCTACTTTGGGACGGTCAGAAGTAAGGTAAGCGAAGGACCAACGCCTAAATGTATACATCTAACCGAGAACCAACTGCGACGACTGAACACCTACTTCCCAGTTGTCGGATAACGAAATCTAATTAGACGATGATTTTTGGTTGTAGGAGTTGGAACATTAATTATTGTATATTATTACATTCGCAGGTGTGGTGTTCGGTCTAATATTTAGGTGCAGTTCTAACTCGGCAATCTATTCTGAAGGTACTAATAATTGTGTTGACCTTACGATGCGAATATTGCGCATGTGATATTAAAAAAAAAAATTCAAACCGGCGACAGTTTAAGCAGTTGATGACGCGTTGAGGTAGTTGTGACATAATGATATACTATAACGCGACAATGTAACTCTGTAGTGTTACGAACATGTTAAAAAACTGATGACGTAATAGTATACTCTGATATGCCAGGATAACTCACAACTGGTATATCCATAATAGTTTTCAATTGATATATTCAAGTTGCTTAGCAAACTCCATCAAGTGGTCAATAACATGACTGCATCAACAGGCGCTTTTCGTCGTATATTTTGTTTAAATTCTCGTTTCAGAAGATTATCTTTATAATAAAAAGCTAATGGAAATTAGCTAAGATATCAAATGTCTGACATTTCGTTTGGAGATGATATGTGGCAGTAGTAATGTAATTAACATATTTAACCAGAGCTAATACATCCGAGCTGGGGCTCTTCAACACACAGCGGCCTCAAACGGATGGTATTAAAACTTAAAACAGATACCGTACTAAACGACGAGACGTCCGAGATTGAGCGAGACCTGTGCGTGTTTGGTTCCATCGGGGGGGGGTTCCCAGCTCCTAATAAAAAGCTTTGATTTGATCTTGATCAACATTGTTAGTCCTGCGCATAATTTAGACGGTGACGTAAGCAAACCGCGACGTACTGAATACGTCAATTGTTCCAAGTCTGTTTAGGACGTTGATGACGTAATTGCATACTATAATGACACAACGTGACTCACAACTGTTCCGAGTCTGTTTAGGCAGTTGATGACGTTGAGGAGCGGGCCACGGTGTCCCTCGTACAGGTCGACGCTCTGGAAGAGGTCGGTCTCCGGCAGCCCGTACTCATGTGCCGCCCGGTTGAACGACTCGATGTTCTCCATTGCGACGAAAGGTGTGGCGGCGTTCTTGCTGAACTTGACGGCCGACATGCCGACCGCCTGCCGCAGGATGTTGATCAGACTGTGACAAACAGAACGTGACGGGGGTGTCATTGCGATATATTGATCAGACTGTGGCAGATAGAACGTGACAGCAGTGACTCTGCGTTATATTGATCAGACTGTGGCAGATAGAACGTGACAGCAGTGACTCTGCGTTATATTGATCACACTGTGGCAGATAGAACGTGACAGCAGTTACTCTGCGTTATATTGATCAGGCTGTGGCAGATAGAACGTGACAGCAGTAACTCTGCGTTACATTGATCAGACTGTGGCAGATAGAACGTGACAGCAGTGATTCTGCGTTACATTGATCAGACTGTGGCAGATAGAACCTGACAGCAGTGATTCTGCGTTACATTGATCAGACTGTGGCAGATAGAACGTGACAGCAGGTTGGACTTTCCTTGCGATTTGAACGTGACAGACTGTCTGCGTTTACAAATTTATCAGACTGTGGCAGATAGAACGTGACAGCAGTGATTCTGCGTTACATTGATCAGACTGTGGCAGATAGAACGTGACAGCAGTGACTCTGCGTTACATTGATCAGACTGTGGCAGATAGAACGTGAGAGCAGTGATTCTGCGTTACATTGAGCAGACTGTGGCAGATAGAACGTGACAGCAGTGACTCTGCGTTACATTGATCAGACTGTAGCAGATAGAACGTGACAGCAGTGACTCTGCGTTACATTGATCAGACTGTAGCAGATAGAACGTGACAGCAGTGACTCTGCGTTATATTGATCAGACTGTGGCAGATAGAACGTGACAGCAGAAACTCTGTGTTACATTGATCAGACTGTGACAGATAGAACGTGACGGCAGTGACTCTGCGTTACATTGATCAGACTGTGACAGATAGAACGTGACAGCAGTGACTCTGCGTTACATTGATCAGACTGTGGCAGATAGAACGTGACAGCAGTGACTCTGCGTTACATTGATCAGACTGTGGCAGATAGAACGTGACAGCAGTGACTCTGCGTTACATTGATCAGACTGTGGCAGATAGAACGTGACAGCAGTGACTCTGCGTTACATTGATCAGACT
This sequence comes from Ridgeia piscesae, assembly GCA_025642075.2. Classification (NCBI taxonomy): domain Eukaryota; kingdom Metazoa; phylum Annelida; class Polychaeta; order Sabellida; family Siboglinidae; genus Ridgeia; species Ridgeia piscesae. Next base: position 78,900 of record JAODUO010001028.1, read on the forward strand.
GTGACAAATAGAACGTGAGAGCAGTGACTCTGCGTTACATTGGACAGACTGTGACAGATAGAACGTGACAGCAGTGACTCTGCGTCACATTGAACATACTGTGACAGATAGAACGTGAGAGCAGTGACTCTGCGTTACATTGGACAGACTGTGACAGATAGAACGTGACAGCAGTGACTCTGCGTTACATTGATCAGACTGTGACAGATAGAACGTGAGAGCAGTGACTCTGCGTTACATTGATCAGACTGTGGCAGATAGAACGTGAGAGCAGTGACTCTGCGTTACATTGATCAGACTGTGACAGATAGAACGTGAGAGCAGTGACTCTGCGTTACATTGGACAGACTGTGACAGATAGAACGTGACAGCAGTGACTCTGCGTTACATTGATCAGACTGTGACAGATAGAACGTGACAGCAGTGACTCTGCGTTACATTGATCAGACTGTGGCAGATAGAACGTGACAGCAGTGACTCTGCGTTACATTGATCAGACTGTGGCAGATAGAACGTGACAGCAGTGACTCTGCGTTACATTGATCAGACTGTGACAAATAGAACGTGAGAGCAGTGACTCTGCGTTACATTGAACAGACTGTGACAGATAGAACGTGAGAGCAGTGACTCTGCGTCACATTGAACATACTGTGACAGATAGAACGTGAGAGCAGTGACTCTGCGTTACATTGGACAGACTGTGACAGATAGAACGTGACAGCAGTGACTCTGCGTTACATTGATCAGACTGTGACAGATAGAACGTGAGAGCAGTGACTCTGCGTTACATTGATCAGACTGTGGCAGATAGAACGTGAGAGCAGTGACTCTGCGTTACATTGGACAGACTGTGACAGATAGAACGTGAGAGCAGTGACTCTGCGTTACATTGATCAGACTGTGACAGATAGAACGTGACGGCAATGACAGTGCGTTACATTAATCAGACTGGTGTTTGGCCAAACGTGACTACGTTGCAATTGCATTACACTGCTCAGATAGGTGACGACATTTGCATTGTATCGATCATACCAGAGCCAAACAGAACATGACAAATACCAACATGTTATATTCAAACTAGCGTCAAGCAGAAGGCCACAGCAATGACATTACATTACTTGGATCAGACTCGTGCCGCACAGGCCGAGTGAACAGGGACACTACACCGCATAAATCAGAGTTATGCCAAACTACAATGCAACGTCAGTGTCTTGGTCTGTAGCAGCACCATTATCACCACCCGCAACTGCTGTAGCTGCTGTAGCTGCTGTTGCTGCTGCTGCTGCTGTTGCTGCTGTTGCTGCCCCTGTTGCCGTTATACGGTATTTTATATGGCTTTGAAACAGGATTTTTAATAATCAAAACCGATATTACTTAACATCGCCAAACGACAAATATTTTTGATTAATTCATAACAAAGTAAAACACATACGAATTGTACGAAAAAAACAAAACATTCTACACATTCTTTGCGTAATTTCCGTCGGAAAAGCGCACGTCAAGAAGCGCACGTTCAGAAGAGCAGTCGACCAATGGCGTTTTCCCTCAAACTTCTCCGTGACCTCAATTTACATAAAAACTGCGTAGCGTATCGTATCCCGTATTCGAAATACGCTACATACCGTGTGTGTGTGTGTGTGTGTGTGTGTGTGTGTGTGTGTGTGTGTGTGTGTGTGTGTGTGTGTGTGTGTGTGTGTGTGTGTGTGTGTGTGTGTGTGTGTGTGTGTGTGTGTGTGTGTGTGTGTGTGTGTGTGTGTGTGTGTGTGTGTGTGTGTGTGTGTGTGTGTGTGTGTGTGTGTGTGTGTGTGTGTGTGTGTGTGTGTGTGTGTGTGTGTGTGTGTGTGTGTGTGTGTGTGTTGTGTGTGTGTGTGTGTGTGTGTGTGTGTGTGTGTGTGTGTGTGTGTGTGTGTGTGTGTGTGTGTGTGTGTGTGTGTGTGTGTGTGTGTGTGTGTGTGTGTGTGTGTGTGTGTGTGTGTGTTGTGTGTGTGTGTGTGTGTATATATATATATATATATATATATATATATATATATATATATATATATATATATATATATATATATATATATATGACCGTACATTACACGGCTCATGAGAGCAAAACACACACACAATAATACTTACCGACAGAGAGCGACACCATCTTTCAAGTAGAAATGTATTGTCCGCCATTTTGTATCTGGCTGTTAAAGAGAAACATATTTCCGTTATTACAATGTCAGATTAAAGGCATAATCAAAATAATTATGAATGCAATATCTTTATTAATTATGACCTAACATTTGATGGTAAATTATATATTCAGATTTTGAACAGATTCCGAATATATGTTACGCTTTATTAACGCATTTGATAACAATACTGATTGTGACATTAACACTGAGAACGATAAAAGTGAATTATGATGCAAATATAACAGTGTCTCTTGCGTATAATCTTAAATAACCACAAATATCCAAAGATATGCATCATGTTCCGAGTCTCATGACAGATTACTTACACACGGTCGGTGCACTGCCGGGAGTATTTGGTTCAGCCATTCCACGATTCGTGACGGTGTTCCGAGACCCTCTTCCCTGTCATATCCCTACGCGACAAAACAATAGTGCAACAAATGTTTGGGTCATTCATGTACACCTTAGTTACAATCGCTACACATTAGAATGCAATGGAACACTCCGAAGTTTAGCTCAATAAATAGAATTCAAATGTTTTTAAACATACTGTGCTAAAACAGATATGGTTCTATGGATCAAAAATAGAAATGCTGAATTTACAACACAGTATTTTTTGTCGATAACTCAATATTGTAAGTAAGGAAATATTGCCTATAAATCATATACTATTTGTGTCTATAGATGTTCCTGAACAGTCCATGTTCTACATCGTTGCATGCCAATAACACATCTTTTCATATTGATAACACTATAGAGCAGGTAGATGACATAACACACCATGGCATTTTTATGGCAATCTTCATCATGTCGATAATCAGCAACTGTAGTTGTCTTGAAAATGAGACTTACTCGAGAAAATGGGATAGGAGAAAAACCAGAACCAGGAAATTAGGATACTGAACAATGACAAGAGATCTTGGTGACATGGCAGGTCAAACAAAACGATTAATAAAGGAGACTAAACGGTCACAACAAGAGACTACCATCTAGAACAAAGGGCGGGGGAGGTTGTGATCACGCCCAGTCTCGCTTGGCCAACTCTCGCGAGACATCGCAAACCGTGAAGAGAAGCTGACCCTATACACGTTTAATTCCTTTATTTCGACGAGTTTGCATTTAGGTGTACAATTAGTGCTACGTAATATATGTTTTTAATTTAATACACGCTGCTCTAGACGTTCTACAGAACATAGTAGGTACTTTTAAAATTCCGTTTTTTGTTATTGTGTGAGTTTATAAAAAAAAACTCATTGTATTTGCGGAGTTAACGTATGGTTCGAATACTACGTATAAGCCGAGCAATTCTAATAATTTGACTTTGCGCGATAGTGAATTTAGTTGGTTGCTTTAATTCTGCATAACCTGTCATCTTCGTTACAACGGGACGAAATATCTACCTACAATCTTCCGTGTGAACGACAATAATGGTATCACGTCACGGACACTAACTGAAACTACAAGCACGCCAAGAGACTCATGGTCTTTCACCGAAAGTGTTAGCCGAACTCCCAGAAGATGTAAGCAAATGGGGTAGTGATGGGGAGAATACTGATGCTTTTCTGAGACCACCATGTAATTCGTAATGTATTTAGAATGGAAACATGCAATTTTTGCGCGGATATAAATTTAAATAAATAAATGAAAGAGCCGACAAGAGTCAGCAATACTTCCCGGGTAGTAGGGAAACAGAAAGGGAAACAAGAGAATACGACATTAGGGGGTCAAGCACAGGAACAAACCGGGGTGGATGCAACTGGTACCGGAAGTGCGGTGACGTCACAACGAAATTGCTATGACGTCACAAAACAATAACGATTGTCATCGGCGAAGGTAGGTTTCAAAGGTTTCAAAAACCTGAGAAGAATTACCCTGTGTGTTACAGTGACGTGGCTTCAGATGACAAGTCGATTCCAGCATCTTGGTATGACACATTGTTGACTATTCCGGTAATTGAGAGAAACCAAGTCCCCTTCACCAAACGTGATCTTCAGATATGCATCGTCGTAAAAAGAGACCATTAATTAACATACTGTGTATTGGTGCATATAATTTCCCTGCGGGGATTAATAAAGTATTCTTATTCTTAATTCTCTGATGACGCTTTGTGAGAATCACTGGATATAGCCTACGCTAATCATGCCTTTGTCACTCTTTCTTAATTTATATCAGTATTCTCGAAATCCTTCAGTATACTGTTAACACTGCTGTCCTATGCCCACTTATCTCCTGGTTTCTAAAACTGTTAACCATTGTAACCCATACAGTTATCGTGAAGGATGGATATCGCGAAACAGCAAGTTATTTTTGTCGTAGTAGCTTTCTCATAGTATGCAGAGTAACACGCATACACTGAGCACTCCAATGTGTTTAGTAGACGGCTGTAGATAAGATATGTCCGTCCCCTATTTATGGAAGTGGTACATGCTTTTGGACCGTTTTTCGATGTCTGGCTTGACCGGCCAACAATGACAGCGGAGACAAAATGTTGAACTACTGAAGCACCGGCTCAGTCCCCCAAAATTAATTTCATTCCGACGCCAGTAAAGGAGTGTGGTTGTTGAATGTGTACACGTCATCCACGCACGTGCAGGATTCCCTTCTGCATGCTGGGTTCATTTAGTCAAATGTTAACACTGTCGGGCTGTCTGCTTAAATTACGGTTGCGATGGCAATATTCATAAATGATTCCAGACTGTCTACTGACACGTACGAGCACGTAACCACGTATGGGCAGATGTTTCTAGAACGTATACTACTAAAGATGTGGGTTCGGTCGAACTGTAAGACGTTTGTGAATAGTTGTAGGAATAACTGACTGATGGTGCTTCTCTTTCAAATCGTTTGTGTTACTGTGTTGATGATTATGGTTTTCTATGTCAGTTATAGTTGTTATCATGTAACATTGTTAGAATAACATATAATGTTGGTATTGGAATAGATACCAGATATACGCGTTTTACGTTATCTGTTTGCAGAAATCTAGCAACAAGTTCAAAAAGCAGCATAGCAGTTTGCCTGCAATTTATAAATAATCATTAATATATTTCAGTTTATCTAGTCTGTCTTTATTAATTAGATACCACCAAATCCGACAATCATCTGAACGTTGTTGCCTGGTATAGATACTACCATACACGATGTTATCGTTATATTTTCTCACCAAAACCGGGATGATAATGTTGTTTAATGTTTTGTGATTAGCTGCTTGCTTGTAAGTCCTTATTTGACTAAGCAGACTCTGGCGCCAGGACAATGTTTCTGGTGGCACTGACATAGACGCATGAAAGAAACTAGGTCGACCAGATGGTATGTTCTCTATATATACTACAAACGTAGACCCTTACCTCTTCCATCTTCTTTTGAATCTGAAGGGCAATCCCGGCTTTCTTCGCCCGGATATTCATTTTGCCTGCAGGAAGACAAACACGGTGTTATTTCGTTTTGTTTTACTATCAAACATATGATTTCATATAGCGCGTTATACCGTTTTTACCAGTTCAAGCCATTTTACATTTAAGTCCTGCCTGGCCAGGGGATTCCAGCACAACGTAGATTCATCTGGAAAACGTTAGAACGCGATGCAGCTACAGTGCCTAGTTCATGTCATGTCTTCTGTGGTGCCACCCTTGCTATCCAAGACTTGTAATCAGACTACACTGCATAGTCTGCGCAGTGTGTGGAAGTAAGCTAAACCACTCGTACTTTCGTCTACTTATTGACTCATCCAGTCGCGAGTGAAATATTTGTGAGAACACACCTGGGCACACGTCGCACACAAATGAACAATATATATATATATATATATATATATATATATATATATATATATATTATATATATATATATATATATATATATATATATATATATATATATATAAAAATTATAGCCGACCAATTACATGTGCCATCACCATTGATAATTATCTCTACTTCTTTCGAACATCATATGTAACTCAAGTACTCTGTACTTTGGCTACATGTGCAATGTTGCATCTGTAAGGACCGCATTATTACTTACCAGGCACTTTCATGTAAGCAGCCACCGCTTTAACATGACATTCATTGCTTACCCATGTAGCAAAAACTATCCAGCTTCGTTCATTAATCACACTAGACGTATAAGATCCATATAAATCCGTAATAATAATATCGAGGGATGTACAAGATTACACAAATCCAAATCACACCTGACAACGCAAAACATTCCATCTGTTGACATTCTTTTCCTAACTTGATAAATGTGATGATTTTCTGCCTCATCTAAAAACATTTCACCACATAACACAACAGCGTCTCCATCCCGTATCTAAAACACAATGTATTCTACATGAACACAGAACCGGAAGTGTGTTATCGTGAACGACGGGTACTCGTGCACAACACAACATAGCTCGGTGTCTGCGCCCTGTGGGTAGTCCTGCGATTTCTTTTCGACTGGTACATATGTTTATATTCTCAATAGGGGAAGGATGAGACCCATTACCACAGGGAAGCTTTGAAGCACCCCTTAGAACTTCACTAATACCTTTCATATGCTTAATGTTTCGAGTTCTGTAGAAACATGTTGTTGCCAACAGCATATTAACAATGAGTTATATATGGTCTGTCAATCTGTTAAACAGTTTTTGACATATGCTATTATATTTTTCGATATAAAGGTCGTTGCATGTAGATGTGTTTGATCAGGCTCCCACGAGTCAGACAGTGCGGTGTCCGGTGAGCCGGCTTTTGAATGCTAAAATAGAAAAACTGACTTTGATTTTCGTAACTGACATCTATGTAAACTGTTCGATTGCGTGACTTAACATTACTTTCATTTATCAAGAATAACTCGTAGCTCACATACACAATGTCAAGGAACGCTAATCATGGTTCTCTTCAGCCACATTACGTGATCACATTAATTTACATATATTTAGAAATTAACCCCCCCCACACACACACACACACAAACACATACACACACACACACACACACACACACACACACACACACACACACACACACACACACACACACACACACACGTGACACACACACAATCAAACACATCCACCTCAAACCCTGCTCCAGCACGATGTGCCACTTAATCCATCACTACGAAACAAGCCCAAATCACCAACCGTGCGTATAGCTATGGGTCTTTTTGACGTATTATAATAATACGTTATGCGGCCATCAGTGATTTGTAATCCTCGGCTTTGATTAGTCACACGTCGTATAGAAGCTTATATGGGATTGTTCCACAAACTATCTCTTTCCTGACACAAATGCTTGCCTAAAGGCTCATTAGTCACAGCAATGTTTGTTTATTGTTTTAACTCTCATTTGAGGCATCAATGTATTTCGTTAATGGAATTATGTATTCCTGTGTCTGAGCGATGTCTGTGAGACGATGGGGAGACGAATTAGATGAATAGGCTCACCAGAAACCTTGCGTTGCATATCCTTGCCAAAATACTGATGAGCCAAACCCCCTATCCAAATGATTAGGAGCTCGTCCAAAGTACCCTGCTTGGTGTGTGTGTGTGTGTGTGTGTGTGTGTCGTGTGCGTGTGCGTGTGCGTGTGCGTGTGCGTGTGCGTGTGCGTGTGCGTGTGCGTGTGCGTGTACGTGTACGTGTACGTGTACGTGTACGTGTACGTGTACGTGTACGTGTACGTGTACGTGTACGTGTACGTGTGCGTGTACGTGTACGTGTACGTGTACGTGTACGTGTACGTGTGTACGTGTACGTGTACGTGTACGTGTACGTGTACGTGTACGTGTACGTGTACGTGTACGTGTACGTGTACGTGTACGTGTACGTGTACGTGTACGTGTACGTGTACGTGTACGTGTACGTGTACGTGTACGTGTACGTGTACGTGTACGTGTACGTGTACGTGTACGTGTACGTGTACGTGTACGTGTACGTGTACGTGTACGTGTACGTGTACGTGTACGTGTACGTGTACGTGTACGTGTACGTGTACGTGTACGTGTACGTGTACGTGTACGTGTACGTGTACGTCGTGTACGTGTACGTGTACGTACGTGTACGTGTACGTGTACGTGTACGTGTACGTGTACGTGTACGTGTACGTGTACGTGTACGTGGTACGTGTACGTGTACGTGTACGTGTACGTGTACGTGTACGTGTACGTGTACGTGTACGTGTACGTGTACGTGTACGTGTACGTGTACGTGTACGTGTACGTAAGTATATTTGTATGTATATATATGTACGTTTGTATGTATGTATGTATGTATGCATGTATGTATGCATGCATGCATGCATGCATGTGTGTATGTCTGTGTATGTGTGTATGTGTGTAGGTGTGTCTGTGTGTATATGTATATATGTATGTAAGTATATATATGTGTATATATGTGTATATATATGTATATATATATATATATATATATATATATATATAT
>JAODUO010001028.1:92500-97500 GCA_025642075.2 Ridgeia piscesae
ACGTATATGCACTGTATATACAAACACTTTTTTCACCACCAACAACAATACTATAAACAGCGACCTGTTCCTATCAGTGAAAGAAGCAGCAGCAACTGGCACACGCTGAAATAACAGTTGGTATTATAGTTACTATATAGTTGACCTAATCTTTGGTGCGCGCAAATATACACCGGTTAATTCTGTTTATCTGAAATTATATGGTTCATTTGTATTTTGAAAGGCGGATAATGTTGACGGCTCACCAGAAACCATTCAACAAGCAATAATTATTTGAATGAGCCGCAGCCGTTTACGTCTCAGTGTACCACGTGACACGCCAGTATGTCGGTTATCGGCAATATTGCAAAGAACCTAGCCACCGAGCTATTAATACAAGCGATGACAACATATTTATGTTGCTGTGTGCACCGTGAAGGCCGTGTGTTTGCCCCAGAACAAGTGCTACTCGACCCTGATACAGCGTGGGCACTTCGTACAGTTGACAGTACGTAAGTAGGTGCCTCCTAGAACCATGCATTCATGGTCGAACCATTTTGATGGACTCCCCCGTTGTCACTGAGTCAGTGGAGAGAGGTGGAATGTTGGGGGCGAGAATTTTGAGAGCAGACGATGATACGGTGTTTTTCTCGGTGAATTCGTCAAATAGAAAATCAACGTTTGTTAGCGGACGTAGTTGGCTAAATAATTCGAATGATACTGAAATAAACGTTTGCTTGATTCCCGATTTTATGGAGCTACTGGCCACAAGAACAACCGAGTAGTTGTGAAACCCTCTATACGGCAGTTGTGAAACCCTCTATACGGCTTATGCATGGTTTTTGTAATTAGTGCGTTTGCATTAGAGCATAATATTAATATACTGCTTTTACAGAATTATCCCGAAATTAAATTTGCCTTACGTGTTTCTCATTTTCAGTTAAATGTTCTTAAAAGCTATAACAAATGTCTTGAAGGCATGCACGCGAATTTGATCGCAGTTTGAATGTTGCAACCATAGAACTTTAAGACAATCGCTGGACGTTTAGCGATCTACGTTGCCACACCAACTTTCAGGAACTCGCTCTCAGGTCTGATAGAAACAATCATAGTTTAATTTCACTGTCATCTAAAACATTGTTTAAATATTGGTTAACCTAATTAGTTTCGCATCAACTCTATACATTTGTTAACAACTTTTTTTGGTATACATGAAAATGCCGCTGGTTATGTGCCACTCGGATATGGTAGAATGATTGCGCGAAAGAAGTCGTCTTATTATTACTGTTATTATTAAATTATTGTCGACAGCCGATGTTAGCGCTCAGTGCATATGCGGGTGCCGTCACCCACAGATGTTGAGGTTGTCATATTCCCACACATCAAACCCAAACTGGGACGAAGTACACATGATCCAGTAAACTTCCTGTTCACATTTACTAACCCTACACTGGACGGGTGATTCGTGGTGACTGGACGGCTTCGTTGACGTGTAGTGTCCCGTGAAGTCAGAATCCACAAAACACGTTCCTGACGTGACCATTTTAAGACTACTCGTGGCCCGCCGTAAGACAGTTCTTTACGGCTCCAGTGTGAATCATCGAGGGCAGCATTCCTCTTCACGTGCGTCCGCTATTTGGGTTGTTGATTTCAGGGCCGTAAGCGCCATTTATAGACCCTAATGTGTTCAGTTAGCAGACAAGCACAGCAACAGCAGCAGCAACAGCAGCAACAGCAACAGCCTCATTTCACTGTCAATACAACGATCTAAAACAAGTATTACGGCATAATGCGGTTTTGTTATTGCGTCAGTCTGGAGTAGAGTGAGGCCGCTAACAAAGTTTTAAAAGTACAACTTCTAAAAAAGTGTCTTACAAATAACAATTTTGTTTGAAGATATGTATATTTTACCACAATATAATGATTGTCAAAATTAAATTAGTTTTTAATGACACCATCTGACATTTTACCTCTCTATTAATTACATCGATTTATCTGGTGCATGGGCAACGGAAATATGACAGTTTGACATAATATCACAACTGAACATATACCTAACTTTATAAAGTTGTGATTCATTATAGCATATTTATGCTGCCATTTGACAACAATAAGTACGGTACAAATATTTTCTTGTACAGTTTGGCACCTTAGAACTGCTGAAGCCTCTTTTACGCTTTAATCCTTGGCAGATCTGTTCAATCTAACACACTCTCGGGGATTTCTCGGAGGCGTTCAGCCATGCAGCAATCACTACGGTAAGAGCATTTGCACATAAATATCCCCCACTGTCTGTATCCAGGTACTCATTCACATATTGCCCACATTTACGCCACTCACACTTTGTATCTTTATTGTTTTTATTGTATTAGTGTCTAAATTCGTCTACTTCAGGGTGTGTTTCACTATCGATGTATATAAGTAAGCAACAGAAAGCCTATGTAATAAGGCGAATGGCGGCTCATCAAGTAACACATACGCAAGTCTAACAGCTGCTTTCCCACAAGCCCGCCACTGCTTCGGCTGTTTGCCTAACATAAAAAAAAACTAACACCATTCCAACGCCCCGACGTATTCCATTACGCGTTGCCATTTCCAGGAAGCTGTGTCTGCGAAACGGTTCCTGGCGAGTCGCCATAGGAACTACAGAATCATGGCCCGGTACATGTATGAGGAGACTTGTAAAAACACACGGAACTCTGTGCATGTTCTGTGAATTATTATGTAAGTGAGAGGTATATTTTAAGTAGTATTTAAATTTAAATTTATAGGTGACGTTAAGATAACCATGCATATAATATTTTATTGGGATAGTAAGTATGTAACCAAATAACATGTTCATCTTTTACAGTTCAAAGCGCGGCGATATATCTATAATATTATAATCCTAAGTTGTCTACATGAGAACGGGGTAAATAATGAGATGTTATGCGATCACACACACACCCTGGACGTGCAGGGATTACACAGCAGCTGAGTAAACTCAAGAACAGAGTCACCGAGCGAGATTACTCAGCCACGGAGCGCGGGTTAAAACCCACCCCCGTTCGATACACCTTCTCCCCGCATCCGAGATGTTTGAGCGCATACCTTTGGCGTGAATCGCCGATACACAGCAAGGCGAAAAAGGAGGTAGGCTTCGTCCAGGGCGGGGAAGTTCAATTTGTTAGTTGCGTGTGGGAGAAAGAGGGAGAGAGAAACGGCGACGTACCTGGTCGAGTTGTAGCGATTCACACAAGAGCCGCGAACAGAGTTCCCCGAGACGGAGAGCTGGCCAGGAAATCGGAGCTATATTTAGACCGCGGTGTCGGTTACCTAGAAGGGGCCAACCAACGCGGGACAGCGGGAGCGTCGGCTTCTCGCAGCGCAGGAACTGGGAGGGAGAGGGAAAAACCGAGGAGGCGCCTCGAGCAACGGGGTGCATCCAAGAATGTGGGCACGTTGTGTGTGTGGGGGTGGGGACGGGTTGTGTGTGTGTGTGTGTGTGTGTGTGTGTGTGTGTGTGTGTGTGTGTGTGTGTGTGTGTGCGTGTGCGTGTGCGTGTGCGTGTGCGTGTGCGTGTGCGTGTGCGTGTGCGTGTGCGTGTGCGTGTGCGTGTGCGTGTGCGTGTGCGTGTGCGTGTGCGTGTGCGTGTGCGTGTGCGTGTGCGTGTGCGTGTGCGTGTGCGTGTGCGTGTGCGTGTGCGTGTGCGTGTGCGTGTGCGTTTGCGTTTGCGTTTGCGTTTGCGTTTGCGTTTGCGTTTGCGTTTGCGTTTGCGTTTGCGTTTGCGTTTGCGTTTGCGTTTGCGTTTGCGTTTGCGTGCGCGTGCGCGTGCGCGTGCGCGTGCGCGTGCGCGTTCGCGTTCGCGTCGCGTTCGCGTTCGCGTTCGCGTTCGCGTTCGCGTTCGCGTTCGCGTTCGCGTTCGCGTTCGCGTTCGCGTTCGCGTTCGCGTTCGCGTTCGCGTTCGCGTTCGCGTTCGCGTTCGCGTTCGCGTTCGCGTTCGCGTTCGCGTGTGCGTGTGCGTGTGCGTGTGCGTGTGCGTGTGCGTGTGCGTGTGCGTGTGCGTGTGCGTGTGCGTGTGCGTGTGCGTGTGCGTGTGCGTGTGCGTGTGCGTGTGCGTGTGCGTGTGCGTGTGCGTGTGCGCGTGCGCGTGCGCGTGCGCGTGCGCGTGCGTGTAATTATCAAAAAGCATGGAGTGATATGTTGATAAATAAGTTTATAATGTGTCTGTGCGCACATTCCAGCAATATGATTTGAGTTTTCGGGTAGTAGACGATATGGCGGCGCAGTATCTGGCTGGTTTTTTATTAGCAACTTATTGGTGAACCAATGTTTGCTGTTATTGTTGACATACATTGTTATTTACAAAAAGCTACGAGATTTGCATTTTGCCTGTCTGTAGTGCACTCTTAAAGGGGAAGCCATTAGAGCACACGATTTACGCCCCCTCCGGTATCGTATACCGCAAGCCCTACTGTCAACCCAGTCACTTGACGCATAAGTCCATGCACTTCAACGACAATCATGATGTAAAATATTACGGTTTAATAAAATACGTCGGATTAACAAACTATGATTGCGTGTTTTTAATTTTAGTCAAAGCGTAGTCATGTCATATTTATAGCCACTTTGTGATAAACTTACAATTCGTTCTGACGAGGCACCATAATAACTCAAGCATCAACATTTCCTTCCATGCTTTGTTGAAGGCGAATAAGAACAAATTTACAACATCAGGTTGTAGCATACATAAAATTTAATAAAGAGTAACCATGTAGGAAGCTAGGGGCAACATATACCTTATATACGGCGGGAACCTATAAATATGACATCAGTATAGGGCGATCACCTAGCTGCCTCCAATAATAATAATCTATTTTAGTTTAAAATGATAAATACAAGTACACATTTGAAGAAAAATAATTGCCTTCAAAAGAGCATTATATTTGTGTACGCACGAACGCACATGTGTAATGATTTATGTGCTGTCTTAGTAAAATGTGTGTGCTCTAGCACTGAAAAGATAGCGCCGCTGCGTAGTT
>JAODUO010001028.1:107500-110000 GCA_025642075.2 Ridgeia piscesae
TGGAACCTTCCAGAAGCGTCACTGGTAAAAACAAAGGACGCCCAAAAACTCAAAAACAACGGCTAGGCAGCGTGTCATGTACGTGGCGCGATACCCAGCTGGGATTTGCCAAGTATATAAAAACAGCTACCTGACGGCGGCTTCGTGAGCATTGTCGTCTTGGCCCTGAGGATCTCTTCAGCGAGGTCCTTGTTGCGGTACTTGAGGATGCCGCAGAAGACGGAGAAGGCGTTGCCAGCCTTGCGAAGGATCAGCTCGACAATCTGCCGCAATGCGTCGTGTTCCCGCACGGCCAGCATGATCTTGTTCTTCTCGTCGTGAGACAATAAACCTCTCTACAACACAAGGTTAATTCACTCCACACAATCCTATAAACCTTTACCGTTCCGTTTTAGTTCAACGTACCATTCCCACTTGGAATTTTGAGAGCGACTCAGTGCTGACGAGGCAGGAGGCCGCCACCCAATGTTACGGGAACTTCCACAAACAACGTTGGAAGTATTACAGAATGCTAGATGTCTCTGACGAGTTACCGACTTGCACGTTCAGGAAAAAATTGGAAAGTTGACGTCATACTTCCATTTACCAACACAAGTGAATCCTGGAACAACGTACGTGCTGACACAAAAACGTTGTTTTGTTTTGGGTATGGGCCCCATTTTCTTGAGTCAGTTGTGGGTTACGCCTGCTTCTGCAGACATTTTAGGGTTCGGTTGAAGATTCTGGTGAAACTCAATATCCAATTATGACTACGTTCAGACGTCCATGCTATTATATACTGTGAGATCGTATGTCTTCATAATTGGCACTATGGATTATGAAAACAGATAATAATCTGTGACATTCTGCTTTTTGCCAGCGTAATCCTACGTTCTTACATGATCATTCACGCCTCCCAGAACGTCATGAAAACGCCTATTTCTGCATTTGGTGTTGACTAAGACAAAAAATAATCTATATAAGTGACATAGTTGTTCTGCAAACTGGTTTGACGTTCGGGTGGAATGTGTAACTGAGTGAGTAGGCCTGGTTTGAGACGGTGGCTGTCTTCAAACGGACGAGAGGCAGCAGGCTGCGATTCAAGTACACCTGAACTTATTACGTCATTTAAAAATGGTGACAATACGACGTGTTTGGTCTTCATGGCTGACTAAATCTGACATCACATACAGTGGTGAGAGTCCACGTGCAGCAACAACGCGTGGTCGATACAGCGCGGAAATTAGTAAGGACCAACTCAGTTAAACATAAATTAAGAAAGACTACCCGCGAGTTGGCGCCACCAGCAGAGAACCATCACACAAACAGATCAAGTTTGTATAAACAAGGCACAGGCACGAGCACGCGCACACGCACGTGCACGCCATGCAATATTTTCCGCCCGCGATTTCTATCTCCTCTCGCTTCCCAGTATTTGCTACCCCGACGGACATTTGTGTGACTGAGTGACTGAGTGACTGAGTGACTGAGTGACTGAGTGACTGAGTGACTGAGTGACTGAGTGACTGAGTGACTGAGTGACTGAGTGACTGAGTGACTGAGTGACTGAGTGACTGAGTGACTGAGTGACTGAGTGACTGAGTGACTGAGTGACTGAGTGACTGAGTGACTGAGTGTCTGAGTGACTGAGTGACTGAGTGACTGAGTGACTGGCTGGCTGGCTGGCTGGCTGGCTGGCTGGCTGGCTGGCTGGCTGGCTGGCTGGCTGGCTGGCTGGCTGGCTGGCTGGCTGGCTGGCTGGCTGGCTGGCTGGCTGGCTGGCTGGCTGGCTGGCTGGCTGGCTGGCTGGCTGGCTGGCTGGCTGGCTGGCTGGCTGGCTGGCTGGCTGGCTGGCTGGCTGGCTGGCTGGCTGGCTGGCTGGCTGGCTGGCTGGCTGGCTGGCTGGCTGGCTGGCTGGCTGGCTGGCTGGCTGGCTGGCTGGCTGGCTGGCTGGCTGGCTGGCTAACTGAGTGATTGAATTTTTATTTATTAAATATTATAATTTACTGGCTCACGAGACATAAGCTGGCCAGTGCTATACGTTCTCCTCCCCACACCGTTCTCTGTCTCACCTGTACGAGTTTCGGCAGGAGTTTGTCCGCGTCAACCGCAGCCGACAGCCGGGGCAGGTACTCGTGTAAAATACTCCTCTCGACCTTCGACTCGTCTACAACATAACAAGGATAATGATAATGATGATAATAACTATAATTACGAAAATCACGATGATGATAGTTATTATGATAATGATTGTATTGATGGAAATAATAATTTTAATAATAAAAATAACACCAATAATAATAACATTTAATAATAATAATAATAATTATTATTAGTAGTAGTATTATTATCAGCACGCTTCACATGATGAATTATTATTATTAAATACGCGTTTTATGTGTGCCCAGTAGGGTAGTGCGTACAATATTTACTGAGTTAACGTACGTCTGAAAACCATAAAAATATAAGTAACCAATACTTTACGTTAGAACATAACGAAGAAAATTATTCCTATCATGGC
>JAODUO010001028.1:115000-117500 GCA_025642075.2 Ridgeia piscesae
AATGCGATCACAGTTCTCGTTTGTAAACAAAACAATCACACGAATTCACGTTGTTTATTTGTACGGCACACTTTTTGTTGTCTGTCGGAATGTTGATACAAAAGACGCACAGAGGTAAAGCGCGCGTCTACAGTGGTCATATTTACGCTGGCATTAGGGGCCGTCTGTAGAAATGTCGGAAGAAACCACACAACACACTTACATTCTACACACCACCTACTTGCTATAAGCCGTCGTATTTGTGTTCCAATGTACTCAGTGTGTAAGAATGTTAACACAGTGTTCGCATGTCGGCTAAGGTTTCACAACATAAGTGCTACTGAAAACATTTACCTACCCTGTACATAGCACTGCAAATTTGATGATGACGTCATGCGCGCAACGCCCATTAGCTCTGAGACAGGCAAACATCGACTCTAACAGAGTCCTCGGGGAAATGCGGAGAAGCGGTAACTCGTCCGGTCAGTTATGAAATATTCAACGTTTGGTTCTACATGAGCGCGCTGTCGGCGCTTAGTATTCACGAATCAGTGTTAATAATTAATCTTTGGACGTAGTTTTGGGGTCACAGTGGGAGACGGCTCGTACCAAGTGTTGTCTCTTAGGTCTATAAGCCAAGCAGCCGGACATGGATGGTCATGGTATCACTGTCCACTTGTCATCCGTGCCCGTGAACAGTTACCATAATGCAGTTAATGGTTAATGCGTGCGGAGTGGCAACCAATGTTTTTTGTGTGTGTACGCATATTGTATTTGCTGTTGCAAACATGTTTTTTCTCTTCGTTCTCCCTCCCCCTCTCTGTGTCCCTCTCTCTACCCCACCTGTCTCTCCATCCCTCTCTCTCTCTCTCTCTCTCTCTCTCTCTCTCTCTCTCTCTCTCTCTCTCTCTCTCTGTATGTCTGCATATATTTCTCCCTCTCTCTATCCCCCCTCTGTCTTTCCTCTCCCCCTCTCTCTGTCTGTATCTCTCTATCTCTCTCTCCCCCGCCTTTGTCACTTTGCTGACTGTGTCAATACATGTGCACCAGCACCAGCACCAGCACCAGCACCAGCACCAGCACCAGCACCAGCACCAGCACCAGCACCAGCACCAGCACCAGCACCAGCACCAGCACCAGCACCAGCACCAGCACCAGCACCAGCACCAGCACCAGCACCAGCACCAGCACCAGTTTCCCACGAAACTGCGATGGGAAATTGTACTTCCGCTGGCCAATATACCAAACAGCTTCGTAGAATTGATGCTGGTCGTGTTTTTGCCAAAAGTTGCATACAATATAGAGTGAACGAAGTTGGGTAACACGAGAGTAGATGCAGGTTCGCATCCTTGTCTTCTTTGACAATCCGGGCCACTAACATCAGAACTCAGACCCACACACAGTTCACCCAGTCATTAATATTAATAAATATATTGCAGTACTAAAAAGCAGTAACGGTAATAATATAATATGAACGTGACATTATTATAGAAAATACTTCAGCAACTAATCTTGACGCCAGAGCTTATTGTAACGAATACATTTTTGACATGCGATATGTATTTGCAGTTAGGCCTACATTAGGTAAGACGACAGATGCATGTTTGTACCGTTATAAACCAGTATTAATGTGTATTATTTTGTTTACTCCCAAAACAAAGGAACCATCAACACTGCACCTCGCGAGACTGGTCTAAATGGTATGCTCACAATACGTATATGATTACTTTCTAAAAATATACACAAACGGTTGTATTATATATAATTATATAATTAGTTAAACGGTTCACTTAAATGGTCACGCGTGCCAGCACGGCAATATTATAATTAACTGTACAACTAGGTTTGAGTTTAATGTTGCAGACCTTTTACAATTTGACATTACCAAGAACTGTTGCACTGACAGCTACCTTTATTGATTGTGCATACCTGAGTATTCCACCAATCAATGTTAGTTGACAATTATACGAATACGTACCTGCATGCAGTAACCTAGTGCAATTTAGTTGGCAACGGCATGCATTAAAATAATGTTTTATAAGTGATAAATTACTGTTTTTGTTATAGGCTAATCATAGTATTGATGTATTGATCGTCGCCCAAAACGACTTCAGCAAAGGCTAGCAACTGTTTATGATCTGATGGTGATGTTGAATTAAAGAAAATGTATTCATAGAACATGGCATTGTTAAGGGGCGGAACTAGGCATGTTGACATGGGGTCTTCGTCAGTCGACTGTAAAAACATTCCATGTTCCGCAATGTTGTGATGTCATCATTGAAACAAAGAAGCATAACCGTCGGTGATATTTCCCAGTTTGGAAACGCATCATTTAATAGACAGCTTTAAATAAACTGCAATAGTGTTACTGTCTACATAATAAAGGGTCGACATTAACCCAGTGAACCAACATGATTGTTTCACGAAGACCCACAAACACGATATATTCGACGCACCGTTGTATGCTAAGAATAATTAGTGAAGTATTCATTACGACAACGACATCCAGAGAGCTAACCTT
>JAODUO010001028.1:127500-147500 GCA_025642075.2 Ridgeia piscesae
CCGACCGACCGACCGACCGACCGACCGACCGACCGACCGACCGACCGACCGACCGACCGACCGACCGACCGACCGACCGACCGACCGACCGACCGACCGACCGACCGACCGACCGACCGACCGACCGACCGACCGACCGACCGACCGACCGACCGACCGACCGACCGACCGACCGACCGACCGACACGACCGACCGACCGACCGACCGACCGACCGACCGACCGACCGACCGACCGACCGACCGACCGACCGACCGACCGACCGACCGACCGACCGACCGACCGACCGACCGACATTAATTTCTCCTTCATTTTGCAGGTGGATGCGCAGGTAAATATCCACCCTGGTCTGAAATTTTCCAAGTTTGTCAACATATGTTGCGCAATATCCCTCGCATTCATGCTGCTGACGCTTGTTATTTACCTGTTTTTGGGGTAAGTTGCCAAACGCTTTTTTGTTATTGAGTAACTTCATGTTTCATATGTTACAAAAATACATTTTAAGAACAAATCTGTGTAATAATAAATGTTACGGTAATCATTAGAGTAACACTAAAACCACACGAGCAGTAACACATTCTGTAATTATATTTATATTTGTATTAATTTCGAATAATTTTTTTTCGACCATCACTTTACACAATACACAATACAACACAGCCATGTCAAATAACTCAGAACAATAAATTATAAATAAAAAAAACAAAAACAAACATGGTACTAATGTTTATATTTGTTAATACAACGAAGGGTAAGGAAATTCGTCTAAGAATGCGCTAGGCGATATCGAGGAGAACTCATTACATCACCTAATAACATTTATTTTAATAATTTATTTAAACAAACATGGGATAGAATGTTTTATGCTATTTCAGACTATTTCGAGACACTCACGCTATCATCCGACTGAACTTTATACTGACGTTGCTTCTACTGCAAATCGTCTTCATGTTGGGAGTAACAGGGACTGGATCTAGGGTAGGTCGACTCTTCTCAATATCTATTCAAGTTATAGCTAATTCTGCGCCTTAATATATGACATATATTGATATTTTGACAATTCAGATACCACTTATATGTTTTCGTGTAATAGTTAATGTTAATGTGCGCATGTGGTGTTTTCAATCTTGAAGGATGTAGTCTTTGCCATCAGTAAAATGCGTATACATTTTGACTATCATTCCATGAGAGGCGTCGTTGACTATATTTAATTAACCTTATTTAAGATACTACAAAGTAAATGTAAGGTTTGTACCACAGATGTGAACTCTTTATTTGTTCACCGCAACGCATTAACCAAACCTCCAGCTCAATCCAATTTTCGCAAGCTTAATTTGTCAACGTCTGTATAGGTGACATGCGCAGTGACAACGCTGACACTTCACTGGAGCGGTCTGGCCGCCTTCATGTGGATGCTGCTAGAAGGTCTACACGTCTACAGTCAGGTGGCCACAGACCGCGGCCTCGAGACCTTTAGAAAGCGGCAGTACGTCGCATTTGGATACGGTAGGTTTTGTTCTGTATATTTCGTATACTTGTTATTTTATTAACGGTCAGCGCACAAGTGTACACGTATTATTTGTATTAATGACAAGTACATCATATGTTCATAAAGGAACGATATTCATTTGTATATGTGATGTTTCATATTATATATATATATATATATATTATATATATATATATATATATATGTTATATATTATATATTATATATTATATATTATATATTATATATATATATATATATATATGTATATATATATATATATATATATATATATATATATATATATATATATTATATATATATATATATATATGATGCCTAGTCGTTAATATATATATATATATATATATATATATATATATATATATATATATATATATATATATATATATAAAGTTCGATGAGTATTGCTGATTGGAAAATTTATCATTCGGGAGTTTGACGTAGATTTTGTATCGATAACTACGTCTAAGTGGAATCGGTCTTGCGAATTGTATATTAATACAGCGACGGCGTGTGCGTGCATGCGTGCGCGGGCGCGGGTGGGTGTGTGTGCACCTGTGTATGTGTGCACCTGTGTGTGTGAACCCGAATGTGCGTGCATGCGTGGTGCATGCGTACGTGCATGCGTACGTGCATGCGTGCTTATGGGTGTGCGTACGTGCGCGTATGTGCTTCAGTGATTCTAATCAGACCTGTTTCATATGTGTAACCTAATAGTACACTAACATTACTAGACATGTGACTTGTGCTGAGACTAATTGCTAAAAGGTACAGTCACAACAAACGCAACGCAGGAATACTTCGGGAAACCCACTAACAGCTGCTACATGTGTGTGTCTTCAGTGCCGCCTCTCGTTGTTGTCGGTGCGTCGTTGGTCATCAATTTCAAAGATTACGTCACGCCCTACGGACGCGGGTCAGTATCACAAACGTCGGTAGTATTCATCGATTGTTTTATTTGTACTCCAGTAATGCACCTAACACTTTAACGGTAAATTTACGATGATCAGGCGCCTTGTAACAACATTATTGTGCGAACACTTGTTTGTTGTCAATTCGTGGTTATACCAGGCGCCATCTAGCGAATGAGGTGGCAACTAGTTATTCACCCAACAACATTTCTGGCTTGTCAATGTAATATGCTAAATGACTACATAAGTTTCGAAAGTGGGTAGCATTTGGGACACGGGATTGAGCACCACACGATTTGTTATGGGTAGCTGGAGACAAGTTCAACCAGCCAGTGTATCGGCAAGTGGGTGGGGTTGAGCGAGATGGCTGGCAAGCCTCAAGGCCGACCCGTGCCGTTAATGTTTTTATTTTGTAAGCGAGGGGATGCCAGTGAAGGGTTTTGGTAAGTTTCAGAGTGCCAATATTACTATTTTTCCGACGCCTTGGCTGATTGTTCAATAGCTGACGTATGGCTGAATGGAACTAACCGGATTATCACATACACATGAGATCGTGTGAAAAGCAGTAGTTTTGATCAACGGCCGTAGAACAGATTGATTAAACAGGTGCTAACATGTTTACTTTAGAAAGGAAACTTGATGTCAACGTGTTTAAGTTACCGGTCGGAAATTCACCAACAGAAAGGGCGTGTCTCCGTGGCTGTGTTACTGCCTACGTATTGATTCGTGTGTGACTAGCGCCACGCGAGAATGTGACGTCATATATGATCTGAATGTGAAGTGGTTTGTAAATGAAAGATAACACACAAGACAACTGTGACGTTCAGCTACGATCAACCAATATTCTATACATTCCTCGGGTGAAAACTGCAACCAGAGCTTCCTATGTTGCCGCATCAACACTGCGGAATTCGCTTCCTGCCAATGTTGAATTCGAAGGATATAATTATAGTTTCATTTCGCCGGTGTCTAAAATCCCATTTCTTTATTGCTACCTATCGTCTTTGCTTCCTGGCACGTTCATCCATCCGTAGACGACTCGCGCATTGTTTCCGCTTACGAGATTGCTTAATCGTTTTGCATTGTCGCGCAACTGACCTCGATCTTCGAGGATAATATTGGCCCTAAGAAGTCATTACTATGATTTATTGCTATTATTATTATATTCCACAGTTGTTGGCTGTCTGCAAGGACGGACGTGTACTGGTGCTTCGTGGTACCAATACTTGTCATTCTTCTTGTAAGTACGTTTAATTACACCATTCTCTTTGTATGCATCGGTCCATGTCTATGCCCATGCAATAGCTGTAGATATGCATATACTCGTTTTGTCTTTATTCACTCATATATTGTCACACAAACAAAATGAGAAATGGAAGATCACAACATAATGTTATTTTCAATGCAATTCGTGTTTCACCGAGTAATTACGAGGTATGATATATTACCGGTTGCATTAGTTATTGTTGTGTAAGTGACATGTATTAGATGATACAAGAGCAATCTTTCTCGGCTGCTATTTGATAGTTTTATTGTGACATTGTTTACCACAGTTACCATGTAAAAATTAAATGTACATAAAGTTGTGGGTACCGTGGAAGACAAATCGAAAGAAGACACATATCCCGCAACAATCCCCGAATGGTCAAGTTTGGACGCAGATGTAATGTGCCTATAAATGTCGCATCCCATCCTGCCCGAGACTCTCCAGCAACCTCGAGTCGCATCCCTTCCTGTCCGAGACTGTCCTTAATCCTCGAGTCGCATCCCATACAACCCCAGACCCTCCTGAAATCTCGAATCACATCCCATCCTACCCGAGGCTCTCCAGAAGCCTCGAGTCGCATCCCATCCTGTCCGAGAGTCTCCGGAAACCTCGAGTGGCATCCCATCCTGTCCGAGACTCTCCAGAAACCTCGAGTGGCATCCCATCCTGTCCGAGACTCTCCAGAAACCTCGAGTGGCATCCCATCCTGTCCGAGACTCTCCAGAAACCTCGAGTGGCATCCCATCCTGTCCGAGACTCTGAAACCTCGAGTGGCATCCCATCCTGCCGAGACTCTCCAGAAACCTCGAGTGGGATCCCATCCTGTCCGAGATCTCCGAAACCTCGAGTGGCATCCCATCCTGTCCGAGACTCTCCAGAAACCTCGAGTGGCATCCCATCCTGTCCGAGACTCTCCAGAAACCTCGAGTGGCATCCCATCCTGTCCGAGACTCTCCGAAACCTCGAGTGGCATCCCATCCTGTCCGAGACTCTCCAGAAACCTCGAGTGGCATCCCATCCTGTCCGAGACTCTCCAGAAACCTCGAGTGGCATCCCATCCTGTCCGAGACTCTCCAGAAACCTCGAGTGGCATCCCATCCTGTCCGAGACTCTCCAGAAACCTCGAGTGCATCCCATCCTGTCCGAACTCTCCGAAACCTCGAGTGGGATCCCATCCTGTCCGAGACTCTCCAGAAACCTCGAGTGGCATCCCATCCTGTCCGAGACTCTCCAGAAACCTCGAGTGGGATCCCATCCTGCCGAGACTCTCCAGAAACCTCGAGTGGGATCCCATCCTGCCGAGATCTCCGAAACCTCGAGTGGGATCCCATCCTGTCCGAGACTCTCCAGAAACCTCGAGTGCATCCCATCCTGCCGAGACTCTCCAGAAACCTCGAGTGCATCCCATCCTGCCCGAGACTCTCCAGAAACCTCGAGTGCATCCCATCCTGTCCGAGACTCTCCAGAAACCTCGAGTGCATCCCATCCTGCCGAGACTCTCCAGAAACCTCGAGTCGCATCCCATCCTGCCCGAGACTCTCCAGAAACCTCGAGTGCATCCCATCCTGCCGAGACTCTCCAGAAACCTCGAGTGCATCCCATCCTGCCGAGACTCTCCAGAAACCTCGAGTGCATCCCATCCTGCCCGAGACTCTCCAGAAACCTCGAGTGCATCCCATCCTGCCGAGACTCTCCAGAAACCTCGAGTGCATCCCATCCTGCCCGAGACTCTCCAGAAACCTCGAGTGCATCCCATCCTGCCCGAGACTTCCAGAAACCTCGAGTGCATCCCATCCTGCCCGAACTCTCCAGAAACCTCGAGTGCATCCCATCCTGCCCGAGACTCTCCAGAAACCTCGAGTCGCATCCCATCCTGCCCGAGACTCTCCAGAAACCTCGAGTCGCATCCCATCCTGCCCAGAGACTCTCCAGAAACCTCGAGTCGCATCCCATCCTGCCCAGAGACTCTCCAGAAACCTCGAGTCGCATCCCATCCTGCCCGAGACTCTCCAGAAACCTCGAGTCGCATCCCATCCTGCCCAGAGACTCTCCAGAAACCTCGAGTGCATCCCATCCTGCCCAGAGACTCTCCAGAAACCCCGAGTGCACCCCTCCTGCCCGAGACTCTCCAGAAACCTCGAGTCGCATCCCATCCTGCCCAGAGACTCTCCAGAAACCTCGAGTGCATCCCATCCTGCCCAGAGACTCTCCAGAAACCTCGAGTGCATCCCATCCTGCCCCGAGACTCTCCAGAAACCTCGAGTGCATCCCATCCTGCCCCGAGACTCTCCAGAAACCTCGAGTCGCATCCCATCCTGCCCAGAGACTCTCCAGAAACCTCGAGTCGCATCCCATCCTGCCCAGAGACTCTCCAGAAACCTCGAGTAGCATCCCATCCTGCCCAGAGACTCTCCAGAAACCTCGAGTGCATCCCATCCTGCCCAGAGACTCTCCAGAAACCTCGAGTAGCATCCCATCCTGCCCAGAGACTCTCCAGAAACCTCGAGTGCATCCCATCCTGCCCAGAGACTCTCCAGAAACCTCGAGTGCATCCCATCCTGCCCAGAGACTCTCCAGAAACCCCGAGTGCATCCCATCCTGCCCAGAGACTCTCCAGAAACCTCGAGTGCATCCCATCCTGCCCAGAGACTCTCCAGAAACCTCGAGTGCATCCCATCCTGCCCAGAGACTCTCCAGAAACCTCGAGTGCATCCCATCCTGCCCAGAGACTCTCCAGAAACCCCGAGTGCATCCCATCCTGCCCAGAGACTCTCCAGAAACCTCGAGTGCATCCCATCCTGCCCAGAGACTCTCCAGAAACCTCGAGTGCATCCCATCCTGCCCGAGACTCTCCAGAAACCTCGAGTCGCATCCCATCCTGCCCAGAGACTCTCCAGAAACCCCGAGTGCATCCCATCCTGCCCAGAGACTCTCCAGAAACCTCGAGTGCATCCCATCCTGCCCAGAGACTCTCCAGAAACCTCGAGTGCATCCCACCCGCCCGAGACTCTCCAGAAACCTCGAGTGCATCCCATCCTGTCCGAGACTCTCCAGAAACCTCGAGTGCATCCCATCCTGCCCAGAGACTCTCCAGAAACCTCGAGTAGCATCCCATCCTGCCCAGAGACTCTCCAGAAACCTCGAGTGCATCCCATCCTGCCCAGAGACTCTCCAGAAACCTCGAGTGCATCCCATCCTGCCCGAGACTCTCCAGAAACCTCGAGTAGCATCCCATCCTGCCCGAGACTCTCCAGAAACCTCGAGTGCATCCCATCCTGCCCAGAGACTCTCCAGAAACCTCGAGTAGCATCCCATCCTGCCCAGAGACTCTCCAGAAACCTCGAGTAGCATCCCATCCTGCCCAGAGACTCTCCAGAAACCTCGAGTAGCATCCCATCCTGCCCAGAGACTCTCCAGAAACCTCGAGTAGCATCCCATCCTGCCCAGAGACTCTCCAGAAACCTCGAGTAGCATCCCATCCTGCCCAGAGACTCTCCAGAAACCTCGAGTGCATCCCATCCTGCCCGAGACTCTCCAGAAACCTCGAGTGCATCCCATCCTGCCCAGAGACTCTCCAGAAACCCCGAGTGCATCCCATCCTGCCGAGACTCTCCAGAAACCTCGAGTGCATCCCATCCTGCCCGAGACTCTCCAGAAACCTCGAGTGCATCCCATCCTGCCGAGACTCTCCAGAAACCTCGAGTCGCATCCCATCCTGTCCGAGACTCTCCAGAAACCTCGAGTGCATCCCATCCTGCCCGAGACTCTCCAGAAACCTCGAGTGCATCCCATCCTGCCCGAGACTCTCCAGAAACCTCGAGTCGCATCCCATCCTGCCCAGAGACTCTCCAGAAACCTCGAGTGCATCCCATCCTGCCCAGAGACTCTCCAGAAACCTCGAGTGCATCCCATCCTGCCCAGAGACTCTCCAGAAACCTCGAGTGCATCCCATCCTGCCCAGAGACTCTCCAGAAACCTCGAGTGCATCCCATCCTGCCCAGAGACTCTCCAGAAACCTCGAGTGCATCCCATCCTGCCCAGAGACTCTCCAGAAACCTCGAGTGCATCCCATCCTGCCCAGAGACTCTCCAGAAACCTCGAGTGCATCCCATCCTGCCCAGAGACTCTCCAGAAACCTCGAGTGCATCCCATCCTGCCCGAGACTCTCCAGAAACCTCGAGTCGCATCCCATCCTGCCGAGACTCTCCAGAAACCTCGAGTGCATCCCATCCTGTCCGAGACTCTCCAGAAACCTCGAGTCGCATCCCATCCTGTCCGAGACTCTCCAGAAACCTCGAGTCGCATCCCATCCTGCCCGAGACTCTCCAGAAACCTCGAGTCGCATCCCATCCTGCCCGAGACTCTCCAGAAACCTCGAGTCGCATCCCATCCTGCCCGAGACTCTCCGAAACCCGAGTCGCATCCCACCTGCCCGAGACTCTCCAGAAACCCGAGTGCATCCCATCCTGCCCGAGACTCTCCAGAAACCCGAGTGCATCCCATCCTGCCGAGACTCTCCAGAAACCTCGAGTGCATCCCATCCTGCCCGAGACTCTCCAGAAACCTCGAGTGCATCCCATCCTGCCGAGACTCTCCGAAACCTCGAGTGCATCCCACCTGCCGAGACTCTCCAGAAACCCGAGTGCATCCCATCCTGCCCGAGACTCTCCAGAAACCCGAGTGCATCCCATCCTGCCGAGACTCTCCAGAAACCTCGAGTGGGATCCCATCCTGTCCGAGACTCTCCAGAAACCTCGAGTCGCATCCCATCCTGTCCGAGACTCTCCAGAAACCTCGAGTGGGATCCCATCCTGTCCGAGACTCTCCAGAAACCTCGAGTGGGATCCCATCCTGCCGAGACTCTCCAGAAACCTCGAGTCGCATCCCATCCTGCCCGAGACTCTCCAGAAACCTCGAGTGGGATCCCATCCTGCCGAGACTCTCCAGAAACCTCGAGTGCATCCCATCCTGCCGAGACTCTCCAGAAACCCGAGTCGCATCCCATCCTGCCCGAGACTCTCCAGAAACCCGAGTGCATCCCATCCTGCCGAGACTCTCCAGAAACCTCGAGTGCATCCCATCCTGTCCGAGACTCTCCAGAAACCTCGAGTCGCATCCCATCCTGCCCAGAGACTCTCCAGAAACCTCGAGTGCATCCCACCTGCCGAGACTCTCCGAAACCTCGAGTCGCATCCCACCTGCCGAGACTCTCCAGAAACCCGAGTCGCATCCCATCCTGCCCAGAGACTCTCCAGAAACCCGAGTCGCATCCCATCCTGCCCGAGACTCTCCAGAAACCTCGAGTGCATCCCATCCTGTCCGAGACTCTCCAGAAACCTCGAGTGCATCCCATCCTGCCCGAGACTCTCCAGAAACCTCGAGTGCATCCCATCCTGCCCGAGACTCTCCAGAAACCCAGTGCATCCCATCCTGTCCGAGACTCTCCAGAAACCTCGAGTGCATCCCATCCTGCCCGAGACTCTCCAGAAACCTCGAGTGCATCCCATCCTGCCCGAGACTCTCCAGAAACCTCGAGTAGCATCCCATCCTGCCGAGACTCTCCAGAAACCTCGAGTAGCATCCCATCCTGCCCGAGACCCCCGAAACCTCGAGTGCATCCCATCCTGCCCGAGACTCTCCAGAAACCTCGAGTGCATCCCATCCTGCCCGAGACTCTCCAGAAACCTCGAGTGCATCCCATCCTGCCCGAGACTCTCCAGAAACCTCGAGTGCATCCCATCCTGCCGAGACTCTCCAGAAACCTCGAGTGCATCCCATCCTGCCGAGACTCTCCAGAAACCTCGAGTGCATCCCATCCTGCCCGAGACTCTCCAGAAACCTCGAGTGCATCCCATCCTGCCCAGAGACTCTCCAGAAACCTCGAGTCGCATCCCATCCTGCCCGAGACTCTCCAGAAACCTCGAGTGCATCCCATCCTGCCGAGACTCTCCAGAAACCTCGAGTCGCATCCCATCCTGCCGAGACTCTCCAGAAACCCCGAGTGCATCCCATCCTGTCCGAGACTCTCCAGAAACCTCGAGTGCATCCCATCCTGCCCGAGACTCTCCAGAAACCTCGAGTGCATCCCATCCTGCCCGAGACTCTCCAGAAACCTCGAGTGCATCCCATCCTGCCGAGACTCTCCAGAAACCTCGAGTAGCATCCCATCCTGCCGAGACTCTCCAGAAACCTCGAGTGCATCCCATCCTGCCCAGAGACTCTCCAGAAACCTCGAGTAGCATCCCATCCTGCCGAGACTCTCCAGAAACCTCGAGTGCATCCCATCCTGCCCGAGACTCTCCAGAAACCTCGAGTGCATCCCATCCTGCCGAGACTCTCCAGAAACCTCGAGTGCATCCCATCCTGCCGAGACTCTCCAGAAACCTCGAGTGCATCCCATCCTGTCCGAGACTCTCCAGAAACCTCGAGTGCATCCCATCCTGCCCAGAGACTCTCCAGAAACCTCGAGTCGCATCCCATCCTGCCCGAGACTCTCCAGAAACCTCGAGTAGCATCCCATCCTGTCCGAGACTCTCCAGAAACCTCGAGTCGCATCCCATCCTGTCCGAGACTCTCCAGAAACCTCGAGTAGCATCCCATCCTGTCCGAGACTCTCCAGAAACCTCGAGTAGCATCCCATCCTGCCCGAGACTCTCCAGAAACCTCGAGTGCATCCCATCCTGCCCGAGACTCTCCAGAAACCTCGAGTCGCATCCCATCCTGCCCGAGACTCTCCAGAAACCTCGAGTGGCATCCCATCCTGTCCGAGACTCTCCAGAAACCTCGAGTCGCATCCCATCCTGTCCGAGACTCTCCAGAAACCTCGAGTAGCATCCCATCCTGTCCGAGACTCTCCAGAAACCTCGAGTCGCATCCCATCCTGCCCAGAGACTCTCCAGAAACCTCGAGTAGCATCCCATCCTGTCCGAGACTCTCCAGAAACCTCGAGTCGCATCCCATCCTGTCCGAGACTCTCCAGAAACCTCGAGTAGCATCCCATCCTGTCCGAGACTCTCCAGAAACCTCGAGTAGCATCCCATCCTGCCGAGACTCTCCAGAAACCTCGAGTAGCATCCCATCCTGTCCGAGACTCTCCAGAAACCTCGAGTGCATCCCATCCTGCCGAGACTCTCCAGAAACCTCGAGTGCATCCCATCCTGTCCGAGACTCTCCAGAAACCTCGAGTGCATCCCATCCTGCCCGAGACTCTCCAGAAACCTCGAGTGCATCCCATCCTGTCCGAGACTCTCCAGAAACCTCGAGTCGCATCCCATCCTGCCGAGACTCTCCAGAAACCTCGAGTGCATCCCATCCTGCCGAGACTCTCCAGAAACCTCGAGTAGCATCCCATCCTGCCGAGACTCTCCAGAAACCTCGAGTGCATCCCATCCTGTCCGAGACTCTCCAGAAACCTCGAGTGCATCCCATCCTGCCGAGACTCTCCAGAAACCTCGAGTGCATCCCATCCTGCCGAGACTCTCCAGAAACCTCGAGTAGCATCCCATCCTGTCCGAGACTCTCCAGAAACCTCGAGTCGCATCCCATCCTGTCCGAGACTCTCCAGAAACCTCGAGTAGCATCCCATCCTGTCCGAGACTCTCCAGAAACCTCGAGTAGCATCCCATCCTGTCCGAGACTCTCCAGAAACCTCGAGTAGCATCCCATCCTGTCCGAGACTCTCCAGAAACCTCGAGTGGCATCCCATCCTGCCCGAGACTCTCCAGAAACCTCGAGTAGCATCCCATCCTGTCCGAGACTCTCCAGAAACCTCGAGTGGCATCCCATCCTGCCCGAGACTCTCCAGAAACCTCGAGTAGCATCCCATCCTGTCCGAGACTCTCCAGAAACCTCGAGTCGCATCCCATCCTGTCCGAGACTCTCCAGAAACCTCGAGTGGCATCCCATCCTGTCCGAGACTCTCCAGAAACCTCGAGTGCATCCCATCCTGTCCGAGACTCTCCAGAAACCTCGAGTCGCATCCCATCCTGCCCGAGACTCTCCAGAAACCTCGAGTCGCATCCCATCCTGCCCAGAGACTCTCCAGAAACCTCGAGTGCATCCCATCCTGTCCGAGACTCTCCAGAAACCTCGAGTCGCATCCCATCCTGTCCGAGACTCTCCAGAAACCTCGAGTGGCATCCCATCCTGTCCGAGACTCTCCAGAAACCTCGAGTGCATCCCATCCTGCCCGAGACTCTCCAGAAACCTCGAGTCGCATCCCATCCTGTCCGAGACTCTCCAGAAACCTCGAGTCGCATCCCATCCTGCCCGAGACTCTCCAGAAACCTCGAGTGCATCCCATCCTGCCCGAGACTCTCCAGAAACCTCGAGTGGGATCCCATCCTGCCCGAGACTCTCCAGAAACCTCGAGTGGGATCCCATCCTGCCCGAGACTCTCCAGAAACCTCGAGTGGGATCCCATCCTGTCCGAGACTCTCCAGAAACCTCGAGTGGGATCCCATCCTGCCCGAGACTCTCCAGAAACCTCGAGTGGGATCCCATCCTGCCCGAGACTCTCCAGAAACCTCGAGTGGGATCCCATCCTGCCCGAGACTCTCCAGAAACCTCGAGTCGCATCCCATCCTGCCCGAGACTCTCCAGAAACCTCGAGTAGCATCCCATCCTGCCCGAGACTCTCCAGAAACCTCGAGTCGCATCCCATCCTGCCCGAGACTCTCCAGAAACCTCGAGTCGCATCCCATCCTGCCCAGAGACTCTCCAGAAACCTCGAGTAGCATCCCATCCTGCCCGAGACTCTCCAGAAACCTCGAGTCGCATCCCATCCTGCCCGAGACTCTCCAGAAACCTCGAGTCGCATCCCATCCTGCCCGAGACTCTCCAGAAACCTCGAGTCGCATCCCATCCTGCCCAGAGACTCTCCAGAAACCTCGAGTAGCATCCCATCCTGCCCGAGACTCTCCAGAAACCTCGAGTCGCATCCCATCCTGCCCAGAGACTCTCCAGAAACCTCGAGTAGCATCCCATCCTGCCCGAGACTCTCCAGAAACCTCGAGTAGCATCCCATCCTGCCCAGAGACTCTCCAGAAACCTCGAGTAGCATCCCATCCTGTCCAGAGACTCTCCAGAAACCTCGAGTCGCATCCCATCCTGTCCGAGACTCTCCAGAAACCTCGAGTAGCATCCCATCCTGTCCGAGACTCTCCAGAAACCTCGAGTCGCATCCCATCCTGCCCGAGACTCTCCAGAAACCTCGAGTCGCATCCCATCCTGCCCAGAGACTCTCCAGAAACCTCGAGTCGCATCCCATCCTGCCCAGAGACTCTCCAGAAACCTCGAGTCGCATCCCATCCTGCCCAGAGACTCTCCAGAAACCTCGAGTCGCATCCCATCCTGCCAGAGACTCTCCAGAAACCTCGAGTCGCATCCCATCCTGCCCAGAGACTCTCCAGAAACCTCGAGTCGCATCCCATCCTGCCCAGAGACTCTCCAGAAACCTCGAGTCGCATCCCATCCTGCCCAGAGACTCTCCAGAAACCTCGAGTCGCATCCCATCCTGTCCGAGACTCTCCAGAAACCTCGAGTCGCATCCCATCCTGCCCAGAGACTCTCCAGAAACCTCGAGTCGCATCCCACCCTGCCCGAGACTCTCCAGAAACCTCGAGTCGCATCCCATCCTGCCCAGAGACTCTCCAGAAACCTCGAGTCGCATCCCATCCTGCCCGAGACTCTCCAGAAACCTCGAGTCGCATCCTACCCTGCCTGAGACTCTCCAGAAACCTCGAGTCGCATCCTACCCTGCCTGAGGCTCTCCAGAAAACACGAGTCGCATCCTACCCTGCCTGAGACTCTCCAGAAACCACGAGTCGCATCCCATCCTGTCCGAGACTCTCCAAAAACATCGAGTCGCATCCTACCCTGCCTGAGACTCTCCTGAAACCTCGAGTCGCATCCTACCCTGCCTGAGGCTCTCCAGAAAACATGAGTCGCATCCTACCCTGCCTGAGACTCTCCAGAAACCACGAGTCGCATCCCATCCTGTCCGAGACTCTCCAAAAACATCGAGTCGCATCCTACCCTGCCTGAGACTCTCCTGAAACCTCGAGTCGCATCCCATCCTGCCCAGAGACTCTCCAGAAACCACGAGTCGCATCCCATCCTGTCCGAGACTCTCCAAAAACATCGAGTCGCATCCTACCCTGCCTGAGACTCTCCTGAAACCTCGAGTCGCATCCTACCCTGCCTGAGGCTCTCCAGAAAACATGAGTCGCATCCTACCCTACCCGAGACTCTCCTGAAACCTCGAGTCGCATCCTACCCTGCCTGAGGCTCTCCAGAAAACACGAGTCGCATTCCATGCTGTACGAGGCACACGGACACACGGACACACGGACACACAGACACACGGACACACGGACACACGGACACACGGACACACGGACACACGGACACACGGACACACGGAATCACGGCCATTGAGGCCATCCACAAACTAGATTTGCATCACTCCGAGGTTCGCACGAAACATACACTTTGAGGTTCTTAAAATTTTAATCTTAAGATTTACTACACCCCGTCGTCGCAAACCATGGCTGTCTGCCACGTAGAACTAGCCCCGGCGAATCCCCTACGCGAAGATTGTGTAGCTAAATCGCATAAATTACGCCTAATTTACGTCATGAAACAATCGCAAGCCATGTGACCTTACCAAAACAAACACGGTCTGTTCCATAACAAAACAACTGACGTCGCGGTTTGCTTACGTCCTAATCAAAGTTATATATATAATTTATATATATATATGTGTGTGTGTGTGTGTGTGTGTGTGTGTGTGTGTGTGTGTGTGTGTGTGTGTGTGTGTGTGTGTGTGTGTGTGTGTGTGTGTGTGTGTGTGTGTGTGTGTGTGTGTGTGTGTGTGTGTGTGTGTGTGTGTGTGTGTGTGTGTGTGTGTGTGTGTGTGTGTGTGTGTGTGTGTTGTTGTGTGTTTGTGTGTGTGTGTGTGTGTGTGTGTGTGTGTGTGTGTGTGTGTGTGTGTGTGTGTGTGTGTGTGTGTGTGTGTGTGTGTGGATGTTTTTACACTGAAATAAATACGTTTAAAAGAGCATAGGAAAAGTACCGATCCATCGGCGGTATATTTTACACGATTCGACCTGTTATTAACAAGACTCAAACTTTCATATGTAAAAAAATTATGTAAAATCTCAGATTGATAAGCTGATTGATTGTGAGCATATATGGTGAGAAGAAGAAGAAGAAGAAGTGTTATTCCGTATTGACGTCAGTCTATCGGTCTACCATTTCCGTGTATGTTTCCAGGTGAACCTCACACTCGTAGCGTTGGTTCTGCGCATGCTCATTAACCCATACTACATCGACGCCACCTGGCGAAAAAGAGCAGCTGATATAAAGTATGTGCTGTTTTGAATTCCATTATGCAGAGTAATACTACAATGGTTGTGACTTAGCGAGATAATACAGGCTTGACCGGTTGGGTTGACACAACCAAAAGATATATGTGAATTTTAGCGATTAGCACAGGGCAATCCTCACAACCAAATAGCGCGTTACATAAGAACTTTCAGGATTATTAAAACGGCGTCCAATCGTTGACGATATTCAATTACATTTAATATTCACTGTAAACGTGTCAAGGTCATATACAAATAAACGTTTTGTATTCAACGAAAATGGTTTATCACTTATGACGTCCCAATAAAACTTGACTGAAACTAACCAAAGTAAATTAACAAAGTGAATTAAAATGTACAACAACAATGACCAACCCGGCAACTCAATAATGAAAACACTAGTGTAAATGTTGTGCGATAAAACACTTTATACAACCATTGTTGTTACTTTCGTTTTGTTTGGCAGGTTGACGGGGCGTGGGCTGATGGTACTGGGACCTGTCATGCAGCTCTGCTGGTGTTTCTCTTTGTTGGCCATAAACGAAGACTCTGACATTTTTCAGTACACTTTCGCAGTGTTGAACGTAGGCCAGGTAAGTACACAGCTCACCGTGACATGTGTTGTTGGTGAATTTACTTAGCCATTTATGTATGTGGTCCCGGAGTGTCAACTTGCAAAGTTATTTCTTTGCCAATGATCTCACATGTCAAACATCCACTCCCATAATTTCCTCCCGTGTGTCTCCCAATATCAGTAGTGCTACGTCTTCCCCTGCTTCAGTGCCCACAACGTTTCCTTTTATATATGTTAAAAGACTGATGCCGTTTCACGTTTCAATTTAGATCTTGTACACATGTCAATAATATCCCGAGTACACTATTGCAGCGGATTCGTCCGTACTGTGTGCATTTCTCGATACTCACTGTATGTTTCATTATTAATATTCTTATTAAACTTCCATTCGCATCCGTACTACGCAAGAGACGGTACGGATATTTCGTAGTTCCATACATATATTCGTTTCTTTCCACAGTGTCTTCGTTTCCGTCTACTGTTACTTGTTATTCACGATCACCTCTTGACTTAGTTTGTTCTGTATCTCCCTCCGCCGCTTCAGACTATGTCAATTCAAAGTTTCACTCGCTCATTTTATTTCCCGCATTATTGGATATTCATACCAAACGTGGATATTGTGTAGGCTGCATCAAACACGCAATATATATATATATATATATATATATATATATATATATATATATATATATATATATATATATATATATATATATATATATATATATATTATGTTATTAGTATGTATTTTTATTATCATATTTTAGGAATAATCAGTATAATATCCATAATAATATATATATATATATATATATATAT
This sequence comes from Ridgeia piscesae, assembly GCA_025642075.2. Taxonomy (NCBI): domain Eukaryota; kingdom Metazoa; phylum Annelida; class Polychaeta; order Sabellida; family Siboglinidae; genus Ridgeia; species Ridgeia piscesae. The sequence continues at coordinate 143,950 of JAODUO010001028.1, forward strand.
ATATATATATATATATATATTGGGGTGCGAACCATCCAATGTTCTTGAAAATGTTCGTGGTCGCGGTACCCTAAAGTTTACTTGCTGCGGTTTGACTGGGGCACAACCATACTTAAGTCTGCCCTCGCAAACAATATCTCACAACCTTGTCCCCATATTCCCACGTGCCTCTGCTTACTTTACCCCACGTCTATGTATATGTCAAGATAGAATGCTTACCAGATGCGTCAAGATGGTGTCCATGTTAACAGGACTACCAGGGGCTGATGTGTGAAACGCTTTTTTGTGCAAAATGCAAGAACGACAATTTGTATTTCCTTCTTGCAGGAGCAGCAGTCAAACATGTACTTTATGCGAAAGTCATTCAATTATTCATTACCTCCTTACCTAAATACTGTACGCATTTAATAAATTCTTCTACAATTTGTGCTGCATGCCAGACTTTCCGGCGATGGACAAACGAAAAGCTACAAGGACTCCGGGAAAACCTCCCTGAAGGAGTGTTTCATTGATCACGCAAACTGAGTGCGTCGCTGCTGACATGGCGCAGCGACATGCATGCTGGTGCAGTGGTGTTTGAGAATTGTCGTAAGGCGATTCAGAAGTGTTCACAGCGAACGTCCAGAGCCAGCGCTTCTTCTACCCCAGTCCTGACGACGGTGTTTCCATGTCCATACTGCGGTCGGAACTTCAGGACTCAAATTGGCCTGACCAGCCATCCCCGGACTCTTCGTGATGGGATTTCAAGACATTATGGTCATATCGACCACGATGGACTAACATCATACAAATTAAATATATGCATATGTCCACACTACCACAGGTTCTTAACATGCACACTTGCAATAAGTATATTAAAATACAATGTTTCCAAATTATTTATGAAGGATTGTGCCACATTGAATGCGTCGTGTGTTGTCACTGTCATCTGTCACTTCTTCTGTTCCAGGGTGTCATTTTATTCACATACCAGTGTCTTTTTGACAGAAAGGTTGGTTGAATGTTTCATGTTTGTTATGCAATATAGACGTAGAGTACCTGAGAAGATACAGTAATATTCATAATCATCGGGGACACAACATTAGTAATCTAACCATGTGGGCAGACATGATTGTTTCGTGAAATTCAGATTTTAGTTTTTGTTAATAGCATACAATTGATGGTCGTAATGTATTTATTAGAAAGCGTTTACTTCATCATTTAGTTCTAAAACGGCTCTATAGTGAAACCAAATTACCTATTCAAAATGAGACACACACACACACACACACACACACACACACACACACACACACACACACACACACACCACACACACCACAAACACACACACACACACACACACACACACACACACAACACACCACACAAACACAAACACACACAAAAACGCACACGCCCACGCCCACGCCCACGCCCACCCCACGCCCCGCCCACTGCACACACACACGCAAGCAGGCACACGGGCAACGCACACGCGAGCATTACACCCACACCCACACCGAACCCACATCCACACGCACACGCACAGCATCCGCACCCGCACGAAACACAGCACCCGCACCGCACACGCACACGCAACGCACACGCACACGCACACGCACACACGCACACGCACACGCACACGCACACGCACACGCACACGCACACGCACACGCACACGCACACGCACACGCACACGCACACGCACACGCACACCCACACCCACACGCACACGCACACGCACACCCACACCCACACCCACACCCACACCCACACGCACACGCACACGCACCCGCACCCGCACACGCCAGCACACCGCACCCGCACCCGCACACCACGCACACGCACACGCACACGCACACGCACACGCACACGCACACGCACACGCACACGCACACGCACACGCACACGCACACGCACACGCACACGCACACACACGCACACGCACACGCACACGCACACGCACACGCACACGCACACGCACACCCACACCCACACCCACACGCACACGCACACGCACACGCACACGCACACGCACACGCAAACGCAAACGCAAACGCAAACGCAAACGCAAACGCAAACGCAAACGCAAACGCAAACGCAAACGCAAACGCAAACGCAAACGCAAACGCAAACGCAAACGCAAACGCACAGGCAAATCCGTTTGTTTAGACTCAACTGTCTACGTCACTTCACAGGTGCGGCAAGCAGGCTACATCTGGTGCATACGTCACTCGCTAGGATGCATTTTTAACAACGAAGGACAACCCACGGAAAACGTGAGTTTAAACATGGCATTGTGCCAATTAAGAATTTAATGTCATTCTGGCTTAAGCATATCATCAACGAATAACATATATTGTGCATTGCGCAATACATTGATCTGGCTAATCGAGCGATGTTTGTCTGGTTGTATAGTTAAAACCTCTGCAAGACTAATACAACAAAGGTTATTACAGTTATCAGTACTATATTCATACCTACATAAGCAATATTAACACGACAGCAAAACTCACTTCGTACAGGTGAAAAAGCCACATCGGTCGATTGTACGGAAGCAACTGCCGTCCTGCAGCATTGAAGACAACGACACGACGCAGCAGACTGCTCCAGATTCATTGGAACCAGGACAACCGTGGCATCAAGTCCAGGAGTACTCAAACGACGCTTTCGGTAATCCAGTGATTTGTTACACCGTCATCGAGTGCTAATTTATATGTACTACATTCACCTGGGACAGCTTGATGACGCTAGCAACATTTGATCTTAATGGACGGGATTTACTACACCTACAGAAATCCAAAATATATATATATATATATATATATATATATATATATATATATATATATATATATATATATATATATATATATATATATATATATATAATTCTTGCATATTTTACATCTTGTCTTTATATGATTTCCTTTCCCTAACTGTATTCTTAGATGTATAGCATGCTTGATGTTTTCATATAATAAAATGAATACGTTGTAACCATTCGAATAGATCATCCTTCCAGTCAAAACACATATTCGCATGTTTGCGTTGAGTATTTCTGCATTGTCTTACTAATTGTATTGCTGCCACTGTATTTTTAATGATTGCGTTTTACAAGATAATATTAGTTGATGCCCCTTAAATTATACCTACGATATGAAAGTAGCGAAAGCAGTTAAGAGTTCTTAACGATGATACGTTTATAATTATTCGACCTTAAATTGATTTCGAGAAATCCGTTATTTCAGTCGCCGAGGACGAGACTGCTTCTGAGTCACGTGGTGTGTTGGTTCCTGGACACAACCCACCTATGACGCCATCTTGACACTAACGATGACATTTCTACTGGTGACACGTCTTATATCGATGGATGAATTCGATTTTGGCTGCTGCAACCACTGAACCTTGTCTGGACGTGTTCCAAAGCAACGCATATGTCTGCATGCGATCGCCAGGTGGCACTACTAGGGCAAATTGCGTTGTAAACAGGATTCCAGAGCGGGAAGTTTTATCCATCGTCGCGCGCCAGAGGGCGCTGCTGATTTAATCAGTCACCGAAGCTCCTC
>JAODUO010001028.1:157500-163442 GCA_025642075.2 Ridgeia piscesae
ACTCACACTACTCACTCACCACTACTATACCACCATCACCACCACCACCACCACCACCACCACCAACACCAATACCACTACCACCTTACCACACATACCATATACAAATATATATACCATCAAACCATACACCAATATACATCACTACTACTATACTCACTACCACCACAACCATATACCACCACACCACCACCACCTCACCACCACACACCACCACCACCACCACTACCACTTATTCCACCACCATTTATTTACCTTACAAATCACTTTACCATTAAATCACTTCACGTACCTCGAACTCTTCTCGCGCGACAAGACTCCCCCCTGGTGCCTCCACCGGACACCACCCCCCTCCTCTGACCACTGCCGTCCACCAGCTCCACCAATCACCTGGACAAACGTTCGAATACACCAAGTACCTCAATAACCTTTCCCCCACCACCACATTCCGCACTACCACCACCCCCACCACACTCTTCACCCCACTTTAAGACGCAACCATTTACCAGTACAAGGACCCCCAACCACAACACAATCACTCCTCTTTTATCCCCATTACTTACCTATCTCAGATATAACCAGCACCACTCACAGACTCACTCACTATCAGGTCAGGAACCATCACCATACCACCACTACCCCCATCACCAAAAAAAGTAGCCATTCAGCACCACCACTTCCCCCTCAACACTTAACAAACCATCGACCTACCGAACCACTCACCACACCATCGACCTACACCTACTGACTCCCACCTCTCACACCATTAAACCACCACCACTCACACACCACCACACACCTAAGTTACCACCACCACTCACATACCACCACGAACCCTACACCAACAACCACCATTAACAACCACCACTCACTGTACGAACCTACCACCACCACCACCCCACCACTCCCTACCTCAGCAGACCACTGACTCTTGACCACCACCACTCGCCCCCCCAATTACTGCAGTCCTCACCATCACCATCAGCTCCGAAGATCTCCACAACACAATCACTACCACCACCCCCACACCAGGCACCACGCACACACGCACCAGCAGCACCGCGCCACGCGCTCCGGGGAGGGCGCCGACGAGGTGGTGGCCGGCGGGCGCGGCGGGCGGGCGGGCCGGGCGGGCGGCGGACGGGCGTGGCGGCGGCTGGGCGGGCGTGCGGCGGGAGGCGGCGCGCGCGGCCCACGCCGCCAGCGCGGGCGGGCGGCGTACGCCCCAGGCAGGCAGGCACGCAGGCACGCCCACCGCCACCACCACCACGCACCACCACGCACCACCACTCACCACCACCACCACCACCACCACTAAAGTGTTATTAAAGCATATTAACTCGTTGTGCTGTCACTTACCAGGAAATGGAGGTTGGTAGTTTTTGCAGTTATCCGTCGGCCTGACTTCGGCAAACTTGGCGCTGTTGTCCGACAGCTTGCTACAGAGGTACTGTGGCAACACGTCATCTAGGAAGTGACTCACGTACGGGATTTTCGCGATGTTGTTGCTGAAGGAACCCTTAATGTGTGACCGGAGAAGTGTCCCGCCGCCGTTGGCGTATGAAAGGATGAGTCCGTTCTCGTCATAACAGCACATTTGACCAGCGCCAGTGACACTGTGACACATACGTTGTGTATACGTCGATAACACATATACACATGCACCCACATAAACGAACACGCACATACACACTTGTGTATATATATATAATTTATATATATATATATATATATATATATATATATATATATATAAAAGTTTTTTTTTTTTTATATATTAATTGTTAATAAAAGATAAACAAACTTCCATTAAGAATGATTATATTTCTTTAATTTAAACTGCATACGTGAACTGCCACATGAAACAGTGTGGTGACATGATAAATCAACGCTTTATCGAGCCGTTAACAATTGCTTCATTGCACAACGAAAATTGCATTGCTATAATCCATGCATGATATTTTACCAAAACCAAACTGTTGCCCATCCACAACTGTCACATATTTTGTCGAAAGCAAACAGTTGCCCATCTACAACCGGCAAATATGTTGTCAAAGGCAAACAGTTGCCCATCCACAACCGGCAGATATTTTGTCAAAAGCAAACAGTTGCCCATCTACAACCAGCAGATATTTTGTCAAAAGCAAAGAGTTGCCCATCTACAACCAGGCAGATATTTTGTCAAAAGCAAACAGTTGCCCATCCACAACCAGCAGATATTTTGTCAAAAGCAAACACTTGCCCATCTACAACCAGCAGATATTTTGTCAAAAGCAAACAGTTGCCCATCTACAACCAGCAGATATTTTGTCAAAAGCCCTTTTAAAAAATTTTTGCCTTTTATCCACAACCAGCAGATATTTTGTCAAATGCAAACAGTTGCCCATCTACAACCAGCAGATATTTTGACAAAAGCAAACAGTTGCCCATCCACAACCAGCAGATATTTTGTCAAAAGCAAACAGTTGCCCATCTACAACCGGCAGATATTTTATCAAAAGCAAACAATTGCCCATCTACAACCAGGCAGATATTTTGTCAAAAGCAAACAGTTGCCCATCTACAACCACCAGATATTTTATCAAAAGCAAACAGTTGCCCATCTACAATCAGCAGATATTTTATCAAAAGCAAACAGTTGCCCATCTACAACCAGCAGATATTTTGTCAAAAGCAAACAGTTGCCCATCTACAACCACCAGATATTTTATCAAAAGCAAACAGTTGCCCATCCACAACCAGCAGATATTTTGTCAAAAGCAAACAGTTGCCCATCTACAACCAGCAGATATTTTGTCAAAAGCAAACAGTTGCCCATCTACAACCAGCAGATATTTTGTCAAAAGCAAACAGTTGCCCATCTACAACCAGCAGATATTTTGTCAAAAGCAAACAGTTGCCCATCTACAACCAGCAGATATTTTGTCAAAAGCAAACAGTTGCTCATCCACAACAAGCAGATATTTTGTCAAATGCAAACAGTTGCCCATCTAAAAAACCAAAAAACCCGGAAAAAAATTTTGTTAAAAGCAAACAGTTGCTCATCCACAACCCGGGCCCGGAAAAAAATTTTTTCAAAAGCAAACAGTTGCCCATCTACAACCAGGCAGATATTTTGTCAAAAGCAAACAATTGCCCATCTACAACCAGCAGATATTTTTTCAAAAGCAAACAGTTGCCCATCTACAATCAGCAGATATTTTATCAAAAGCAAACAGTTGCCCATCTACAACCAGCAGATATTTTGTCAAAAGCAAACAGTTGCCCCCAAAACCCTTTTAAAAACCCCTCTAAAACAGATATTTTTAAAACAAAAGGCCCCCAAACAAAATTGCCCGTTCCCCCCACAACCAGCAGATATTTTGTCAAAAGCAAACAGTTGCCCATCTACAACCAGCAGATATTTTGTCAAAAGCAAACAGTTGCCCATCTACAACCAGCAGATATTTTGTCAAAAGCAAACAGTTGCCCATCTACAACCAGCAGATATTTTGTCAAAAGCAAACAGTTGCTCATCCACAACCAGCAGATATTTTGTCAAATGCAAACCGTTGCCCATCTACAACCAGCAGATATTTTGTTAAAAGCAAACAGTTGCCCCCAAACCTTTTAAAAAAAACCAAGGGAGATATTTTTTTTCCCAAAAAAGCAAACAGTTGCCCATTCCCTTTTAAAAAAAAATTAAAACAGATATTTTTTTATCCCCAAAAGCCAAAAAGTTGCCCCCAACCCTTTTTAAAAACCCCCAAAAACCCGCAGATATTTTATCAAAAGCAAACAGTTGCCCATCTACAACCAGCAGATATTTTGTTTAAAAGCAAACAGTTGCCCATCTACAAAAAGCAGATATTTTATCCCAAAAGGCCCCAACAGTTTTTTCCCACCCCTACAACCAGCAGATATTTTGTTTAAAAGCAAACAGTTGCCCCCCAAATTTTTTAAACCCCCAAATTTGCAGATATTTTTTATTCCCCCAAAAGCCCAAACAGTTGCCCATCTACAACCAGCAGATATTTTATCAAAAGCAAACAGTTGCCCATCTACAAATAGCAGATATTTTATCAAAAGCAAACAGTTGCCCACCTACAACCAGCAGATATTTTATCAAAAGCAAACAGTTGCCCATCTACAACCAGCAGATATTTTGTCAAAAGCAAACAGTTGCCCATCTACAACCAGCAGATATTTTGTCAAAAGCAAACAGTTGCCCATCTACAACTAGCAGATATTTTGTCAAAAGCAAACAGTTGCCCATCTACAACCGGCAGATATTTTGTCAAAAGCAAACAGTTGTCCATCTACAACCAGCAGATATTTTGTCAAAAACAAACAGTTGCCCATCCACAACCGGCAGACTGTTTATTTTACTGTGTCTCAACAATTATTGTGTGGAGTTGCCTCACCTGGCTGCCACGGAGCGAACACAGTGGTAGGCGCCGCTGTGGAAGACTTGGCATCCGGAGCCACCGTTGGAACACATTGGCTCATCCTCAAAGCGGCTGTCGGAATTCGCTTGGTTCAGCCTGCACGGGCAAGCCAGGTAGGCCCCGCGTCGACGGTGGGTCTGCCTTCTCGGTCTCGTACCACTTCAAGCACTCGCATCCATACAGCGAGTCCGACACCTCTTTCAGTCGAGAACGGACGACCTCAAAGGGGTCGCTAGCTATGTTCAGTACACCGCAAAGCTTGTTGTTTAGTATTCGCCACGTTTCGCTGCTTTCGCCAGCACGAAGCAACGCTTTGATGTACAAGTTCTGAAACCACTCCGCCAAGTGCACGTCAGACCACAAACTCTTCACGTCCCTGCAGAATAATCACACGATTTTAAATATTAACACACATCAAAAGGTAACTTTTCAATTCTATTCAGCTCACTTTATAAAATGCCTGTATTTTACCAAAAATCATTAATAAACAATGACATTATGTACACACACACACATATCTATATATAGAGAGAGAGAGGGGGGGGGGGGGAGGGAGGGAGCGAGAGGGGAGGGAGGCAGGGAGGCAGGGAGGCAGGGAGGCAGGGAGGCAGGGAGGCAGGCAGGGAGGGAGGGAGGGAGAGAGAGAGGGAGGGATGGGGAGGGAGAGGGGGAGAGGGAGAGGAAGAGGGAGAGGGAGGGAGGGAAGAGGGGGAGAGAGGGGGGAGGGGGAGGGGGAGGGAGGGGGGGAGGGAGAGGGGGGGAGGGAGGGGGGGAGGGGGGAGGGAGGGGGAGGGGGGAGGGGTGGGGAGGGATGGATGGATGAGGATGGATGGGATGGAGGGAGGGAGGGAGGGAGGGAGGGAGGGAGAGAGGGAGATTATACGTATTATATAAAAACTATTTGAATGAAAACAAAAGATTCCCTTGGTGTGTGCAAACTTACGATGTGGCAATTGTTGACGATACGTCTCGTAATCGCAGCGCCCCCACCAGACCAGAAAACAAACTAAGGTCGAGTTGGAGATCAGTTGATAATGCCAGATTCCCAACATTTGCTGCGGATGTGATCAAATTAATTACAACCGTTTGCACCTTTCCTTCGTCGTACCTGAAATCAAAACATGACTTGCTTCAAACAAAAGGATACAAACGTACGGCTGATGTTTGGTTAGAAACGAATGATGTTTGTTTTTATTAAACGTAAGTTCAGTTACCATCTTGTATACCCCTTAATAATTAATATTTTGAATTATTGACAATCACAAACACACTGCACTCAACCATGCACATACTAACAAACACAAAACAAACCACACGCGCACGCGCACGCGCACGCGCACCGCACGCGCACGCGCACGCGCACGCATACACGCATGCACGCACGCACGCACGCACGCACGCACCACCAATTTTCCAGATCATGCTTTTTTCCTGTGAGTTCTCCTCAACTGTGATTGAAAACCACAGTTAACTAAACAGTATGCAATATCAATAAACGCGCACAATATCGTTCAA
>JAODUO010001029.1:0-7500 GCA_025642075.2 Ridgeia piscesae
TTCCCCCCGATTTGGCCCCACCCCCTCGTTTTCCCTTTTCTCAGCCCCCTCCTGTCCGAGCTGCCCTTTTTCCCTTACCAACCTTCCTTGCCCCCGGGTTTCCCCCCCTTTCCCTCCCTTTTTACTGATCCCCTCTTCCCCCTTTTCCTTCTTGAGTGCCCCTTTTCCTTCCCCCCTATTGAGTCCTTGTCTTCCCTCCCCCCACCCCCCCCTTTAGACCCCCCTATGTCCCTTTCTCCCCTTGAGCCCCCCCATGTCCCCTCCTATTCCCCAGCCTTTTATGCCCCCCTCCCCTTTGTTTCGATCCCCCCCCTTCTGAGCCCCCGCCCCTGTTTCCCCGCCGCTCGGTCCCCCCTCATGGGCCCCCTCCTTTCTTACCCCCGCCTCCCCCCCTTTTCTCCCCCTCCCCGACCTGCCCCTTCCCTTTCCCCCTTCCTTTGACACCCCCCTTTCCCGGACTGACCTCCCCCTTTCTTTTTCCCCGTTGACTCGACCGCCCCCCATCCTCCTCCCGCCGAGCCCTCCCCCCTTGTTGTAAGCCCCTCTCCTCCTTTTTCCCCCCCGGCTTCGAGCCTCCCCTACCCTCCCGATTGAGCCGCCTTTTTTTGATTTTGACCTTCCGTCCTCTCCCTTGTTACTGGGGGTTCTCGCCTCCTGGGCTCGAGCTTTCCCCCTTCCGGATTTTGAGCCCCGCTCCCTCTTGTCCCCCTCCTCTCTCCGGCTCGATTTCGCCCCCCTTTCCTGGGGCTGATTTCTTTCCCTTCCCCCCTTGGCTCGAGTCAAGGGGGGAGAGGACTAGGGGCAGGGTGAGTCAAGGGGGAGAGGACTAGGGGCAGGCTCGAGTCAAGGAGGAGAGGACGTAGGGGCAGGCTCGAGTCAACGAGGAGAGGACGTAGGGGCAGGCTCGAATCAAGGAGGAGAGGACGTAGGGGCAGGCTCGAGTCAACGAGAAGAGGACATAGCGGCAGGCTCGAGTCAAGGAGGAGAGGACGTAGGGGCAGACTCCAGTCAACGAGGAGAGGACGTAGGGGCAGGCTCAAGTCAACGAGGAGAGGACATAGGGGCAGGCTCGAGTCAAGGAGGAAAGGACGTAGGGGCAGGCTCGAGTCAACGAGGTGAGGACGTAGGGGCAGGCTCGAGTCAAGGAGGAGAGGACGTAGGGGCAGGCTCAAGTCAACGAGGAAAGGACGTAGGGGCAGGCTCGAGTCAACGAGAAGAGGACATAGGGGCAGGCTCGAATCAAGGAGGAGAGGACGTAGGGGCAGACTCGAGTCAACGAGGAGAGGACGTAGGGGCAGGCTCGAGTCAACGAGAAGAGGACATAGGGGCAGGCTCGAGTCAAGGAGGAGAGGACGTAGGGGCAGACTCGAGTCAACGAGGAGAGGACGTAGGGGCAGGCTCGAGTCAACAAGGAGAGGACGTAGGGGCAGGCTCGAGTAAAGGAGGAGAGGACGTAGGGGCAGGCTCGAGTAAAGGAGGAGAGGACGTAGGGGCAGACTCGAGTCAACGAGGATAGGACGTAGGGGCAGTCTCGAGTCAACGAGGTGAGGACGTAGGGGCAGGCTCAAGTCAACGAGGAGAGGACGTAGGGGCAGGCTCGAGTCAAGGAGGAGAGGACGTAGGGGCAGGCTCGAGTCAAGGAGGAGAGGACGTAGGGGCAGTCTCAAGGAGGAGAGGACGTAGGGGCAGGCTCGAGTCAAGGAGGAGAGGACGTAGGGGCAGGCTCGAGTCAAGGAGGAGAGGACGTAGGGGCAGGCTCGAGTCAAGGAGGAGAGGACTTAGGGGCAGGCTCGAGTCAAGGAGGAGAGGACGTAGGGGCAGGCTCGAGTCAACGAGGAGAGGACGTAGGTGCAGGCTCGAGTCAAGGAGGAGAGGACGTAGGGGCAGGCTCGAGTCAACAGGGAGAGGACGTAGGGGCAGGGTCGAGTCAACAAGGAGAGGACGTAGGGGCAGGCTCGAGTCAACAAGGAGAGGACGTAGGGGCAGGCTCGAGTCAACAAGGAGAGGACGTAGGGGCAGGCTCGAGTCAACGAGGAGAGGACGTAGGGGCAGGCTCGAGTCAACGAGGAGAGGACGTAGGGGCAGGCTCGAGACAAGGAGGAGAGGACGTAGGGGCAGTCTCGAGTCAACGAGAATAGGGGCAGGCTCTTGTCAAGGAGGAGAGGACGTAGGGGCAGGCTCGAGTCAAGGAGGAGAGGACGTAGGGGCAGGCTCGAGTCAACGATGAGAGGACGTAGGGGCAGGCTCGAGTCAACGAGGAGAGGACGTAGGGGCAGGCTCGAGTCAACGAGAAGAGGACATAGGGGCAGGCTCGAGTCAACAAGGAGAGGACGTAGGGGCAGGCTCGAGTCAAGGAGGAGAGGACGTAGGGGCAGGCTCGAGTCAAGGAGGAGAGGACGTAGGGGCAGGCTCGAGTCAAGGAGGAGAGGACGTAGGGGCAGGCTCGAGTCAACGAGAAGAGGACATAGGGGCAGGCTCGAGTCAACGAGAAGAGGACATAGGGGCAGGCTCGAGTCAAGGAGGAGAGGACGTAGGGGCAGACTCGAGTCAACGAGGAGAGGACGTAGGGGCAGGCTCGAATCAAGGAGGAGAGGACGTAGGGGCAGGCTCGAGTCAACGAGAAGAGGACATAGCGGCAGGCTCGAGTCAAGGAGGAGAGGACGTAGGGGCAGACTCCAGTCAACGAGGAGAGGACGTAGGGGCAGGCTCAAGTCAACGAGGAGAGGACATAGGGGCAGGCTCGAGTCAAGGAGGAAAGGACGTAGGGGCAGGCTCGAGTCAACGAGAAGAGGACATAGGGGCAGGCTCGAGTCAACGAGAAGAGGACATAGGGGCAGGCTCGAGTCAAGGAGGAGAGGACGTAGGGGCAGACTCGAGTCAACGAGGAGAGGACGTAGGGGCAGGCTCGAATCAAGGAGGAGAGGACGTAGGGGCAGGCTCGAGTCAACGAGAAGAGGACATAGCGGCAGGCTCGAGTCAAGGAGGAGAGGACGTAGGGGCAGACTCCAGTCAACGAGGAGAGGACGTAGGGGCAGGCTCAAGTCAACGAGGAGAGGACATAGGGGCAGGCTCGAGTCAAGGAGGAAAGGACGTAGGGGCAGGCTCGAGTCAACGAGGTGAGGACGTAGGGGCAGGCTCGAGTCAACAAGGAGAGGACGTAGGGGCAGGCTCAAGTCAACGAGGAAAGGACGTAGGGGCAGGCTCGAGTCAACGAGAAGAGGACATAGGGGCAGGCTCGAATCAAGGAGGAGAGGACGTAGGGGCAGACTCGAGTCAACGAGGAGAGGACGTAGGGGCAGGCTCGAGTCAACGAGAAGAGGACATTGGGGCAGGCTCGAGTAAAGGAGGAGAGGACGTAGGGGCAGTCAACGAGGAGAGGACGTAGGGGCAGGCTCGAGTCAACAAGGAGAGGACGTAGGGGCAGGCTCGAGTAAAGGAGGAGAGGACGTAGGGGCAGGCTCGAGTAAAGGAGGAGAGGACGTAGGGGCAGACTCGAGTCAACGAGGATAGGACGTAGGGGCAGTCTCGAGTCAACGAGGACGTAGGGGCAGGCTCAAGTCAACGAGGAGAGGACGTAGGGGCAGGCTCGAGTCAAGGAGGAGAGGACGTAGGGGCAGGCTCGAGTCAAGGAGGAGAGGACGTAGGGGCACGCTCGAGTCAAGGAGGAGAGGACGTAGGGGCAGGCTCGAGTCAAGGAGGAGAGGACGTAGGGGCAGGCTCGAGTCAAGGAGGAGAGGACGTAGGGGCAGGCTCGAGTCAAGGAGGAGAGGACTTAGGGGCAGGCTCGAGTCAAGGAGGAGAGGACGTAGGGGCAGGCTCGAGTCAAGGAGGAGAGGACGTAGGGGCAGGCTCGAGTCAAGGAGGAGAGGACGTAGGGGCAGGCTCGAGTCAACAGGGAGAGGACGTAGGGGCAGGGTCGAGTCAACAAGGAGAGGACGTAGGGGCAGGCTCGAGTCAACAAGGAGAGGACGTAGGGGCAGGCTCGAGTCAACAAGGAGAGGACGTAGGGGCAGGCTCGAGTCAACGAGGAGAGGACGTAGGGGCAGGCTCGAGTCAACGAGGAGAGGACGTAGGGGCAGGCTCGAGACAAGGAGGAGAGGACGTAGGGGCAGTCTCGAGTCAACGAGAAGAGGACATAGGGGCAGGCTCGAGTCAACGAGAAGAGGACATAGGGGCAGGCTCGAGTCAAGGAGGAGAGGACGTAGGGGCAGGCTCGAGTCAACGATGAGAGGACGTAGGGGCAGGCTCGAGTCAACGAGGAGAGGACGTAGGGGCAGGCTCGAGTCAACGAGGAGAGGACGTAGGGGCAGGCTCGAGTCAACAAGGAGAGGACGTAGGGGCAGGCTCGAGTCAAGGAGGAGAGGACGTAGGGGCAGGCTCGAGTCAAGGAGGAGAGGACGTAGGGGCAGGCTCGAGTCAAGGAGGAGAGGGCTCAAGTCAACGAGGAGAGGACGTAGGGGCAGGCTCGAGTCAACGAGAAGAGGACATAGGGGCAGGCTCGAGTCAAGGAGGAGAGGACGTAGGGGCAGACTCGAGTCAACGAGGAGAGGACGTAGGGGCAGGCTCGAATCAAGGAGGAGAGGACGTAGGGGCAGGCTCGAGTCAACGAGAAGAGGACATAGCGGCAGGCTCGAGTCAAGGAGGAGAGGACGTAGGGGCAGACTCCAGTCAACGAGGAGAGGACGTAGGGGCAGGCTCAAGTCAACGAGGAGAGGACATAGGGGCAGGCTCGAGTCAAGGAGGAAAGGACGTAGGGGCAGGCTCGAGTCAACGAGGTGAGGACGTAGGGGCAGGCTCGAGTCAACAAGGAGAGGACGTAGGGGCAGGCTCAAGTCAACGAGGAAAGGACGTAGGGGCAGGCTCGAGTCAACGAGAAGAGGACATAGGGGCAGGCTCGAATCAAGGAGGAGAGGACGTAGGGGCAGACTCGAGTCAACGAGGAGAGGACGTAGGGGCAGGCTCGAGTCAACGAGAAGAGGACATTGGGGCAGGCTCGAGTAAAGGAGGAGAGGACGTAGGGGCAGACTCGAGTCAACGAGGAGAGGACGTAGGGGCAGGCTCGAGTCAAGGAGGAGAGGACGTAGGGGCAGGCTCGAGTCAAGGAGGAGAGGACGTAGGGGCAGGCTCGAGACAAGGAGGAGAGGACGTAGGCTCGAGTCAACGAGGAGAGGACGTAGGGGCAGTCTCGAGTCAACGAGGAGAGGACGTAGGGGCAGGCTCGAGTCAACGAGGAGAGGACGTAGGGGCAGGCTCGAGTCAAGGAGGAGAGGACGTAGGGGCAGGCTCGAGTCAAGGAGGAGAGGACGTAGGGGCACGCTCGAGTCAAGGAGGAGAGGACGTAGGGGCAGGCTCGAGTCAAGGAGGAGAGGACGTAGGGGCAGGCTCTGTAGAGGACGTAGGGGCAGGCTCGAGTCAAGGAAGAGAGGACGTAGGGGCAGGCTCGAGTCAACGAGGAGAGGACGTAGGGGCAGGCTCGAGTCAACGAGGAGAGGACGTAGGGGCAGGCTCGAGTCAACGAGGTGAGGACGTAGGGGCAGGCTCGAGTCAACGAGGAGAGGACGTAGGGGCAGGCTCGAGTCAACGAGGTCAGGACGTAGGGGCAGGCTCGAGTCAACGAGGAGAGGACATAGGGGCAGGCTCGAGTCAAGGAGGAGAGGACGTAGGGGCAGGCTCGAGTCAAGGAGGAGAGGACGTAGGGGCAGGCTCGAGTCAACAAGGAGAGGACGTAGGGGCAGGCTCGAGTCAACGAGAGGACGTAGGGGCAGGCTCGAGTCAACGAGGAGAGGACGTAGGGGCAGGCTCGAGTCAACGAGAAGAGGACATAGGGGCAGGCTCGAGTCAAGGAGGAGAGGACGTAGGGGCAGGCTCGAGTCAAGGAGGAGAGGACGTAGGTGCAGGCTCGAGTCAAGGAGGAGAGGACGTAGGGGCAGGCTCGAGTCAACAAGGAGAGGACGTAGGGGCAGGCTCGAGTCAACGAGGAGAGGACGTAGGGGCAGGCTCGAGTCAACGAGAAGAGGACATAGGGGCAGGCTCGAGTCAACGAGGAGAGGACGTAGGGGCAGGCTCGAGTCAACAAGGAGAGGACGTAGGGGCAGGCTCGAGTCAACGAGGAGAGGACGTAGGGGCAGGCTCGAGTCAACGAGGAGAGGACGTAGGGGCAGGCTCGAGACAAGGGGCAGGCTCTTGTCAAGGAGGAGAGGACGTAGGGGCAGGCTCGAGTCAAGGAGGAGAGGACGTAGGGGCAGGCTCGAGTCAAGGAGGAGAGGACGTAGGGGCAGGCTCGAGTCAAGGAGGAGAGGACGTAGGGGCAGGCTCGAGTCAACGAGAAGAGGACATAGGGGCAGGCTCGAGTCAAGGAGGAGAGGACGTAGGGGCAGTCTCGAGTCAACGAGAAGAGGACATAGGGGCAGGCTCGAGTCAAGGAGAGGACGTAGGGGCAGGCTCGAGTCAACGATGAGAGGACGTAGGGGCAGGCTCGAGTCAACGAGGAGAGGACGTAGGGGCAGGCTCGAGTCAACGAGGAGAGGACGTAGGGGCAGGCTCGAGTCAACAAGGAGAGGACGTAGGGGCAGGCTCGAGTCAACTAGGAGAGGACGTAGGGGCAGGTAGAGGACATAGGGGCAGGCTCGAGTCAAGGAGGAGAGGACGTAGGGGCAGGCTCGAGTCAACGAGGAGAGGACGTAGGGGCAGGCTCGAGTCAAGGAGGAGAGGACGTAGGGGCAGGCTCGAGTCAACAAGGAGAGGACGTAGGGGCAGGCTCGAGTCAACAAGGAGAGGACGTAGGGGCAGGCTCGAGTCAACGAGAAGAGGACATAGGGGCAGGCTCGAGTCAACGAGAAGAGGACATAGGGGCAGGCTCGAGTCAAGGAGGAGAGGACGTAGGGGCAGGCTCGAATCAAGGAGGAGAGGAGGTAGGGGCAGGCTCGAGTCAACAAGGAGAGGACGTAGGGGCAGGCTCGAGTCAACAAGGAGAGGACGTAGGGGCAGGCTCGAGTCAACAAGGAGAGGACGTAGGGGCAGGCTCGAGTCAACAAGGAGAGGACGTAGGGGCAGGCTCGAGTCAACGAGGACAGGACGTAGGGGCAAGCTCGAGTCAACGAGGAGAGGACGTAGGAGAGGACGTAGGGGCAGGCTTGTGTTAACGAGGAGAGGACGGAGACAACAAGACCCGACATCTGGCAAGTGGATGTTTAGGTGAATGTTGGGTGTATGGTCACTGAGGGTGGGTGTTGGGTGTATGGTCACTGAGGGTGGGTGTTGGGTGTATGGTCACTGAGGGTGGGTGTTGGGTGTATGGTCACTGAGGGTGGATGTTGGGTGTATGGTCACTGAGGGTGGGTGTTGGGTGTATGGTCACTGAGGGTGGGTGTTGGGTGTATGGTCACTGAGGGTGGGTGTTGGGTGTATGGTCACTGAGGGTGGATGTTGGGTGTATGGTCACTGAGGGTGGATGTTGGGTGTATGGTCACTAAGGATGGGTGTTGGGTGTATGGTCACTGA
>JAODUO010001029.1:12500-225000 GCA_025642075.2 Ridgeia piscesae
TGGTCACATTAAGCACTCTCACACGCACGAATACACGTAACTGTTAACACCATACTAATGCAAATTATGAACTCTATCTCACTAGCAAATGATCAAATCTAGTTGAAATATAAGGGGAATTAAAAGTTTGCTATGGATGACCGGCCTTGCTATACAAGTAAATGACGACTAATTTGACGACATCTTGCTTGTAAGGTAAAGCGCGGGTTGACTGAAGATAACATATTGTAACACTAGATGCAACTTTTGAACAAGTGTTCATCCCAGTGCAATGGTAGACAGATGCTAAGATCATACGATGACACTGAAAGGAATACCAATAAACTGAATTTATTGTAGTCAGTTATAGCAAATAGATTAATTAATAATTTTAAAATAATGTTGATACTAAACATATATACATTTTAAGGTATGTATGAATTAATTACACACAATATATAAATATATATATATATATATATTTATAAAATAACAACATATTTTAAAATTAAACTAATTGCTATAACTAACAACAACAAATCCACTTTGAGCATACTCGTGAAAATACTCTGTTTAATAAAGATGAATAAAAAATGATATATTTTAAATAATTCCATTTTGCGCGTTGCGGGGCGGGCTCGGGTTGACTGTTGGCAAAATACTGTGGGGCGGGGCAGGGCGAGTTCGGTCATATTTCCTGCCCGCGCAGGACTTGTTTTACGCATTATATTTTACACACACGCGCACACGTACGTGCACACGTACACTTAATACAGCCACGCAGAAGGCAATATCATAGAATTAAGAGGTGTGTATGGTTTCTCGGCTCAATATTATGTGCTGTTACGATGCAGCTAGGATACATCAAAGTGACTTCGACCGTTGACTGCGGTACGCATCAGTGCACTGCCCTATCAACGTCAATAATTGATTGTAGCAGCGCCCGAGCGGATTAGTTCAGCCAACGGGTCCGGTTTCGTAGGAGCGATTATAATCACTGCAGCCTGTGGTGACTCATCGCCTTTGTTGCCACCGATGCTCACCTAACGCAACCCATGTGCACAAGTACACGCCCGCATACACGCCCGCATACACGCCTGCACTCACACATACCAACGAATGTTCATACATCCGCAAGCACATGCTGACGACCGTACGCACGCGTTAACTCACACGCACCCACACACTCCCCCCCTCTTTCTTCCGTTTTCCTTTTCTTCGTTGTTCGTTTTCTTTTCGTTCGTTCGTTCGTTCGTTCGTTCGTTCGTTCGTTCGTTCGTTCGTTCGTTCGTTCGTTCGTTCGTTCGTTCGTTCGTTCGTTCGTTCGTTCGTTCGTTCGTTCGTTCGTTCGTTCGTTCGTTCGTTCGTTCGTTCTTTTTTTGTTTGTTTCCTTCGCGGTTTCTTGGGTTTTTGCTTCTTCGTTCGTTCGTTCTTCGTTCGTTCGTTCTTCGTTCGTTCCATTCTATTTTTTTCGTTCGTTCGTTCGTTCTTCGTTCGTTCGTTCGTTCGTTCGTTCGTTCGTTCGTTCGTTCGTTCGTTCGTTCGTTCGTTCGTTCGTTCGTTCTTCGTTCGTTGTTCCGTTTTTATTGCGTTGTTGCGTTGTTGCCCTTGTTCGTTCGTTTGTTGCCGTTGTTCGTTCGTTCGTTCGTTCGTTCGTTCGTTCGTTCGTTCACCCCGGGGTTCGTTTGTTGTTCGTTCGTTCTTCCTTCGTTCGTTCGTTCGTTCGTTCGTTCGTTCGTTCTTCGTTCGTTCGTTCGTTCTTCGTTCGTTCGTTCGTTCGTTCGTTCGTTCGTTGTTCGTTCGTTCCCTTCGTTCGTTCGTTCGTTCGTTGTTTTCGTTGTTCGTTCTTTTGTTTGTTCCGTTCCCTTCGTTCGTTCGTTCGTTCGTTCGTTCGTTCGTTCCCTTCGTTCGTTCGTTCCGTTCGTTCCCGTTCGTTCGTTCGTTCGTTCGTTCGTTCGTTCGTTCGTTCGTTCGTTCGTTCGTTCGTTCGTTCGTTCGTTCGTTCGTTCGTTCGTTCGTTCGTTCGTTCGTTCGTTCGTTCGTTCGTTCGTTCGTTCGTTCGTTCGTTCCTTCGTTCGTTCGTTCGTTCGTTCGTTCGTTCGTTCGTTCGTTCGTTCGTTCGTTCGTTCGTTTTTTTGCTAGTTCTTTGTTTTCCCTTGTTTTTTGCTTCCTTGTTGTTTTTTTTGGTTTGTTTTTTTTGGTTGTTGTTTTGGTTTGTTATTCGTTCGTTCGTTCGTTCGTTCGTTCGTTCGTTCGTTCGTTCGTTCGTTCGTTCGTTCGTTCGTTCGTTCGTTCGTTCGTTCGTTCGTTCGTTCGTTCGTTCGTTCGTTCGTTCGTTCATTCTTGTTCGATTCCTTCTTCGTTCGTTCGTTCGTTCGTTCGTTCGTTCGTTCGTTCGTTCTGTTATTGTTCGTTCGTTCGTTCGTTCGTTCGTTCGTTCGTTCGTTCGTTCGTTCGTTCGTTCGTTCGTTCGTTCGTTCGTTCGTTCGTTCGTTCGTTCGTTCGTTCGTTCGTTCGTTCGTTCGTTCTTCGTTCGTTCGTTCGTTCGTTCGTTCGTTCGTTCGTTCGTTCGTTCGTTCGTTCGTTCGTTCGTTCGTTCGTTCGTTCGTTCGTTCGTTCGTTCGTTCGTTCGTTCGTTCGTTCCACCCAGACCTTCATGAATAGTTTAGTGGCGTCCACAACGATGGCACATGCTATGCGTGAGGTTGCCCTAATCGGTGCTGGGTCACCGCCTACCTGTAGGTGCGGATCTTTTCAGCTGTGGATTTGGCTGCCAGATAATATATGACCGCTGACAATAGAAGCGCTCTGTTCTATGTACACTTTCCGGCACTGTGTCAATATAACCAGTACACAAAGCAGAGCCGTCTGCGCTAAGGCTAGTCGCGAAGTGACATGCCCGAGAAATTGGCACACTCCTGCGAGCTGTCAGTCCAATTTGTTCGCTGTACCGCTACGGAGAAGCATCGAAAGTAGGTAATTGTTGAGTTTGTTCATCTAGTCGATGCCCTCTACACTGGGCTGTTTCGCGTATTTGCAACATTAAAAGTTCCGCCATAATTGACGTTCAGCTTACCGCTACGGGACTCGTCGTATCCTGGCACTAGTTGTGACACGGGACTCGTTGTATCCTGGCACTAGTTGTGACACGGGACTCGTTGTATCCTGGCACTAGCTGTGACACGGGACTCGTGTATCCTGGCACTAGCTGTGACACGGGACTCGTCGTATCCTGGCACTAGCTGAGACACGGGACTCGTCGTATCCTGGCACTAGCTGTGACACGGGACTCGTTGTATCCTGGCACTAGCTGTGACACGGGACTCGTCGTATCCTGGCACCAGTTGTGACACGGGACTCGTCGTATCCTAGCACTAGTTGTGACACGGGACTCGTTGTATCCTGGGACTAGTTTGTTTACACGGGACTCGTCGTATCCTGGCACTAGTTGTGACACGGGACTCGTTGTATCCTGGCACTAGTTTTGACACGGGGCTCGTCGTATCCTGGCACCAGTTGTGACACGGGACTCGTGTATCCTGGCACCAGTTGTGACACGGGACTCGTGTATCCTAGCACTAGTTGTGACACGGGACTCGTCGTATCCTGGCACCAGTTGTGACACGGGACTCGTGTATCCTGGCACTAGCTGTGACACGGGACTCGTTGTATCCTGCACTGGTTTTGACACGGGGCTCGTTGTATCCTGCACTGCTGTGACACGGGACTCGTTGTATCCGGGACTAGTTGTGACACGGGACTCGTTGTATCCTGGCACTAGTGTGACACGGGACTCGTCGTATCCTGGCACCAGTTGTGGGCACGGGACTCGTTGTATCCTGGCACTAGTTGTGACACGGGATCTGTACCTGGTTGTGACACGGGACTCGTCGTATCTTAGCACTAGTTGTGACACGGGACTCGTTGTATCCTGGCACTAGTTGTGACACGGGACTCGTCGTATCCTGGCACTAGCTGTGACACGGGACTCGTTGTATCCTGGCACTAGTTGTGACACGGGACTCGTCGTATCCTGGCACTAGTTGTGACACGGGACTCGTTGTATCCTGGCACTAGTTGTGACACGGGACTCGTCGTATCCTGGCACTAGTTGTGACACGGGACTCGTCGTATCCTGGCACTAGTTGTGACACGGGACTCGTCGTATCCTGGCACTAGTTGTGACACGGGACTCGTTGTATCCTGGCACTAGCTGTGACACGGGACTCGTCGTATCTTAGCACTAGTTGTGACACGGGACTCGTTGTATCCTGGCACTAGTTGTGACACGGGACTCGTCGTATCCTGGCACTAGCTGTGACACGGGACTCGTTGTATCCTGGCACTAGCTGTGACACGGGACTCGTCGTATCCTGGCACCAGTTGTGACACGGGACTCGTTGTATCCTAGCACTAGTTGTGACACGGGACTCGTCGTATCCTGGCACTAGCTGTGACACGGGACTCGTCGTATCCTAGCACTAGTTGTGACACGGGACTCGTTGTATCCTAGCACTAGTTGTGACACGGGACTCGTGTATCCTAGCACTAGTTGTGACACGGGACTCGTCGTATCCTGGCACTAGCTGTGACACGGGACTCGTTGTATCCTGGCACTAGTGTGACACGGGACTCGTCGATCTGCACTGTGTGACACGGGACTCGTTGTATCCTGGCACTAGTTGTGACACGGGACTCGTCGTATCCTGGCACTAGTTTTGACACGGGACTCGTTGTATCCTGGCACTAGCTGTGACACGGGACTCGTCGTATCCTTTGCACTAGTTGTGACACGGGACTCGTTGTATCCTGGGACTAGTTGTGACACGGGACTCGTCGTATCCTGGGACTAGTTTTGACACGGGACTCGTTGTATCCTGGCACTAGTTTTGACACGGGACTCGTTGTATCCTGGCACTAGTTGTGACACGGGACTCGTTGTATCCTGGCACTAGCTGTGACACGGGACTCGTCGTATCCTGGCACTAGTTGTGACACGGGACTCGTCGTATCCTGGCACTAGCTGTGACACGGGACTCGTCGTATCCTGGCACCAGTTGTGACACGGGACTCGTTGTATCCTGGCACTAGTTGTGACACGGGACTCGTTGTATCCTGGCACTAGTTGTGACACGGGACTCGTTGTATCCTGGCACTAGTTGTGACACGGGACTCGTCGTATCCTGGCACTAGTTGTGACACGGGACTCGTTGTATCCTGGCACCAGTTGTGACACGGGACTCGTCGTATCCTGGCACTAGCTGTGACACGGGACTCGTTGTATCCTAGCACTAGTTGTGACACGGGACTCGTCGTATCCTGGGACTAGTTTTGACACGGGACTCGTTGTATCCTAGCACTAGTTTTGACACGGGACTCGTTGATCCTGGCACTAGTTGTGACACGGGACTCGTTGTATCCTGGGACTAGTTGTGACACGGGACTCGTTGTATCCTTTGCACTAGTTGTGACACGGGACTCGTTGTATCCTGGCACTAGTTGTGACACGGGACTCGTTGTATCCTGGCACTAGTTGTGACACGGGACTCGTTGTATCCTGGCACTAGTTGTGACACGGGACTCGTTGTATCCTGGCACTAGTTGTGACACGGGACTCGTTGTATCCTGGCACTAGTTGTGACACGGGACTCGTTGTATCCTAGCACTAGCTGTGACACGGGACTCGTTGTATCCTAGCACTAGCTGTGACACGGGACTCGTTGTATCCTAGCACTAGCTGTGACACGGGACTCGTTGTATCCTAGCACTAGCTGTGACACGGGACTCGTTGTATCCTAGCACTAGCTGTGACACGGGACTCGTTGTATCCTAGCACTAGCTGTGACACGGGACTCGTTGTATCCTGGCACTAGTTGTGACACGGGACTCGTTGTATCCTGGCACTAGTTGTGACACGGGACTCGTCGTATCCTGGCACTAGTTGTGACACGGGACTCGTTGTATCCTGGCACTAGTTGTGACACGGGACTCGTTGTATCCTGGCACTAGCTGTGACACGGGACTCGTTGTATCCTGGCACTAGTTGTGACACGGGACTCGTGTATCCTGGCACTAGCTGTGACACGGGACTCGTTGTATCCTGGCACTAGTTGTGACACGGGACTCGTTGTATCCTGGCACTAGTTGTGACACGGGACTCGTTGTATCCTGGCACTAGTTGTGACACGGGACTCGTCGTATCCTGGCACTAGCTGTGACACGGGACTCGTTGTATCCTAGCACTAGCTGTGACACGGGACTCGTTGTATCCTAGCACTAGTTTTGACACGGGACTCGTTGTATCCTAGCACTAGTTTTGACACGGGACTCGTTGATCCTTGGGACTAGTTGTGACACGGGACTCGTTGTATCCTGGGACTAGTTGTGACACGGGACTCGTCGTATCCTTGGGACTAGTTGTGACACGGGACTCGTTGTATCCTGGCACTAGTTGTGACACGGGACTCGTTGTATCCTGGCACTAGTTGTGACACGGGACTCGTCGTATCCTGGCACTAGTTGTGACACGGGACTCGTTGTATCCTGGCACTAGTTGTGACACGGGACTCGTCGTATCCTGGCACTAGTTTTGACACGGGACTCGTTGTATCCTGGCACTAGTTTTGACACGGGACTCGTTGTATCCTGGCACTAGTTGTGACACGGGACTCGTTGTATCCTGGCACTAGTTGTGACACGGGACTCGTTGTATCCTGGCACTAGTTGTGACACGGGACTCGTTGTATCCTAGCACTAGTTGTGACACGGGACTCGTTGTATCCTGGCACTAGTTGTGACACGGGACTCGTCGTATCCTGGCACTAGTTGTGACACGGGACTCGTCGTATCCTGGCACTAGTTGTGACACGGGACTCGTTGTATCCTGGCACTAGTTGTGACACGGGACTCGTTGTATCCTGGCACTAGTTGTGACACGGGACTCGTTGTATCCTGGCACTAGTTGTGACACGGGACTCGTTGTATCCTGGCACTAGTTGTGACACGGGACTCGTTGTATCCTGGCACTAGCTGTGACACGGGACTCGTTGTATCCTGGCACAGTTTTGACACGGGACTCGTTGTATCCTAGCACTAGTTTTGACACGGGACTCGTTGTATCCTGGGACTAGTTTTGACACGGGACTCGTTGTATCCTGGCACTAGTTGTGACACGGGACTCGTTGTATCCTGGCACCAGTTGTGACACGGGACTCGTCGTATCCTGGCACCAGTTGTGACACGGGACTCGTCGTATCCTGCACTAGTTGTGACACGGGACTCGTCGTATCCTGGCACTAGCTGTGACACGGGACTCGTTGTATCCTGGCACCAGTTGTGACACGGGACTCGTCGTATCCTGGCACCAGTTGTGACACGGGACTCGTCGTATCCTGGCACCAGTTGTGACACGGGACTCGTTGTATCCTGGCACCAGTTGTGACACGGGACTCGTTGTATCCTGGCACCAGTTGTGACACGGGACTCGTTGTATCCTGGCACCAGTTGTGACACGGGACTCGTCGTATCCTGGCACCAGTTGTGACACGGGACTCGTTGTATCCTGGCCGTGTGCGGGATCTAGGCATTGTGACACGGGACTCGGTATCCTGGCACCAGTTGTGACACGGGACTCGTCCGTATCCTGGCTTACGAGTTGAGCATCGCTGATTTCCAGGTTCTGGTACACAAGTGTACACGGGCTCGTTTATCATGACAGTTACACGATGGTTGTCCTGCAATTTCACGGGCGTTTATTAATTAATCCCCCCCCCCCCCCCCCCAAAAAAAAAAAAAAAAAAGTAAGTAGTTAATAATGACAGTATACATCCGATATGGTGTTAATATTACTGCGTAATTTTAAAGAATTACTGCTATTTTAGAGTAATGTGATATATACACAATTTTTTGTTACGGGATTATTTTCAGTAGGCCGTGGCCGTGACGAGGCCGCCAGTAGCACCGACGGAGAGATGGGCACGTTCTACCTGGGACCAGAAACACCGCGGCCCTTCTCCGTACTTTCAGAAGGCTACATTCGCCGCCAAATCAAATTGCCGAAACTTCCCGAGGACGCCAGGTACAGCTTCGGGCCGTTGTATGAGCAGCGAATGTACGAATTGATTCACCAGTACTTGGAGATGGGTACGGATGACTGGTACGTGACATATGGCATCATGTTCAGATGCTGTGTTATTAAAGATATCGAAATGAAAATAGACGACTGGTACATGACAGGTGACATGACGTTCTGTTTCAGTGTCATCAAATGGGAACGGACGACTTGTAGGAACTCAGAAATGAAACAAGTTCAGGTTGAACATGAAATCATGCAAACAGTGTCTGTAACGTGTGTGTTTATTGGGTAAAACGGTCCCTTCCAGTCTTTCCATACATGTACACACCTGTACATGTTCATCACGTAAAGGAAATTTTTGCCGCATTTATGAAAGATTTTATGCATTTGGTGTTTGTTTCGCAGCGTGTGGTACGAGCCGATGTGATTGTAATGTTCTCATCGTGTGCTATGTTACATAGCACACGATGAGGTGTGTTCGGAGTGTTCTCAGTGTATGTTACGTGACGGTGTGTTCTGGGTGTTCTCATCGAGTGTTACGTGACGATGTGTTCTGGGTGTTCTCAGCGCGTGTTATGAGACGATGTGTTCTGGGTGTTCTCAGCGCGTCTTAAGTGACGATGTGTTCTGGGTGTTCTCAGCGCATGTTACGTGACGGTGTGTTCTGGGTGTTCTCAGTGCGTGTTACGTGATGATGTGTTCTGGGTGTTCTCAGTGCGTGTTACGTGATTATGTGTTCTGTGTGTTCTCAGCGTGTGTTACGTGACGATGTGTTGTGGGTGTTCTCAGCGTGTGTTACGTGACGATGTGTTCTGGGTGTTCTCAGCGTGTGTTACGTGACGATGTGTTGTGGGTGTTCTCAGCGTGTGTTACGTGACGATGTGTTCTGGGTGTTCTCAGCGTGTGTTACGTGACGATGTGTTCTGGGTGTTCTCAGCGTGTGTTACGTGATGGTGTGTTCTGGGTGTTCTCAGCGTGTGTTACGTGACGATGTGTTCTGGGTGTTCTCAGCGTGTGTTACGTGACGGTGTGTTCTGGGTGTTCTCAGCGTGTGTTACGTGACGATGTGTTCTGGGTGTTCTCAGCGTGTGTTACGTGACGGTGTGTTCTGGGTGTTCTCAGCGTGTGTTACGTGACGATGTGTTCTGGGTGTTCTCAGCGTTTGTTACGTGAAGGTGTGTTCTGGGTGTTCTCAGCGTGTGTTACGTGACGATGTGTTCTGGGTGTTCTCAGCGTGTGTTACGTGACGTGTGTTCTGGGTGTTCTCAGCGTGTGTTACGTGACGATGTGTTCTGGGTGTTCTCAGCGTGTGTTACGTGACGATGTGTTCTGGGTGTTCTCAGCGTGTGTTACGTGAAGATGTGTTCTGGGTGTTCTCAGCGCGTGTTACGTGACGGTGTGTTCTGGGTGTTCTCAGCGTTTGTTACGTGACGATGTGTTCTGGGTGTTCTCAGCGCGTGTTACGTGACGGTGTGTTCTGGGTGTTCTCAGCGCGTGTTACGTGATGATGTGTTCTGTGTGTTCTCAGCGTGTGTTACGTGACGGTGTGTTCTGGGTGTTCTCAGCGTGTGTTACGTGACGATGTGTTCTGGGTGTTCTCAGCGTGTGTTACGTGACGGTGTGTTCTGGGTGTTCTCAGCGTGTGTTACGTGACGGTGTGTTCTGGGTGTTCTCAGCGTGTGTTACGTGATGATGTGTTCTGGGTGTTCTCAGCGTGTGCTACGTGACGGTGTGTTCTGGGTGTTCTCAGCGTGTCTTACGTGACGATGTGTTCTGGGTGTTCTCAGCGTGTGTTACGTGACTGTGTGTTCTGGGTGTTCTCAGCGTGTGTTACGTGACGATGTGTTCTGTGTGTTCTCAGCGTGTGTTACGTGACGATGTGTTCTGGGTGTTCTCAGCGTGTGTTACGTGACGGTGTGTTCTGGGTGTTCTCAGCGTGTGTTACGTGACGATGTGTTCTGGGTGTTCTCAGCGTGTGTTACGTGTCGGTGTGTTCTGGGTGTTCTCAGCGTGTGTTACGTGATGATGTGTTCTGGGTGTTCTCAGCGTGTGTTACGTGATGATGTGTTCTGGGTGTTCTCAGCGTGTGCTACGTGATGATGTGTTCTGTGTGTTCTCAGCGTGTGTTACGTGACGGTGTGTTCTGGGTGTTCTCAGCGTGTGTTACGTGACGTGTGTTCTGGGTGTTCTCAGCGTGTGTTACGTGACGGTGTGTTCTGGGTGTTCTCAGCGTGTGTTACGTGACGATGTGTTCTGGGTGTTCTCAGCGTGTGTTACGTGACGATGTGTTCTGGGTGTTCTCAGCGTGTGTTACGTGACGGTGTGTTCTGGGTGTTCTCAGCGTGTGTTACGTGACGATGTGTTCTGGGTGTTCTCAGCGTGTGTTACGTGATGGTGTGTTCTGGGTGTTCTCAGCGTGTGTTACGTGACGATGTGTTCTGGGTGTTCTCAGCGTGTGTTACGTGACGGTGTGTTCTGGGTGTTCTCAGCGTGTGTTACGTGACGATGTGTTCTGGGTGTTCTCAGCGTGTGTTACGTGACGATGTGTTCTGGGTGTTCTCAGCGTGTGTTACGTGACGATGTGTTCTGGGTGTTCTCAGCGCGTGTTACGTGACGGTGTGTTCTGGGTGTTCTCAGCGTGTGTTACGTGACGATGTGTTCTGGGTGTTCTCAGCGCGTGTTACGTGACGGTGTGTTCTGGGTGTTCTCAGCGCGTGTTACGTGACGATGTGTTCTGGGTGTTCTCAGCGTGTGTTACGTGACGATGTGTTCTGGGTGTTCTCAGCGCGTGTTACGTGACGGTGTGTTCTGGGTGTTCTCAGCGTGTGTTACGTGACGATGTGTTCTGGGTGTTCTCACGCGTGTTACGTGACGGTGTGTTCTGGGTGTTCTCAGCGTGTGTTACGTGACGATGTGTTCTGGGTGTTCTCAGCGTGTGTTACGTGACGGTGTGTTCTGGGTGTTCTCAGCGTGTGTTACGTGACGGTGTGTTCTGGGTGTTCTCAGCGTGTGTTACGTGATGATGTGTTCTGGGTGTTCTCAGCATGTGTTACGTGACGATGTGTTCTGGGTGTTCTCAGCGTGTGTTACGTGACGATGTGTTCTGGGTGTTCTCAGCATGTGTTACGTGACGATGTGTTCTGGGTGTTCTCAGCATGTGTTACGTGACGATGTGTTCTGTGTGTTCTCAGCGTGTGTTACGTGACGATGTGTTCTGGGTGTTCTCAGCGTGTGTTACGTCGGCGAGGAGAAAGGGAGCATGACGCAACTGCTGCAGCACAAGTTCTGTCTGGTGCGGCCGGTCGTGTCCGTCGTTCCGGGTCACTTTCACTACGAGGAGAGTCCCAACCACCGCATGCTGCCGCTCAAGGTACGTCACGTGGTACAGGCATTTGATCTCGTAATTGTGCAGATTACGAGATCAAATGCCTGAAAACAATGTTCGTCAAATGTACACAATGACCAACACACTAATGAATATGTTGGACATTCCGTTGTAGGTTTTGGCTATGTTCTGCAATAACGTACGTTTTTTTTTGCGATATAAATATAGGGCAATATTATTTAAACTAGAAGTGCGCGGCAAAGATATTGATTTTTAAGATTGTCTTCGATCGTTGTGATATTGACGGAAGGTGACAAAAGGAACAGTAAACGGAGATTGTGACAGGAGAAAGTGACATGGAGAAGTTGGCAGTGGGGTAACACGAACTGCCGTGCAGCTAGAGGAGGTACCAGGAGAGACGACAGGACACCAGACGAAATGATCGAAGTTGACATTTCTCCAATGACAACGTTTTCCTGTCCCCATTTATGATTACGTTAAATGATTTTGTTTGTCGTGCCTCTGATATTGAATTTTCAAGGATATAGAAGTGTTAAAGTAGTACTAGTGATAATTATTATTATTACTATTAATAATGGTGGGTGATAGGAGTGAAAGTGACAGGAAGAATAAATACCATTAACAAACATGAATCGATGAAGGATTTAGTCTGAGGCTAAATAATAACTCACTTATAAATTAAACGGACTAATCAGTTGAGAATAAACCTTGGCAAATGCCAGCAAATGTTTGTTTACAATACTACAGTACTAGCGTTCCAACTTCGGCGACCGTCTATCTGTGAAGCGCAAGAAACTCGTCAAGTCAGCCTTTCTAAAACAACGGCGTTGCCCATAAACATACGTTTTGTGTATTCTCGATAAGGTGTTTGTTTAGCAAACTACCGGTGTAATATTTTCAGTGGTACAGTAATTACACATGGACAGTTTTAATTAGCAGTTTAAAATGCATAGATACAAGCAATTGCCTTTTATATACCCTGAATAAAGAGTTTTTCATATGATGTAACTTCGAGCAAGGGACAGCGTCCTTTCGGTGAAATGTTTACTCTTGGAAATGTGGTAAGAGTGTAGCAACATAATTAAATATAAAAACATGTCCAAAATAGCATGTTAACATATTTTATATTTCCTCCCTTGAGAAACAAAAGGTCGTAAGTGACATTTTCAAACTTCCGACATATTCAATAACAATATTGTTTATGTATTTTATTGAATATGGTAGACATTTGAAAATGACCTTGTTTTTCTCAAGGACCGAACTTTGGTGAGGATTTTAAATGTATAGCAATGACGTTTTTGACACATGATCTTTATTGGCAGGTGGCAAATGTGGGCGCGGAGGAATACTTCAGTGATCAGGCGGCTAAACCTCCGCAGTTCGATAAAGTTTTATTGAAGGATGCTGTGGTGTTTATTGACAACCCGCGCGAGACGTATACAAACATTATGAAAACACTGAAACGATACGGCAAGGTATGTATTCTGGAGTTGGTGTTTCCTTTCTTTGCTCTCTCAACAGTCAGCCATCCAAGCTCCAGATATTTGGGGATGATTGTGTCTAAGACTACGTCCCATGAACAAACACTCGCCCGTACGTGTCCTTGCCTTGTATGCTCAAACCATGTACCATGAGAACGTCGGAGTTTGTCTAATGCTTGTTCATGGTTCAGTGTTTGAGCAGGTGCCACCAGAGGCCCTTCACATGGGTAATGTAGAGCCGTCTAGGACATAATCGTGTGCACAATAACTCTTCACGGCCCTTGACCACTTTAGCGGACGATTCTGCTCCTTCTACAATTTCAGCCAGTGCAGCATGTACAGTTCGGCGTGAAGCCTTGATGGAAGAAATGTTGTGAAGCTGGTACACAGTTGTGGCACCCAGCAAAGAGCCAAGAGGAGGCCATCAATGTCATGGGAGTATAGGTAGACTATGAATCTGTTTCTGCAATCTCCACACTATGTTAACTCATGCGACTGTCTGCTTTTTCGTTCATGTTCACACCTTTAGACAGTCGGAGTTTGTGTTGATAACATTGTGTGTCTGTTTCTTAGCAGTTCTCCCGTCGATAACATTTTCAGCCAGGTATAGAGAGATCTGATGCATGTTGAATCGTCTACTACTTTAGATCATATTCCCTTGGAATGGACTCTGTACGGTGTTGCTTCCTTCAGTGAGGATACTTTCGAATAATTGTGAAAGATAACCTTCACTTGGTCATGACCTCGAGCTCTTTATAGTTACTGAAGTTCTTAACTGCCACCAACACCCTGCAAGAATGTCATCTCACCAACTATGTGTTAGAATCTCTTTTGGGTGTTTTTTGTAGTTTATTGTGTTGTGCCACTATTGGCATGGGCACTATCCTCCAGCAACTGTTCTTTTGTCTGTTATTAGATGGGTCGATTCATCTAGTTCCGTCAACATGTAGTTTGTATGCAAACTCGTGAATGCCAATCATTGCTTTCAAGTAAAATCTTCTCTTGAAGACCGTGTTATCACCAGCATCCTAGGAAAGAGTAGTGATGTTGCCTTCAGTATCACAGTTCCGGAGTCATTTTTCTGTTCGATCTCTTTTGCAGATACACTCCAAAACACCAACATTTTCTTTGTGCTTTGTCATATTGGTGCTTATCATCATGTGAAAAAGGTTGATGAAAGCTTGCAGATGACAGGTGAACGTTTTGCAAAAGAGTGTGTCAATGCATAAAAGCCAACATATATTTCATAGTGCTGTACAATTGCGATAGATGTCTGGGTGGAGTTGGCGTGTTGGGTGGATGAACATATTGGCAGTGTTCAATCTGGATTCAAGGTTATGGCATAATTTTGAAATAAATAAACCAACGCTTGAATTGGCTATACCCGTTTTTACAGAATATATAAATGCCATCTTAAAGTAGGTGCCTCAAAAATCTATATTTTCACACGTAAGATACAAGGATAACAGGTTATCTTAGGCTATGGAAATAATAGAGTTTGGTGAAGATTATTACTCTTGACAGCTACTAACATTGTTTGTGGTTATTACTCTCGACAGCTACTAACGTTGTTTATGGTTATTACTCTCGTCAGCTATTAATACAGTCGTTATTACTCTCGACAGCTATTAACATTGTTTGTGGTTATTACTCTTGACAGCCTCTAACATTGTTTGTGGTTATTACTCTCGACAGCTACTAACGTTGTTTATGGTTATTACTCTCGTCAGCTATTAATACAGTCGTTATTACTCTCGACAGCTATTAACATTGTCTGTGGTTATTACTCTTGACAGCCTCTAACATTGTCTGTGGTTATTACTCTTGACAGCTACTAACATTGTCTGTGGATATTACTCTCGACAGGTACTAACATTGTCTGTGGATATTATTCTCGACAGCTACTAACGTTGTCGCCACTTTTCCTGCAGCTGCTCATTATTCACCGTCCGGCTCCGATGAACACGCTGCCGATATTCCGCGAGGCGAGACAGAGACTCAGCGAGAACGACAAGGCGTATATGTCGATCATCACCGACCTACAGGCAAAAAAGTCCTTTTAGCTTTCTCCTTTCACAAGTTAAAAACACTTTAAGAAAATAAAAGACCTAGATCAATTTAGAATGAAATCATTTGGCATAACACACAATACGCATTCATCGTGGGACTGACCTACCACCTCACTGGTCATATGCTGCTGTTGTTGAATTGACATTATCATCGTTGCGCGCTACGGAAGCCGCCGGCACATCGCCTTGCAAAGACTCAAGGTTCGGCCGTCTGGGTTTTTGTGCAGGAAGTAAACATAATGATTGGAATACTAAGCCTCTCATGGAATGGTCGGACGTGCTTGGATTAGCTGGAGTCGCCCGTTGTCACAGGTTTGGGACGCCAGTGTCTGCACTGTGCTCAAAGGTGTTACAATTTCGACCTGCGGATTCATTAGCTAGGAAAAAGTACAACTGATGTAGGTAATTTTCCCACCAATATATGATAGAGAGAATGTAGCCAAGTGCCAAATTTGTGAGAATGTTTTGTAAACCCATGAGAACCTGCAAAACTCGGATTACCAGATATTTCAGGACAATGTGCGTTTTTGTAATTGTCGTGGCTGTAACCAGAATACATACAACATATGAAGTCCACAAAAAAAAAAAAGATCAGTCATGTATACTCCGTGTTGAGCTAGAACAAGTGTAGTTGTCATTCGTCATCAGATCTTTTAATGAATTAGTCAATTAAAACACATCTCCACTATACAAGTTTATCTTATAAATAGCATGGTGTGTGTGTGTGTATATATATATATATATATATATATATATATATATATATATACACACACTACTATTTATAAGATAAACTTGTATAGTATGGAATTTATATTAATTATATATATATATATATATATATATATATATATATATATATATATTTCTGTACAACACTCAACAATATATAACACATAATACTTTATTTTTACACTCATTTTCAAAGCAGTGCACTATATAAGAGTGTATACAGTAATGTAGTACCAAGTAAAAAGTAGATACTATAATTTAACGTATATAACACTAGAACTCCACATGCTAAATAAACCTAGTCAAAAAGTATAAAGACAATATCTGAATCTGAATCTGAATGAGATACGTCGTAAAGAAGCCAATAGTGGCTATTATATACGACGAGGGTGTGTGCGCATGTTATTGAGTGTTTGAGCCGCAGGTCAGGCGACTGAAGTCAGTTATGGTTTCAGCCTGGACCTGCGACTCGTTTAGTTGGTTCCAGTCGGCTATTGTTTTTTTTTAAATAAATTTTTTAATTGTTCAGTATGGGCTGTGGGTACTATAAAACATCTGGTGTTGTAGGTTGTTAGTTGTTGGACAACATTTGAGGATACATGGTCAAGGAAGTGTTTAGGCTTAATGTGTCTTTTGTTTGTTTTTTGGGGCCGGAAGAATGTTTCAGTGGGGAGAGCTGGTATAGATCCTCTAACAGTTCTGTACATGAATTGTAGTCTTTGGTCGCGTCGTCTATTGTCTAATGTGTCGAGGTTAAGGTTGGTGAGCATGGTTGTGACAGATCCTGGGTGTCTAGAGCGGTAGTCTCCAGTGATGAAGCGAGCTGCACGGTGTTGAATTTGTTTGAATATATACGTAAAATAAATAAATTAATAATTGTATAAATAACAAAACTATTTATGAATAAAGACGATTAAAATAATAGGCTAATTAAGCATATGAAAATGGCTAGAACTGCAATTCTTAAGAAACTACGTAATATATGAGATGTTAATACTATATAAGATAAGTAGGCCATCGAATATTAATTAGTAAATAATTAAATAATAAGCGCGCTGTTAATTAACAAATGGTAGTTGCTATTTGTCATAATATGTAGGTGTTCTATTAATAATAATTGTATCTATTGTGTATGTATGTAGGCGTGCAATTTGGACGTTCAGTGGGACATCGAGTGTTTGCCGATTGTTATGCCGAAGTTGCGCTGGCTGGCGATGCTCCGGGATCGATTTCCACCACAGCTGAATCTCGTCAGCGACTTCGAGGTAAGACAAACTACCCTTAGAAGCATGCAGGAAGATGTGTACACGTCATGTGTTGAAGAGTCGAAAAGAAGTTCTGATCGTGCACACATCACTTCTTTTCCACTCTTCCACCAGACGCGATCATGACGTATAGTCCGGGCATCAGCCAGTGAAGCATGCGTTATGGTCTGTACGGTGTTATTTTTGTATTAACCTATATATATGCCACATTTTAAAGGTCAAGTTCAGGTCAAGGTTAAAATTCTAATTTATTAAATCCGTTTATATGTTGACATAGAAATAAAACTAACTATTTTAAAGGGCACATTTATTTGCCTAAAGCTGAGTCACCGTTCCCGACAGTCAGTGACACGGCTGCACAGTTGGGAGGGAAACGTGAAAAGTGCAGGTAATAAGACGCTACAAACTGGCCATTTCTCTTCACAAACACGGTGACGCTGATATGAGTAATTGATGAGGTAGTTGCTGAGGTTATGGTGTTTATCACCGCACGTTATGAAAGCAAGCAAACAAACCACTGACCAGATGTTCGCAGAGACGTGCGCAAATACATCTGGAAGCCAGGGGTGACAGCAATGCCAGCCGTGAGTGCTCTAACACCGAAACCTTTGAACAAACCGTGCAATGCAGTCATTCAGACGGCAATGTGGAAGTCAGGTGTCGTCTTCTTGTTCTTCTTCTTCTTCTTCTTATGGCTGCCGCATCACTGTATGTTAGCCACATGTTTGTGGCGAGAGTATTGTCGAGCTTGGTTTTCAGAGCTGTTCTTCTCGGGAATTATCGAGTGCACAAAGAAGAAGCTGCAGAATTCGCTTGTGACGACGTATCCGTTGATAATGCATAACACAGTGTCGTCTGAATTAATTTACATTTTCAAATGCGGTACAAATCTAGATATAAGGTACTACTGAACTTTTATGTAGGACCTCTATGGAAATTGCACTGACAAAAAGAAAACGATACATACGTATTTGTTGTTGCCATATAGCGGCAATTTTGAATATATGCAACTTAGTAAATTATGCTATGGGAAGAACTGCTTCAGCATATAAAATAACCTTTGAAAATTGTTTAAAATATTATTCAACTCTTGAGATACTGGTAAAATTGGTAAAAAGGATTACAATATTAATAACTGTTAACCTTGACCTGACCCTGACTTTAAAAATCTGGTAGTCCCTTTCAAAAATGGTGCGGTGCAAAGGTACACTTTTGTCCAATGGGTTTATACAAAATGGCTCTAGGGTGGCAGGGTTGAGGAGGCCATCGTGCACGGTTACCTTCAAAGGGACTTTAGTCTTGACTGCCGGACTAATAAGGTAATCTTTGAAAGTTTAGCGTCTCAAGTTCAAGCCGTCTAGGAGGAAACATTTTAACGCACGTGCTCGCATGCAGCCGCACACCTATGCACGCACATGCACGCACACATACACCCACACCCACACCCACACCCACACCCACACCCACACCCACACCCACACCCACACCCACACCCACACCCCCACACCCACACCCACACCCACACCCACACCCCACCACACACCCACACCCACACCCACACCCACACCCACACACCACACCCACACCCACACCCACACCCACACCCACACCCACACCCACACACACCCACACCCACACCCCCCCCACCCCCACCCCCACACACCCCCACCCCCACACACACACCCCCACACACCACCCCCCACACACACACCACCCACACCCACACCCACACCCACACCCACACACACACACACACACACACACACACACACACACCCACACACACACCCACACCCACACACACACACACACACACCACACACACACACACACACACCCACCCACACCCACACCCACACCACACCCACACCCACACCCACACCCACACCCACACACCACCACCCACACACACAACCCACACCCACACCCACACCCACACCCACACACCCACACACACACACACACACACACACACCCACACCCACACCCACACCCACACACCACACACACACACACACACACACACACACACACACACACACACACACACACACACCACACCCACACCCACACACACACACACACACACACACACACACACACACACACACACACAAACACACACCCACACCCCACACCACACACACACACACACACACACACACACACACACACACACACACACACACACACACACACACACACACACACACACACACACACACACACACACACACACACACACACACACACACACACCCTAACACCTTTCCATATATGCTACAGGTCATCGCCGGCATCCGAGAGCTATCTGAAGGCGTTCTAAAGTACGAGGGAGACTTGGTCGAGTTTGTCGACCGCCTGCTCTTCATCACCGCCTCGTCGACCGTCTTCAGCGAGTACCCGACCATCCAACGGTTCGGGAACAGCGCCCTGCGGCCATTCGCTGGCCTAGAGGACTTGCAGTATAAAATGCCTGTCACTCCAGACCTCGCTCAGTACCTGCGCAAGTCTGACCGCACCACGTCGACTGACAAACAGAAGTTGGCGTTGATTGGATAGATGTTGCAGAGAGTTGGACGGTGTATATGTCATTAGAGACAATACTATCGACCATGAGCGCGGCGCAGGAGACTAGTACGATGTGTTTATTGACAAATGTGTACGTGACAGACGGTATTTTGGAAGCGATAATGTGAGATATGACAAGTGACAATGTGTTTGTTGTTAGAAAGGATTGCGATATTTGGTTTGTGATGGTATGCTCATGTAAGAGCGGGATAAATTCATGACATACGATACTGTCGGGTGTGATGACGAGAAACACGATACTGTCGGGTGTGACGACGAGAGACACGATACTGTCGGGTGTGATGAAGAGAGAGAGAGAGAGAGAGAGAGAGAGAGAGAGAGAGAGAGAGAGAGAGAGAGAGAGAGAGAGAGAGAGAGAGAGAGAGAGAGAGAGAGAGAGAGAGAGAGAGAGAGAGAGAGAGAGAGAGAGAGAGAGAGAGAGAGAGAGAGAGAGAGAGAGAGAGAGAGAGAGAGAGAGAGAGAGAGAGAGAGAGAGAGACGATACTGTCAGGTGTGATGAAGAGAGAGACGATACTGTCAGGTGTGATGAAGAGAGAGAGACGCTTAGGACGTTGTATTTGGTGAATGTATAGAAATAAGACACCATCGCATAATAGAGGAATAGGAAACTGTGTTCTGTGTATAGACGACTTTATAGATTATTCGCAAGGAAGAGAGTAATTTAACGGCGTGGTCAGTGAATGTACGTGACACACGATCATTATCGGGACACGATCGAGAAGAACAGGACGATGTGTTCATCGGACATATATAGCCAGCGATACAAACGAGTGTGTTAGACAATGTGTTTACTCGACGTTCGTGACTGACGATCCAATTGAGAGTACGCGAGGCAGAGTCACACGGACGACGCAGTTGGTGAATGTACGTGACAGACGGTACTGAGAACGAACCTCAGCTAGAAATAGTAACATATGTGCTTGGTGGACGTACGTGCAGACAATACTCTCTTGTTTGATCACTTTTGTGAGGAGCAAGACAATGTGTCAAATGGAAGTTCGAGATAATTCTCTTGTTTTTTTACCACGTCAACAAGGAGTGTGTTTGAGGTTTTGTGGCATACAGTACTCTACAATGTATCAGTGAGAATTAAGACATTAAGAGCGATATGCTTGATGTTAGTAGAATAGGACGCGCAGATGGAATCCTTTAGTTCAGCCACTTCAGTGAGGAATAGACGATGTGTTCAGTGGGGGAACGTGTCAGTCAGTACTATTGAACGCACACACGTCAGAGAGAAGGCCGCGGAGGGCGCATTGTGTTGTAAGTTCCAAGCAATGGCAATTGTAATGTCTCTTATTGACCATTGAGAAATGTTCACGTTTCAGTATTAATATTATATTACAGATCACAGCGCTGAGGATGTATGTAAACTTTACAGTGGTATAGAAAAATCATAAAATGATAAAAGTTCTGTTTTGATCGAATAAAATAATTAATTTATATATATATATATAATTTACGAACATGGTATCCTCCCGTGTTGAATTCGTATAAATATAATTGACAAAACGGTAATTATGATCACAATTTAAGCGTGACGCTTGATAAGCTCCGAGAAGTTTCGTAAACAGTAGAGCCTATTTCAGGAGACCACCTGCTTGTATAAGACATGGTCGCCAACGGAGGATTGCTGAAATATCGCCATATAATTTGGAGTTAACCCATATGGCGGATAACGGTATTATCAGTATTATATATATATATATATATATATATATATATGTATGTGTGTGTGTGTGTGTGTGTGTGTGTGTGTGTGTGTGTGTGTGTGTGTGTGTGTGTGTGTGTGTGT
Organism: Ridgeia piscesae; assembly: GCA_025642075.2. Lineage (NCBI taxonomy): Eukaryota > Metazoa > Annelida > Polychaeta > Sabellida > Siboglinidae > Ridgeia > Ridgeia piscesae. Next base: position 33,834 of record JAODUO010001029.1, read on the forward strand.
TGTGTGTGTGCTGTGTCGTGTGTGTTGTTGTGTGTGTGTGTGTGTGTGTGTGTGTGTGTGTGTGTGTGTGTGTGTGTGTGTGTGTGTGTGTGTGTGTGTATGTGTGTGTATGTGTGTGTATGTGTGTGTGTGTATGTGTGTGTGTGTGTGTGTGTGTCGTGTGTGTGTGTGTGTGTGTGTGTGTGTGTGTGTGTGTGTGTGTGTGTGTGTGTGTGTGTGTGTGTGTGTGTGTGTGTGTGTGTGTTACAGTAGGGCACAGGATGGACGATAGGCATAAGTAAGTAAATAAGGAACTGACCGCGTCCAGTTTGACGACGTGTGGAGCTGTCCATTCTTTCTCCTTGTATTCTTCACCGTGGCTAAGTAGCGACTGTAACAAAAACACGTTTACTGTCTGTTCTCAACCTCAGAACATATCCTACTCTGATAGATCGTTAACTTCCCGGCACAGAAATGTTAGGCAGAGTAAACAGGCCCAACAACGTTTAGTATATTTTAAGGGTATTTGGAAGAAGAATAGAAGGCAGGGAGTGTCCAGCTTCACTGGTGCTGTGGTAAGGGCGGGCCTCTAGTCGCTCGAATATTCAGATAACAGCTGGAAGTCATATCCTGAAATCAGATAGAAACCCTGACAGAAACAACCACAATGTTAATATGTTTGCTTTTAGGGAGGCCCTGTGATACCCTTACAAGTCTAGTGAACTACAACTGTTTTGTGTACAATGAAAATAGCCTGAGATATATCTATGCAAAATCAAAGGAAAAACAACTGAACTTTTTTTTATATAAAATAGGAAAACGTAATATGCACCAGTTTTTAGGGCCTGATGGGGTCATTTTATCTAAAAACTAATTTTGAAATGCATTCCTAATGTCACTTATATGATCATTATGTAACCATCCACACATCCAAATCGTATAATAATAAAAATATATAATCATATCCCAGGTGTTTGAACTATTTGCTAAACATTATAAATAATTATGTATTTTTGATGATGTAATATATTGTCACGCCATTTGTATTGCTGTATCATGCAGTGTTATTATAACATTGAAAATAGGGTTAAAGCGAATTCAAGCGAGCTTACATAAATTAATAATAATCAATCTGCCAATTAGTTTAGTGCGGTAAATTATTAGTCGGTCCTGTTGGGGGTTGGTCGACCCGCTTGTTGACATTTTGCACGCAATTACAATGACCAAATAAAATGGACAAATGCACATCAGTGCAGCGAATTACATAATATTTATTCATATAATTATGTTGGTAACGTTGTTACACCAAACTAACGGAGAAATATAAATCCGAAATACGTTATGCAACTATTGGCATTGCTTCGCCGTTGGCGTGAGTTGTAACTTCAGTCTTTACTTTAGACCACGTCGAAATAAACGCCACATTTTACAGGTCATTTGCGAAAATTCGTATCGTGACTGTTTCAAGATTCAAGATTCACAAGACTTTATTGTCCATTTAAAACATCATATTAAAAACGGGAGTTCTTCAGTTACACAGTAAAATGGCAATAATAAGATTAGTGATCCATAATATATACGGTTAATAAGACACATTAAAATGGTAATAATACTAATCAATACTAACATTTGTAAGGTATATAAATTATGTATATAAATAAGTACTCTAAATAATAAAAAATTACTAAATAAATAAATAAGCAAGTAATATTCCTTAAAAGGTTCTTTGACAAGACACAATGTGATAACATTATTAATATGTACTAAAATTGATAAATAAATAAGATTAGATAAATCAGTACATAGAAATAAGTGTATGGAATAAAATAAGTAAACAGTATATTATAATTTAGCGTTAAACATTAAAATGGCAGAGGGAATAAATTATTTCTTGAATAGGTTCTTTTTAGCTAGTGGAACTTTTAGATGTCTCCCTGACGGAAGTTTCTGAAAAGCGTCATTCAGAGGATGGGTAGGATCGCACGATATTTGTCTGGCTTTCCTTTTCAGTGCAGCATTGTATATACTGGACAGGTGTTTCTGTTCATTACCAATCAACTTGCTAGCTGTGTTGACAAGACGAGCAAGTTTTATTTTATTCTTGGCACTGACATTGCCATATCACGTGATTATGTAAAAAAGATAGAACGCTCTCTACTAATCCCCTATAAACAAGTTGGAAAATGTGCTGACTAACATCGAAACTTTTCAGCTTTCTCAGTAGGAACAGTCGTTGTTGCGCATTCTTGTAAACATAATCAACATGATCACAGAATGACAAGCTTTCAAATTGGTATGCCAGAGGTAGTGTTAGCTTGTTATTTCCCGTCTATGTCTGCATCGTCATAAGTCATCAGTCTTTACAATGACAACGTTTGTGTACATTTCTCAGCTACACACACACACACACACACATATATATATATATATATATATATATATATATATATATATATATATATATATATATATTGGTGAATATTTTGGCCCAACGCCACCAGACAAAATTGTGCAGGAGGACATATTTTCTAATTATTTTCCTGAATGTGTAATTTGTATAAGATGTTATATTTTTATGTGTGGAGTCTTAGTGCCACACACACCGTGTAGAGTCTTAGTGCCACACATACCGTGTAGCGTCTTAGTGCCACACACACCGTGTAGAGTCTTAGTGCCACACACACCGTGTAGAGTCTTAGTGCCACACACACACTGTGTAGAGTCTTAGTGCCACACACACCGTGTACATTCTTAATACCACATCGTATATATTCTTAGTGCCATACATTCCTTGTACATTCTTAGTGCCAAACATACCGAGTAGATTCTTAGTGCGACACGTACAGTGTAAATTCTTAATGCCTCATATACAGTGTAGATTCTTAGTGCCACACACATACCACGTAGCGTCTTAGTGCCACACATACCGTGTAGATTATTAGTGCCATACACACCGTGTAGATTCTTAGTGCCACACATACCACGTAGCGTCTTAGAGCCACACATAGCGTATATATTCTTAGTGCCACAAACGCCGTGTAGATTCTTAGTGCCACACACACCATGTAGAGTATTACTGCCACACACACCGTGTAGAGTCTTAGTGCCACACACACCATGTAGAGTATTACTGCCACACACACCGTGTAGAGTCTTAGTGCCACACACACCATGTAGAGTATTAGTGCCACACACACAGTGTAGATTCTTAGTGCCACACACACCGTATAGATTCTTAGTGCGACACACTCCACGTAGAGTCTTAGTGCAATACACACCGTGTAGATTCTTAATGCCACACATACCGTGTAGATTCTTAGTGCCACAGATACCGTGTAGATTTTTAGTGCCACATGTACCGTGTAGATTCTTTGTGCCACATATACCAGGTAGAGTATTAGTACCACACATTCCGTGTAGAGTCTTAGTGCCACACACACCGTTTAGATTTTAGTGCCACAGATACCCTGTAGCTTCTTAGCGTCTGACACACCATGTAGATTCTTAGTGCCACACCCACCGTATATATTCTTTGTACCACACATACCGTGTAGAGTCTTACTGCAACACACACCCTGTAGAGTCTTACTGCCACACACACCATGTAGATTCTTAGTGCCATTCACACCGTGTAGATTCTTAGTGCCACAGATACCGTGTAGATTTTTACTGCCACAAACAAAGAGTAGATTCTTAGTGCCACACACATCATGTAGAGTATTAGTGCCACACACACCATGTAGAATATTAGTGCCATACACACCGTGTAGAGTCTTAGTGCCACACACACCGTGTAGATTCTTAGTACGACACACTCCATGTAGATTATTAGCGCCACACACGCCGTGTAGAGTCTTAGTGCCTCACACACCATGTAGATTCTTAGTGCCTCACACACCATGTAGATTCTTAGTGCCTCGCATACCGTGTAGAGTCTTAGTGCCACACACACATCGTGTAGAGTCTTAGTGCCACACACACACACACACACACACACACACACACACACACACACACACACACACACACACACACACACACACACACACACACACACACACCGCGTAGGGTCTTAGTGCTACACATACGGTAAAGATTCCTAGTGCTACACACACTGTGCAAATTCTTACTGCCACACATACCATGTATATTTTTAGTGCCACATACACCATGTAGAGTCGTAGTGCCACGCACACCGTGTAGAGTCTTAGCGCAACACATACCGGGTAGATTCTTAGTGCCACACATACCGTATAGAGTTTTAGTGTCACGCACACCATGTAGATTCTTTGCGGCACACACTCCATGTAGATTTTTAATGCCACGCACACCATATAGAGCCTTAGTGCCACACACCGTATAGAGCCTTAGTGCCACACACACCGTATAGAGCCTTAGTACCACGCACACCGTGTAGAGTCGTAACGCCACACATAACGGGTAGATTCTTAGTGCCACACATACCGTGTAGAGTCTTAGTGCCACACACGCCGTATAAGTCTTAGTGGCACGCACAACATGTAGATTCCTAGTGCTACACATACCATGTCGATTATTAGTGCCATACATACCGGGTAGATTTTTAATGCCACAATACCGTGTAGAGTCTTAGTGCCATTCACACCGTTTACATTCTTAGTGCCACACATACAGTGTAGGTTCTTAGCGCCACAGATATCATGTATATTTTTAGTGCCACATGTACCGTTTAGATTCTTTGTGCCACACATACCATGTAGATTCTTAGTACCACACATTCCGTATAGAATATCAGTGCACACACATCGTGTAGATTCTTAGTGCCACACAAACCGTGTAGAGTCTTAGTGCCACACACACCGTGTAGAGTCTTAGTGCCACACATACGGTGTAGATTCATAGTGCTACACACACCGTGTATATTCTTAGTGCCACACATACCATGTAGAGGCTTAGTGCCACACATACGGTATAGATTCCTAGTGCTACACACACTGGGTAGATTCTTAGTGCCACACATACCGTGTAGATTTTTAGTGCCACATGTACCGTGTAGATTCTTTGTGCCACAAATACCAGGTAGAGTATTAGTACCACACATTCCGTGTAGAGTCTTAGTGCCACACACACCGTTTAGATTTTAGTGCCACAGATACCCTGTAGCTTCTTAGCGTCTGATACACCATGTAGATTCTTAGTGCCACACACACCGTATATATTCTTTGTACCACACATACCGTGTAGAGTCTTAGTACCACACATACCGTGTAGAGTCTTACTGCAACACACACCCTGTAGAGTCTTACTGCCACACACACACCATGTAGATTCTTAGTGCCATTCACACAGTGTAGATTCTTAGTGCCACGCATACCGTGAAGATTCTTAATGCCACAGATACCGTGTAGATTTTTACTGCCACAAACAAAGAGTAGATTCTTAGTGCCACACACATCATGTAGAGTCTTAGTGCCACACACACCATGTAGAATATTAGTGCCACACACACCATGTAGATTCTTAGTGCCACACACACCGTGTAGAGTCTTAGTGCCACACACACCGTGTAGATTCTTAGTGCCACGCACACCGTGTAGAGTCTTAGTGCCACACACACCGTGTAGAGTCTTAGTGCCACACACACTTAGTGCCACACACACATCGTGTAGAGTCTTAGTGCCACACACACATCGTGTAGAGTCTTAGTGCCACACACACATCGTGTAGAGTCTTAGTGCCACACACACATCGTGTAGAGTCTTAGTGCCACACACACATCGTGTAGAGTCTTAGTGCCACACACGTCTTAGTGGCACGCACAACATGTAGATTCCTAGTGCTACACATACCATGTAGATTATTAGTGCCATACATACCGGGTAGATTTTTAATGCCACAATACCGTGTAGAGTCTTAGTGCCATTCACACCGTGTACATTCTTAGTGCCACACATACCATGTAGATTTTTAGTGCCACATATACCATGTAGATTTTTAGTGCCACATACACCATGTAGAGTCGTAGTGCCACGCACACCGTGTAGAGTCTTAGCGCTACACATACCGGGTAGATTCTTAGTGCCACACATACCGTATAGAGTTTTAGTGGCACGCACACCATGTAGATTCTTTGCGGCACACACTCAATGTAGATTTTTAATGCCACGCACACCATATAGAGCCTTAGTGCCACACACACCGTATAGAGCCTTAGTACCACGCACACCGTATAGAGTCTTAATGCCATACATACTGGGTAGATTCTTAGTGCCACACATACCGTGTAGAGGCTTAGTGCCACACACGCCGTATAAGTCTTAGTGGCACGCACAACATGTAGATTCTTAGTGCTACACATACCATCTAGATTATTAGTGCCATACATACCGGGTAGATTTTTAATGCCACAATACCGTGTAGAGTCTTAGTGCCATTCACACCGTGTACATTCTTAGTGCCACACATACAGTGTAGGTTCTTAGTGCCACATATATCATGTATATTTTAGATTCTTTGTGCCACACATACCATGTACCGTTGTACCGTTTAGATTCTTTGTGCCACACATACCATGTAGATTCTCAGTACCACACATTCCGTGTAGAATATTAGTGCACACACATCGTGTAGATTCTTCGAACCACACACACCGTGTAGAGTCTTAGTGCCACACACACCGTGTAGAGTCTTAGTGCCACACACACCGTGTAGAGTCTTAGTGCCACACATGCGGTGTAGATTCTTAGGGCACAGATACCGTGTAGATTTTTAATTCTACGTATAGAGTGTAGATTCTTAGTGCCACGCACATCGTGTAGTCTTAGTGCCACACACACCATGTAGAGTATTAGTGCCACACACACAGTGTAGATTCTTATTGCGACACACTCCTTGTAGATTCTTAGTGCGAGACACTCAATGTAGATTCTTAGTACCACACACACCATGTAGAGTCTTAGTGCCTCAGACACAGTGTAGATTCTTAGTGCGACACACTCCTTGTAGATTCTTAGTGCGAGACACTCCATGTAGATTCTTAGCGGCACACACACCATGTAGAGTCTTAGTGCCTCACACACCATGTAGATTCTTAGTGCCTCACACACCATGTAGATTCTTAGTGCCACACACATCGTGTAGAGTATTAGTACCACACACGCCGTGTAGATTCTTAGGGCCACAGATACCGTGTAGATTTTTAATTATACGTATACAGTGTAGATTCTTAGTGCCACACACACCGTGTAGATTCTTAGTGCCACACACACCATGTAGCGTCTTATTGCCACACACACCATGTAGAGTATTAGTGCCACACACACCATATATATTCTTAGTACCACACATACCGTGTAGAGTCTTAATACCACACACCATATAGATTCTTAGTGACACACATACCATGTAGATTTTTTGTGCCACACAAACCGTGTAGAGTCTTAGTGTCACACATACGGTGAAGATTCATAGTGCCACACATACCGTGTAGATTCTTAGTGCCAAACACACTCTGTAGGTTCTTAGTGCCACACGTACCGTGTAGATTCTTAGTGCCACACACACCGTGTAGACTCTTAGTGCCACTCACACCGTGTGGATTCTTACTGCAACACATAACGTGTATAGTCTTCGTGCCACTCACACCGTGTAGATTCTTAGTGCCACACACACCGTGTAGACTCTTAGTGCCACTCACACCGTGTGGATACTTACTGCAACACATACCGTGTATAGTCTTCGTGCCACTCACACCGAGTAGATTCTTAGTGACACACACACCGTGTAGACTCTTCGTGCCACTCACACCGTGTGGATTCTTACTGCAACACATAACGTGTATAGTCTTCGTGCCACTCACACCGTGTAGATTCTTAGTGCCACACACACCGTGTAGACTCTTAGTGCCACTCACACCGTGTAGATTCTTAGTGCCACACACACCGTGTGGACTCTTAGTGCCACTCACACCGTGTGGATTCTTACTGCAACACATAACGTGTATAGTCTTCGTGCCACTCACACCGTGTGGATACTTACTGCAACACATACCGTGTATAGTCTTCGTGCCACTCACACCGTGTAGATTCTTAGTGCCACTCACACCGTGTAGATTCTTAGTGCCTCACATACCGTGTAGATTCTTCGTGCCACACATACCATATAGCTTCTTAGATATAGCTTCTTAGTGCCACACATACAGTGTAGATTCTTAGTGCCACCCATACCGTGTAGACTCTTAGTGCCACTCACACCGTGTAGATTCTTAGTGCCACACATACAGTGTAGATTATTAGTGCCACACATACAGTGTAGATTCTTAGTGCCACACATACCGTGTAGAGGCTTAGTGCCACACACGCCGTATAAGTCTTAGTGGCACGCTCAACATGTAGATTCCTAGTGCTACACATACCATGTAGATTATTAGTGCCATACATACCGGGTAGATTTTTAATGCCACAATACCGTGTAGAGTCTTAGTGCCATTCACAACGTGTACATTCTTAGTGCCACACATACAGTGTAGGTTCTTAGTGCCACATATATCATGTATATTTTAGATTCTTTGTGCCACACATACCATGTACCGTTGTACCGTTTAGATTCTTTGTGCCACACATACCATGTAGATTCTCAGTACCACACATTCCGTGTAGAATATTAGTGCACACACATCGTGTAGATTCTTCGAACCACACACACCGTGTAGAGTCTTAGTGCCACACACACCGTGTAGAGTCTTAGTGCCACACACACCGTGTAGAGTCTTAGTGCCACACATGCGGTGTAGATTCTTAGGGCCACAGATACCGTGTAGATTTTTAATTCTACGTATAGAGTGTAGATTCTTAGTGCCACGCACATCGTGTAGTCTTAGTGCCACACACACCATGTAGAGTATTAGTGCCACACACACAGTGTAGATTCTTATTGCGACACACTCCTTGTAGATTCTTAGTGCGAGACACTCCATGTAGATTCTTAGTACCACACACACCATATAGAGTCTTAGTGCCTCAGACACAGTGTAGATTCTTAGTGCGACACACTCCTTGTAGATTCTTAGTACCACACACACCATGTCGAGTATTAGTGCCACACACACAGTGTAGATTCTTAGTGCGACACACTCCTTGTAGATTCTTAGTGCGAGACACTCCATGTAGATTCTTAGCGGCACACACACCATGTAGAGTCTTAGTGCCTCACACACCATGTAGATTCTTAGTGCCTCACACACCATGTAGATTCTTAGTGCCACACACATCGTGTAGAGTATTAGTACCACAAACGCCGTGTAGATTCTTAGGGCCACAGATACCGTGTAGATTTTTAATTATACGTATACAGTGTAGATTCTTAGTGCCACACACACCGTGTAGATTCTTAGTGCCACACACACCATGTAGCGTCTTATTGCCACACACACCATGTAGAGTATTAGTGCCACACACACCATATATATTCTTAGTACCACACATACCGTGTAGAGTCTTAATACCACACACCATATAGATTCTTAGTGACACACATACCATGTAGATTTTTTGTGCCACACAAACCGTGTAGAGTCTTAGTGTCACACATACGGTGAAAATTCATAGTGCCACACATACCGTGTAGATTCTTAGTGCCAAACACACTCTGTAGGTTCTTAGTGCCACACGTACCGTGTAGATTCTTAGTGCCACACACACCGTGTAGACTCTTAGTGCCACTCACACCGTGTGGGTTCTTACTGCAACACATAACGTGTATAGTCTTCTGCCACTCACACCGTGTAGATTCTTAGTGCCACACACACCGTGTAGACTCTTAGTGCCACTCACACCGTGTGGATACTTACTGCCCCAACCAACCCCCTAAACCCTGTAATTTTGTCCCCCAACCCCCCACCCCCGTGTAGATTTTTTTAGTGCCACACACACCGTGTAGACTCTTAGTGCCACTCACACCGTGTGGATACTTACTGCAACACATAACGTGTATAGTCTTCGTGCCACTCACACCGTGTAGATTCTTAGTGCCACACACACCGTGTAGACTCTTAGTGCCACTCACACCGTGTGGATTCTTATGCCAAAACAACCGTGTAATCTTGTGCCACTCACACCGTGTGGATACTTACTGCAACACATACCGTGTATAGTCTTCGTGCCACTCACACCGAGTAGATTCTTAGTGACACACACACCGTGTAGACTCTTAGTGCCACTCACACCGTGTGGATTCTTACTGCAACACATAACGTGTACTGTCTTCGTGCCACTCACACCGTGTAGATTCTTAGTGCCACACACACCGTGTAGACTCTTAGTGCCACTCACACCGTGTGGATACTTACTGCAACACATAACGTGTATAGTCTTCGTGCCACTCACACCGTGTAGATTCTTAGTGCCACACACACCGTGTAGACTTTTAGTGCCACTCACACCGTGTAGATTCTTAGTGCAACACATAACGTGTATAGTCTTCGTGCCACTCACACCGTGTAGATTCTTAGTGCCCCCCACCAACCACCACTCACACCGTGTGGATTCTTACTGCAACACATACCGTGTATAGTCTTCGTGCCACTCACACCGTGTAGATTCTTAGTGCCACACACACCGTGTAGACTCTTAGTGCCACTCACACCGTGTGGATACTTACTGCAACACATAACGTGTATAGTCTTCGTGCCACTCACACCGTGTGGATTCTTAGTGCCACACACACCGTGTAGACTCTTAGTGCCACTCACACCGTGTGGATTCTTACTGCAACACATAACGTGTATAGTCTTCGTGCCACTCACACCGTGTGGATTCTTAGTGCCACACACACCGTGTAGACTCTTAGTGCAACTCACACCGTGTGGATTCTTACTGCAACACATAACGTGTATAGTCTTCGTGCCACTCACACCGTGTAGATTCTTACTGCAACACATAACGTGTAGACTCTTAGTGCCACTCACACCGTGTGGATTCTTACTGCAACACATAACGTGTATAGTCTTCGTGCCACTCACACCGTGTAGATTCTTAGTGCCACACATACCGTGTAGACTCTTAGTGCCACTCACACCGTGTGGATTCTTACTGCAACACATACCGTGTATAGTCTTCGTGCCACTCACACCGAGTAGATTCTTAGTGCCACACACACCGTGTAGACTCTTAGTGCCACTCACACCGTGTGGATACTTACTGCAACACATACCGTGTATAGTCTTCGTGCCACTAACACCGTGTAGATTCTTAGTGCCACACACACCGTGTAGACTCTTCGTGCCACTCACACCGTGTAGATTCTTAGTGCCACACACACCGTGTAGACTCTTAGTGCCACTCACACCGTGTGGATACTTACTGCAACACATACCGTGTATAGTCTTCGTGCCACTCACACCGTGTAGATTCTTAGGCCAAAACAAACCCTGTAATCTTCTGCCACTCACACCGTGTAGATTCTTAGTGCCACACACACCGTGTAGACTCTTAGTGCCACTCACACCGTGTGGATTCTTACTGCAACACATACCGTGTATAGTCTTCGTGCCACTCACACCGTGTAGATTCTTAGTGCCACACACACCGTGTAGACTCTTAGTGCCACTCACACCGTGTGGATACTTACTGCAACACATACCGTGTATAGTCTTCGTGCCACTAACACCGTGTAGATTCTTAGTGCCACACACACCGTGTAGACTCTTCGTGCCACTCACACCGTGTAGATTCTTAGTGCCACACACACCGTGTAGACTCTTAGTGCCACTCACACCGTGTGGATTCTTACTGCAACACATACCGTGTATAGTCTTCGTGCCACTCACACCGTGTAGATTCTTAGTGCCACACACACCGTGTAGACTCTTAGTGCCACTCACACCGTGTGGATTCTTACTGCAACACATACCGTGTATAGTCTTCGTGCCACTCACCCCGTGTAGATTCTTAGTGCCACACACACCGTGTAGACTCTTAGTGCCACTCACACCGTGTGGATTCTTACTGCAACACATAAACCGTGTATAGTCTTCGTGCCACTCACACCGTGTAGATTCTTAGTGCCACACACACCGTGTAGACTCTTAGTGCCACTCACACCGTGTGGATACTTACTGCAACACATACCGTGTATAGTCTTCGTGCCACTAACACCGTGTAGATTCTTAGTGCCACACACACCGTGTAGACTCTTCGTGCCACTCACACCGTGTAGATTCTTAGTGCCACACACACCGTGTGGATTCTTACTGCAACACACAACGTGTACAGTCTTCGTGCCACTCACACCGTGTAGATTCTTAGTGCCACACACACCGTGTAGACTCTTAGTGCCACTCACACCGTGTGGATTCTTACTGCAACACATACCGTGTATAGTCTTCGTGCCACTCACACCGTGTAGATTCTTAGTGCCACACACACCGTGTAGACTCTTAGTGCCACTCACACCGTGTGGATACTTACTGCAACACATACCGTGTATAGTCTTCGTGCCACTCACACCGTGTAGATTCTTAGTGCCACACATACGGGGTAAATTTTTGTGCCACTCACACCGTGTAGATTCTTACTGCAACACATAACGTGTATAGTCTTCGTGCCACTCACACCGTGTAGATTCTTAGTGCCACAAACACCGTGTAGACTCTTTGTGCCACTCACACCGTGTGGATTCTTACTGCAACACATACCGTGTATAGTCTTCGTGCCACTCACACCGTGTAGATTCTTAGTGCCACACACACCGTGTAGACTCTTCGTGCCACTCACACCGTGTAGATTCTTACTGCAACACATAACGTGTATAGTCTTCGTGCCACTCACACCGTGTGGATTCTTACTGCAACACATACCGTGTATAGTCTTCGTGCCACTCACACCGTGTAGATTCTTAGTGCCACACACACCGTGTAGACTCTTCGTGCCACTCACACCGTGTAGATTCTTACTGCAACACATAACGTGTATAGTCTTCGTGCCACTCACACCGTGTAGATTCTTACTGCAACACATACCGTGTATAGTCTTCGTGCCACTCACACCGTGTAGATTCTTTAAAGTGTAGACTCTTCGTGCCACTCTCACCGTGTAGATTCTTACTGCAACACATAACGTGTATAGTCTTCGTGCCACTCACACCGAGTAGATTCTTAGTGCCACACACACCGTGTAGACTTTTAGTGCCACTCACACCATGTAGATTCTTAGTGCCACACATACCGTGTAGATTCTTCGTGCCACTCACACCGTGTAGATTCTTAGTGCCTCACATACCGTGTAGATTCTTCGTGCCACACACACCATGTAGCGTCTTATTGCCACACACACCATGTAGAGTATTAGTGCCACACACACCGTATATATTCTTAGTACCACACATACCGTGTATAGTCTTAGTACCACACACCATATAGATTCTTAGTGCCACACATGCCATGTAGATTTTTTGTGCCACACAAACCGTATAGATTCTTAGTGCCACACATACGGAGTAGATTCATAGTGCTACTCATACCGTGTAGATTCTTAGTGCCACACATACCGTGTAGACTCTTAGTGCCACTCACACCGTGTAGATTCTTACTGCAACACACACCGTGTATACTCTTCGTGCCACTCACACCGTGTAGACTCTTCGTGCCACTCACACCGTGTAGATTCTTACTGCAACACATAACGTGTATAGTCTTCGTGCCACTCACACCGAGTAGATTCTTAGTGCCACACACACCGTGTAGACTTTTAGTGCCACTCACACCATGTAGATTCTTAGTGCCACACATACCGTGTAGATTCTTCGTGCCACTCACACCGTGTAGATTCTTAGTGCCTCACATACCGTGTAGATTCTTCGTGCCACACACACCATGTAGCGTCTTATTGCCACACACACCATGTAGAGTATTAGTGCCACACACACCGTGTATATTCTTAGTACCACACATACCGTGTAGAGTCTTAGTACCACACGCCATATAGATTCTTAGTGCCACACATGCCATGTAGATTTTTTTGTGCCACACAAACCGTATAGATTCTTAGTGCCACACATACGGAGTAGATTCATAGTGCTACTCATACCGTGTAGATTCTTAGTGCCACACATACCGTGTAGACTCTTAGTGCCACTCACACCGTGTAGATTCTTACTGCAACACACACCGTGTATACTCTTCGTGCCACTCACACCGTGTAGATTCTTAGTGCCACACACACCGTGTAGATTCTTAGTGCCACACACACCGTGTATACTCTTCGTGTCACTCAAACCGTGTAGATTCTTAGTGCCACACACACCGTGTAGATTCTTAGTACCACTCACACCGTGTAGATTCTTAGTGCCTCACATACCGTGTAAATTCTTCGTGCCACACATACCGTGTAAATTCTTCGTGCCACACATACCATATAGCTTCTTAGATATAGCTTCTTAGTGCCACACATACAGTGTAGATTCTTAGTGCCACACATACCGTGTAGACTCTTAGTGCCACTCACACCGTGTGGATTCTTACTGCAACACATACCGTGTATAGTCTTAATACCACACATACCTTGTAGATCATTAGTGCCACACACACCATGTAGAGTCTTATTTCCACACGCACCGTGTAGATTCTTAGTGCCACACATACCGTGTAGATTCTTAGTGCCAAAACCTGAACTTCACGACACACCATCTTCTCCTCACAGCCGAAGTAGTGATTTGTTTTAAATGAAACAGTAACAACTTAAAATATATTAAATGTTTTAGTAAAAGTTCATTTGCGTATGTTAGAAAAACGACTCAATACCAAATTGCAGTTTGGTGTTTCTATTAACTATGTGCTGATGTCATATATGTGAGGTTGTGATAGAAACATAGCAATCGAACTAAACAGCGACAAATCAATGGCATATATGTTAGCCTTTATATATATATATATATATATATTATATATATATATATATATATATATATATATATATATATATATATAATATATATATATATATATATATATATATATTGATTGGATATAAAGTTATTATTATTATTATATATCAACACACACACACATTAGGGCGTAGCTAGCCGTACGTACGTACGCACGTGCTTCCACATCATTAAGGCAACCACAAATTGCCCACTTCAAACGGTAGCCAGAGGATGCCCAGATATGTCCATAGCCTTTAGCAACGAAAACGTTGTCATTCACGTGTAACAGTTTGTCAACATTTTGACAACATTGTACAGCTGTACTCAGTGTGCACAGAACAGATAGATGCCTCCGCGTGGAGGCTACCTTGGCAATGCCGCAGCCGGGTAAATACGAATTCACTAGAAACGAATTATCAATGTTTTGACGTCCATGGGCTAAGATTAAAAGATTAGAAGCTAGAACTGGCATGAACAACAAAACCAAATTACAGCTGTAGTGTTTGCTCTGGAATTTCTGGAGGCTGATGGGAATGGCAAAGCATGGAGCTGTACATGTTGTCAATCCAAAGGTTTGACTTCACCATCACATTGGTAACGACTGAGCATGCACTCTAAGGTCTACTCCCTCTGACAACATATATTATATTTATAATATGAAGGCGCTGTGGAACTGGCAGCGAAATTCGAAGTTCAACAGAGCAAGCCGGGCTGGAAAACAAAGATGCGTGAAAATGTTCCCACTGACACCCCATTGTCACTATAAGAAGAGGGCGATGTACCAACCATTGCTGCGTTAATGGCTCAAGTTCACTACGTGGCTCAGTAGGCCTACAACACACCGAAACAACCGGTGCATATGACACCAGAAAGAATAGCACTGGCCTGAATAGGGACTGGCCTTGATGCACGTCCACAAGGACACAGAGTTGGATGTTGCACGCATCATTCATCAGTTCAGTCGTCAGAAGACCAGGCGCTTAGCCCCTTAGCTTATTTATCCCCTAATGAAGGCGGATACAGTAACTGAACCGATGTTGAAGACAAAACAGAACTCTTAACAAATTTCACCTTTTACTTGTTTTAACTCTTAGATACAACACATGTACAATTTACAGTATTTATCTTGGCTTATTATTAAAAGGCTGTGACTATTGCAACTTTCTTTAATTACTATTATGAGTACATAGCTTATTTTAAAGCATACAATGAATGTGTTGCACATTCAAACGTATGCTCTGCATGATATGGTATATTAACCGTTCTAGTCATCCGCCTTTTCAGAATCTTTCACGCAGTAAAAATACTGTGTATTTTTCTATTTACTCCTTAGCGTGTTGTATTTACCTATGATATGTTGTGACTTAAAATGCACTATATGTCAACTGATTGGATCGTCACACATGCTACAGAACATTTTGGAGCACCAGACCCCGATGATAGAATTTATATAGATATCGTTAATAATTATTAGTGCTTCCACTTGCATGTATGCCTAGCTACGCCTTTGCACTTACATAAAGTGCTTTATAATAATAAAATTATAACTTTATTATCCAATCATATATATATATATATATATATATATATATATATATATATATATATATATATATATATATATAGGTACTATATTATAGATTACACAATACAAAACCATCGTAGCCTATATATATATATATATATATATATATATATATATATATATATATATATATTATATATATATATATATATATTATAGGCAATAGGTGTTTGGTGTTTGTGTGTTTGTGTGTGAATCTATAATATAGACCTCTAGGTGGCAGCACCTGATACTTTTTGACATTCCGAAACGAAACCCCGTGTGCGTGTGCGTGTGCGTGTGCGTGTGCGTGTGCGTGTGCGTGTGCGTGTGCGTGTGCGTGTGCGTGTGCGTGTGCGGTGCTGTGCGTGTGCGTGTGCTGTGCGTGTGCGTGTGCGTGTCGTGCGTGTGCGTGTGCGTGTGCGTGTGCGTGTGCGTGTGCGTGTGCGTGTGCGTGTGCGTGTGCGTGTGCGTGTGCGTGTGCGTGTGCGTGTGCGTGTGCGTGTGCGTGTGCGTGTGCGTGTGCGTGTGCGTGTGCGTGTGCGTGTGCGTGTGCGTGTGCGTGTGCGTGTGCGTGTGCGTGTGCGTGTGCGTGTGCGTGTGCGTGTGCGTGTGCGTGTGCGTGTGCGTGTGCGTGTGCGTGTGCGTGTGCGTGTGCGTGTGCGTGTGCGTGTGCGTGCGTGCGTGTGCGTGTGCGTGTGCGTGTGCGTGTGCGTGTGCGTGTGCGTGTGCGTGTGCGTGTGCGTGTGCGTGTGCGTGTGCGTGTGCGTGTGCGTGTGCGTGTGCGTGTGCGTGTGCGTGTGCTGTGCGTGTGCGTGTGCGTGTGCGTGTGCGTGTGCGTGTGCGTGTGCGTGTGCGTGTGCGTGTGCGTGTGCGTGTGCGTGTGCGTGTGCGTGTGCGTGTGCGTGTGCGTGTCGTGTGCGTGGCGTGGCGTGCGCGTGCGCGTGCGCGTGCGCGTGCGCGTGCGCGTGCGCGTGCGCGTGCGCGTGCGCGTGCGCGTGCGCGTGCGCGTGCGCGTGCGCGTGCGCGTGCGCGTGCGCGTGCGCGTGCGCGTGCGCGTGCGCGTGCGCGTGTACACGATCGACGGGGCAATAATTTTAATTCTAAGTTGCAACATAGAAGCGTGTAATTCAACAAGAGGCATATATATGTCGTTCAGAGATCACATGAGTAGTCGAACGTTGGTCAATAATGACTGAGTTACATGTGGACTTGATCCGTGCATAATAATAAATGATAAACACTTGACAACATGTGTGAAGCCTATGGAACTATACATAAGTACCTTCTACACACGATTAGCCAGTTACACTTAAAGGAACACACTTTTACTCAAAATAGCACAATAGTGAAGAACGAATACTCGCAAAAGAAATTGCAAAGCCATGGATTATGTCAAGTGCTACTTAATGGATATATGCTACTAATTCAATAGTATTTTATTTGAGCTGTCAAACTACAAGTAAATCTTGGGATTTGGCACCTGCGTCAATGGATTATTTAACATATAACATTCGGAGTTAGCTCCAGCTCTCTCGCAAGAATACACATACACTGGTCTCGTCTTTAGCATCTTACTTCCCTGAACTTGGGCAATGTGAATGATACTCGTATCTCTTAGACAATGTCGAGTGTTACTAAAAATTTAGATCGTGACATAATTGTATAACTTCACTTCTTGTGTGACTAAAGCAATGTTACTTTATGCAATGCAAGTTGAAGAAACATATTTGTAATGCAAGCTGGTGAAACACATTTGGTTTTTTTTTATACCCAGCTGTATTAGATATATATATATATATATATATATATATATATATATATATATATATATATATATATATATATATATATATATATATATGTATGTATACTGCTCAGCTGTGGTGGAATTACACAGTAGCAAGTATACATAAACTTCATGTTGCTTACAATAAGGTGTTTCGCTTATTGCTAAATCAGCCTAAACATTGCAGTGGCTCCACCATGTTTGTAGAATACCATGGACTAGATAGCAGTAATAATCGCATAGCCTGTTTCCGTAGCACTGAATTTGCGGAGCAGTGTCTTTTCTTCCACCTGGCGTATCCTGGTTTGTTCGTAGGACTCAGCTTCCTTCCGGATCAGGCTGCGCCAGGTGCCTCGCTCAGCTGCTAGGCTTTCCCAAGACTCGTTGTTGATTTCAAAAGCCTTTGGGGACGATTTGAGGGAGTCTTTATAACGTTTGCGCTGACCGCCAGTAGACCACCTCCCGTCTGACAGTCTACTGTAGGCAGGCAAGGAAGCTAAACATATTCCATTCAATTGCCTGCGCAGACTGCCTCGCATCACCTGCAAGACATGATCCCAGACACGGAGGAAAACAATACACCAATATATGTCAACAACACTCAGACCGAGAATGTTGAAAACTACATCTACCTGGGACACAGATACAGCACCAGAGCCATAAACCAAGACAAGGATATTCAAAGAAGAATCACGGCTGGATGGATAACATTATCCAGGCACCGCGACATCTTCAAGGGTAACATTGTGACATGCTTGAAGAGATCAATCTACAACTCATGTGTACTTCCAGCAATGACATTCGCGGAAACATGGGCACTCACAACCCAAGCAAAGAATAAGCTAGCAGCCGCCAAAAACAAGATGGAAAGTTATGTTAAAGATCACATACCGGGACAGAAACACAAACATCTGGGTTAGAGAAATTATACAGGTCACAGACGTGACTGAACAAGTCAGAATACGGACGTAGACCTGGCAGGGCACGTCAGCAGGATACGAGACAATCGATGGACACTGCGCATCACCACCTGGAAACCCTACGAAGGGAAAAGACTTAGAGGAAGACCGGCGAGACGGTGGAGAGATGAACTAGACGACTACTGGAAGGGTACCATCAGGCAGAGGATAGCGCAAGATATGGAAGCAGCATGCTGAGCCCTTCGCGGACACTATAGCTGCAGCACATTGATATGATGATGATGATGATGATGATGATGATGATGATGATGATGATATATATATATATATATATATATATATATATATATATATATATATATATATATATATTATAAAATATATATATATATATATATTATATCTTTCATAGTGAAATGCGTTCTGAGTAAACACGGCTTCAATCTGGTATGACAGTATGTTTGTATTATTCACACGAGTAGTGTCAACAATTCACAGCTGTCCATACCACTTCAGGTATTCCTGGTTCGGTCGAGGTTACTCAATTTAACAACTTGTATGTAGCTCTCTCTCGTCTACTTTCACGCACTTGGTTATTTTGAACAGTCTGTCATATCCATGCACACTTCCGTCGTTTATTTTAACGAAGACACAATCAAACACATATAATTATCTTTCTAACATTTCTAACTTAATTATGTTGGCCTGTATGGCCAACATAATTAATTTGCAATGATTTCGCAAACATCACAGCTAATATTGTGTTGTAGCAAATGTAGTGCTTATCGGTCTATTGTGTTCATGTATATACAGTTACATGTCTAATAAATGTAAGACAAAACCTTATTTTACAACTGCATACGCATTGGTCTGTGGTGATTGTGTAATGTTTCCGGTTCCTTGTCACGTACGAATATAGTCACGTTTGCTAAACGTTTAAACGCATCACGTTTTCTGATCGACGTCTGATGGTGCGGACGAACAGAATATTCTATTATGTTCTTAACCAATACAGTTACCCACTAACATACATTTCTTATATACTTTGGTCATGTCAAATACCTTTGGAAAGTATTTCAATATAAATACTTTAAATTCCTAAACATCAAACACAAATACAAATACTTTTTAAACAAGTATTTAAATATTTTCAAATACAAGTGTATTTGGCCCCATGTCTTTTAATGGAAATTACTGTTATTAGAAAGATTAAAGAACTGCAAGAAAAACCGACGTGATCAAGTCTCTTGACGCACAGCCCAAGTACTCTTGACGCACAGCCCACGACCGCAAGAAACCTCTGCCTCGAGATTGGTGGAATAAGTGACGTATGCTGATCTAGCCAAATGTGTACTTATGTTGTTGAAGCATTTGCCCGCAATATGTGTTGTATCCTCCTTACGTTTCACCGCTGTCACTGTGATTGAAGACACGAAGTAATCTTGAATGCTAACAAGGAGCACACTACACTGCTAGTCGTAAGTATCTCTACCATGGCGCCGCAGCGTAATATAGTAGGGTTGGATTTGATTACATTTTACTTTAGTCGGCAAGAACAGCGAATAGTGTTGAGACCGCGCTCACTGTATGTCATATTGCGTTTTGCTAATGACACCTTACGTAAGGTTGGTTTTTGTCATATTTTCATTCCGTTTTAAAGTATCAGTGTATGTTAATTATAAGTAACTTGTTTTTAAATAATTATAACTGGATGAAACTTAAAAGGGTGTTTTCACAAAAGGCACAATGTTGATGTTCTGCGCTTTTCATTAAAATCTGCCATAATTATATTTACATTCACTATATATTTACATTTCCATAACACTTAGTTTTACTTTTATTTATTCCTTATTTAATATACAACTATTTTAACAATATATATATATATGTGTGTGTGTGTGTGTGTGTGTGTGTGTGTGTGTGTGTGTGTGTGGTGCGTGCGTGTGTGTGTGTGTGTGTGTGTGTGTGCGCGCGCGTGTGTATGCATATACATATATTAATTAATTCAATTAATTCAATTAATTCAATTAATTAATTCAATTATACTACATATCAGAGTACATGTAATATATTAAACAACAGATACTAGTTCAGCAGTACAGCAGCCTATATAATATGGACTCACAAATTATCGATTACTGATTCTCTTTTCATCCAGCAGTGCACAACAATGTTCCAAGGATTCCTGTTTGTGCTTTTGTTCATAATAGCCTCCAATATATTCTTCACACAGTCCTTTGATGCTACTGAAACTAACTCGACCAATGGAATATTTGCCTTCGCACGCCGCTCCTTCAATTCAGCCCATCTTACATGGCCTAGTCCAAAAAGTAATAAGATACTGACCATACTTGCCCTTTTCCTCTCGGGAGACATACAAACCAACCCATGTCCAAGGCATCAACCTGTATACCCGTGTGGCTTTTGCGAGCCCGCTGTCTCGTGGTCACCCAATGAAGAAACTGTATGCTGTGATGAATGCAGCATATGGTATCATCGGTCATGTCTTGAAATGTGCACCAAAGATTATAGCTTGTTACAACGCTCAAACGTACAGTGGCTGTGCTTTAGGTGCCAAATACTTAATATATCAAGCTTCACCTTCCGAAGCTTTGAAATCTCTCCAAGTTTTTACGAACCAATTGCTAATGAAAACATCACTCTTGAATCACTCTCTCCAACCTTCAACTCACTCTTCACTAGCAGTCCCAAATCAACAGACCACAACATGTCAGAGAATCCAACAAGAAGATCCAATAATTCAACACGCTCCTCCAACAAAGCTAAATTCACCAGCTCCAGAAGAAGCTCATCTGCATTTGACCTCCCACAAAAGAAAACCTGCGTGTTATGACCGTAAATTATCGTAGTGTGATAAACAAAAAAGCCGACCTCGAAGCATCTATAAACTATATAAAACCAGACGTCATCTGTGGTTGTGAATCCTGGCTCAACAATAACATAAAATCCAGTGAATTATTCCCAGAAAACTACACCGCATACCGAAAATACCGCAACACAGCAGGAGGAGGTGTTTTCTTGCTTGTGCGGAAGGACATCGTATTTTCCAACCAACTAGACCTAGACAGTGACTGTGAAATTCTGTGGGCAAATATACAACTTAAAAACAAACAAACATGCTGATAGGTTACTTCTACATGCCACACCGATGCAACAAAACCATACAAGAACTTAATAAATCCCTAACAACGATAACAAGAAGTTCAAAACAAAAACAAATAATCCTCTGCGGAGACTTCAACTGCCCCGACATATCATGGGAAATAGGAAACGTAAATACCTGTAGTCCAGACCGATCCACTCAGAAATCCCTCATTGACGTAACCAAAAGTTCCCAATTAACGTAAGTCCGTAATAGTTCCACTAGAGAAAGCAAGTTGTTAGACCTACTCTTCACTAAAAATCCAACAATAGTAACACACTCTGTATCTGTACCAGGGATATCCGATCACGACATTATTGTTACAGATTTCGACGTAAAAATCCAATACCAAAATAAACAACGCCGACAGATATACCAGTTTGCTCGCGCTGACTGTGAAAGCCATAATGATTACTTTAACACCTTGTCAAATGAAATCAAAACCCAACACAACACAGGTGCATGCACCGAATCACTGTGGTCAACCTTCAAGAATACGCTAACAAAATCTATTGACATATACCATCAAAACTGAGCTCCAGCCGATGCAACATCCCATGGTTAAATGGGAAGCTGCATCGACTACTAAAGCGAAAAAGAAGACTCTATAAGAAAGCTAAGGAAACAAACTACAAACTACAAATTCATCCAAAAAGATGTAGAAGTATGCGTAAAGCCGAATGGGAATACATCAATAATACCAAAACCCAAGGACTCCAAACAAACAACTCAAGACCCTTATGGAATTACACTAAAAGTAGAAAACAAGACAACATTGGAGTAGCCCCCCTGAAAAAGAATGGTCACTGGTGTGTGACAGTAAGGAGAAGGCTGAAATCCTCCTGGACCAGTTCCAGAGTGTCTTCACCAGAGATGGTGGATCTGCTCCCCCACACTTTGACCCTCCACAACACCCAATTATAAGTGATATTAACCTTAACACAGCCGGAGTATGCAAGTTACTTAAAGCCATCAATCCCCACAAAGCATGTGGGCCTGACCAAATCCCCAATGTCATTTTGAAGAACTGTGCTGACACCCTAGCCCCAGCACTCAGGTACATCTTCCAACGGTCATTGGACACAGCCGTCTTACCCTCAGACTGGCGCACTGCAAACGTGTCGGCCGTCTTCAAAAAAGGAGATAAACATTTACCAGAAAACTATCGTCCCATCTCCCTTACATCTGTTCCATGTAAAATCCTCGAACACAGCATCTACCGCCTTGACTTACCTTGAAGAACACAACATCCTAAAAGACCTTAACCACGGCTTCAGAGTAGGCTTCTCATGTGAAACACAACTTCTAACCACCATGCATGACCTTTTCTCTTCCTTCGACACCGGAACCCAGACAGACATGGCAGTGTTAGATTTTAGCAAGGCATTTGACACCATTCCCCACTCAAAACTCCTTACAAAATTATCCCATTATGGAATCGGAGGCACCATACTTGAATGGCTAAACAAATTCCTGACTGGAAGAACAATGAAAGTCGTACTCGACGGTAAAATGTCGAGAGAAATACCCGTTGATTCTGGCGTCCCACAAGGCACAGTCTTAGGCCCTTTGCTCTTCCTGTGTCACATAAATGACTCACCAACCTCTGTCAAATCTCAAGTCCGCCTCTTTGCAGACGATTGCCTATTATACAGGAAAATACAGACATTCAACGACCATATTTTGCTACAGAAGGACTTAACGCAAGTTGGGAAGTGGGCAAATACCTGGGGGATGAATTTTAATACAAACAAATGTCACATCCTAAGCATAAAAAACAAAACACAATTCTTCTATAGCCTAAATAATGAAACTCTGGAATATGTAACTACCAACCCCTACCTTGGCATCACCATATCTAATGACTTAAAGTGGCATTTACACATTTCTACAATAACCAAAAAAGGAAATAGCACACTTGACTTCCTAAGACGAAATATACGCAGATGTCCCATTAACAGCAAACGGACGGCATACATTGCCCTTGTGCGCGCTGTCTTAGAATGAATACGGAGCCATAGTGTGGGACCCATACCATCGGGGGGACATAGACAAATTAGAACAAATCCAACACCGTGCAGCTCGCTTCATCACTGGTGACTACCGCTCTAGACACCCAGGATCTGTCACAACCATGCTCACCAACCTTAACCTCGACACATTAGACAATAGACGACGCGAACAAAGACTAAAACGTATGTACAGAACTGTTAGAGGATCTATCCCAGCCCTCCCCACTGAAACATTCTTCCGGCCCCCAAAAACAAACAAAAGACACGTTAACCCTAAACACTTCCCAGACCATCTATCCTCTAATTTTTTTCAACAACTAACAACCAACAACACCAGATGTTTCATAGTACCTACAGCCCACACTGAACAATTTAAGAATTCATTTTTTGGTATAAAAAAAACAATAGCCGACTGGAACCAACTTAACGAGTCGCAGGTCCAGGCTGAAACCATAACTGGTTTCAGCCGCCTGATCTGCGGCCCAAACACTCAATAACATGCACACACACCCCCGTCGTATATAATAGCCAATATTGGCTTCTTACGACGTATCCCATTCAGATTCAGATGTGAAAATACTACTCGTGGTGACATATTTTCTTAATAAAAAAAACATCGACAATGATAATATATTTGATCTTGGCCTCTCGCCATCCTTGGCATTTGGTTGTGTACAACCACTACTGGGTCGACATTCTTTGCGAATGCACACTGTTAGTTAAGTTCAACGAATATTATATTTGTATAAATAAATGCGTTGTTTTATGTCTAATGGAAACGTCTAACACACGAATCTGTTTCAGGAGCAGTGAGTCATCGGAGTAAGCTAAGCACCGTCTGAAATAGATCAACATTTGCACTCCGACAAAGCCCTAAGTAAATATAATCATGACGTCAGTCTTTCTGGTAAGCGTACCGATTTTGTTTTCGTGGTTCGGGTTCGAATATGTCCAAAATACATTTTAACAAATACAATCCATTTAACGTTTAACGGAACTCTGATATTAGTAGTGATATTTTAATTATAGGCAAATAATAGCTATGACCTTGGCAATATTCAAACAATAACCAATTTTCTTAAAGGTTATTACATACAATACATGTACATACATGCATTAAGCAATACGATAAAAACGCTCCTCTATTTACAATGTCATTTTTATTTACCAAGCTAGTAATGTGTCGGTTCCGAAATGGCATTCTTCATATAGTATAGCATTGATCTTTATCCTACACTACGTCTACTTTCACTTTTTAATATCGACAACCAATTCAACCTTAATAACACCGTTTCACACTAAATAACACCGATGACTATGACTGTTGCATGTTGTATTGTTTTGTATTCTTGCAGGTTCACGTCGTACTGTTCTGTCTTGTATCTTCGTCAGTTAGCGGATGGTTATTCATGAAGAAATCGGTAGACATGGAATTATGTTTGGAACTATGTCAGACTTATTATCTCCGGTGTATGCAAAACAAAATTGAAAAATGTCCAACTAAGACAATAAGAAACCGGCTCGCCATTGCATCGGATTGCGGCAAGAGACGGCGAATATGCAACAATCGATGCAAGAAAGCTTTCGGAACATCTTTCTGGAAACGTTGGGGTTAATGGTAGAGTGAACGCTATCATACTCATGTGCTGGGTTGGTTGACCTTTGACATTACCAAGACACGGTCATCACAACCAGTAATGTAATGCTTGGCCAGTAACATACTAATCGACCGGTAATGAAATAAATCCACCGGTAATGTAATTGTCGACCGGTAATATAAAAAAATCGACCAGCAATGAACAAATTGGTAATGTATATATATATATATATATATATATATATATATATATATATATATATATATATATATACGTACGTATGTATGTATGTATGCATGTTTGTTTGTATGTATATTTTGGAAACATTTATAAAGTGCCATATGTCCCACTCCACCAAGCAATGAAATAAGTGAATACGTATTTACAAATTTATATAAATATAACTAAATAATTAAGTTAAATGAATAGGTTAATAGATGTATATATATATATATATATATATATATATATATATATATATATATATATATATATATATATACGTCATCATAATAAAGTTAGTCTATTGTTTTACATTATCTGTTGGTTATAACGTTACCGGTTGTAACACGTGACCTCAGCCTGACGCCCGTCTGTCTGAAGTCACTAACTCAGACTTCCTTATTCTCTGGCCGACTTCGATTGACCTACGCGAGTAACCCGAGTAACAGGAGTACCAATCGAACACCCAAGATCACTTGTTCACGTGACCCTTCTTAACCTAGATATCTTCAAGGCCGGTACTCGAGTAACTGATGTCATTAGCAGTGACAGCCAATAGGGAACGTAGGCTCCTTACCACACAAGAAATTAATGAAACATTACACGACACAATCTTTTAAATATGTGTTAGATTAGGTTAAAGTCACCACATTCTATGTATTATAATTTAAGACCAAGAAGAAGAAGAACATCTAAATTTTAAGATTGAACAACTAATTACTTTATTGATTTACATAAGGGGTTTATTTCCGTGATCACGACCATCGCTATTCAGTTGGATTACTCTGGTAGTACTGCGTGTGCAGTATAAATTACCATAAACCAGATACCACGCTAGGGTTACCCGAATAGGCCAATCGAAGTCGGCCTCTGTGATAGTGGTTCAGTGTCACAGCATGCGTACGGAGCTTCGCTTCTGTTCGTCCCGTTTGGCCACCGCTTGTATCGATCGCAGTTGGCGTCTGTTGCTAAATATTATTAAGTTGTAATAAACCTAATAATCGGTTAAGCAATGATGATATCAGACTGAAGAGTGATCCACATACACGTGATGCCACATATGCGAATTATATCGTTTTGCTTTAATAAAAATGCATACTTGTTTTTTAATTATGAAAATGAGTTGGCGTTATACTGGGGGCAGCTGGCGAATGCCAACAGCGCTGTCGACTTGTTTGGGTGAGGTATTTTCACGCGAGAGGGGCATCCCATGCCTTCGAACACCATATTAGCTTGGAGTAACAAGATGAAGGTTCAAAAGTAGTTGTTCAAAGGTGCACATTACACTCATGTCGTTAGCGACAAAAAACGCATGGTCATGTATTTATTCAACGATAAGTGCAACATTCAAACATCTACACTGGACTCGAGGCTGTGTGTAACTTCTAAATCTAAGCAGCCAGAAATTCAGTTATTCAGAGAGTGACAACAGATATATGAACTACTTTACATTTCTACTGTTTCTAAACGTACAAGTAACTCACTTCACAACTACTTAAGTAAAGGTACCCATAGCAAAACTTTCTATATAAAACTACAACATGTTTCTATAGAATTAATTCGATTTCTAAAACAAATTTTGGATTTGTTTGGTAGAAATCTGTCTGTACATTTATGTGATCTACACCAGTATTTTTAATATATTTACATCGAATATTCTAAAAACAAAAACTATAGGGTTAATGGAAACTATAGCTTTTGTAGAAAACTGTACAATGTTCTAAAGATTTGATGTAACTTACAGTATTCTTTAGATTTACATAGAATATTCTATACTATATATATGTAGACTACCTGAAGTGTTTCTAACACTATAACATTGTCTTTATGTTTTATGAAAACGATGTATTCCTATGATATTCTATACAATATTCTGTAGAAAACTGTAGTTTTATGGAAATTACAATGTCCTATAGAAATATGTGGAATAACCTAACGAAAACTATACTTTTTGAAACTATGGTTTTCTGTAGAATAATTTTAATATAAACTGTTTTAATTACTAATTACAGGTATAATGCTTGTGTCATATGCATGTGGTGGATATGTTTAAGTCATTATATAAGATTATAATATTTACATGTATGCCATAGACCTATATGACAATATTGCATAATGGCTCCAAAAAAATTGAATCCGCCCGCTCCGGAAAAATGCATTGCAGCATTTAATAATTGTTGTTACCCGTGAGTCATTTCGGCGGCAGGGAAAGTGGCAAGCTCACTGATGCTGGTCTGTGACGGACAGACACGTTATCTGATTAAATGTTAGACATTTATCATAATCACCCAACAAACAAAAGATAGGACAAAAGTTAGAAGTGTCTCAGAGAATGGTGTGTGTTGTTTTATGACAAGTTGACTCGCAGTCAAACACTGTTAACAATATTACGAACTAGTTAGACGTACAACCGTTTTCCCATGTAATTGGGCGGCATGCAAATGCAACGCCAAGTTTCTCAACTCAGCAACATTCTTACCTCGTTTCCTATACCAAATCGGTTATTTTGTCACACCATATTGTTTGTGTGTGTCAGTTATTGACTGATGAACAATTATTATTTTACATATAGCCTGGTAATAAAATTGCCTACGTTTTTTCCACAGTTATCGCTCTTTTCGCCACTTAATGTACCAACTCAGCAAGTTTTTGTGCAAAAGACTGCATTGCCACGCCGATAGCCACGTGAACGACAACAAATAAAACAACTAATATTCAAGGTAGACTTAAGCATAACAACAAAAAACAATAAGACGCAATTATTTGATGGAATATGTGTGTCCTTCAAACCGAAACGATGTTACAGTTTTGGTGATATCTGCTAGAAACTAGTGGCAATAGTGCAGTGTAGCATGTAATGAGTGCACCCTTTAGTGGAGCCTGCAATGAGGGCACCCTCTGGTGGGCACCCTGTGGTGGTCACCCTGTAGTGGTCTCACTGGCTTAGCAGGTGGGATTGCAAACGACGATGTTGTGTAATAAACCCACAGTGCGACATTCTCAAAATGCATATTTGTTTGATGATTGTGATTATATAATATAAGCCATACGTGTATGTTGTTGTGTTGTATTCCATTTATTAGCAGATATGGGTTAAATGCATACAAATAATATTAAATAGTTCTAATACAAAAAGTATTCAGATATCTTAACTTTTTCTTTTAAAACTGCCATTAGCAAAACGAATACCTGTAATACAATACCACGAATTTGTTACAAAATACTATGGAAGTATACATCAGTACAGTGTATAGCACGTCATTCAGATTAGCATCGGAACATAAATGGGATATTCCACAAATTGTCAACTTAAACGTGGACACGCCCTTGTGGCTCTGCAAACATCACAACTTTCACATATTGTGGTATACATTCAAATATCGATATAAAAATGAGAATAAGACTATTGATAGAGTATACTAGTAACTTATTAGAAATTTCGATTAATCATTAGCTTTACTGGAAGGATCACGTTAGTATAATAAATAGACAGTTTCAAGACATATTGCCATTATGTTCACAGCAAGATATGTACTTGATAAAATAATAAAACTCATACTTCATTTTCTTCTATTTCTCACTAATACATCATACTGCTGGGGAATGTGGGGTAGCACTCATAAAACATGTGTTTTCGTTTTACAGAAAAAGTAGTAAAGTTTAATTCGTAAAGGTACATTTTATATCAAAACTATATCACCATAGTCGTTCTTTAGCCCGATGTTTGAAGAGCTTCCTTTATTATGGTTTAGTTCGGAGTAACTGATGAGGCCTTTCCTTGCATAACTGCTTCTGGAGCAGTGGGGGCAAGACAATGTTGTTGGTGGAGCTGGTGTAGCGGAGACGCAGCTAGCCCGAGTTGTGCACACCATACACTTCGTTTTGACTGTCTCCATGTCGGTCTCCTGTGATGCAGGGTCGACGCTCAAAGTCTTGCACGCAGACGTTCAAGTTGTCCTTAAAGTGTTCCTTTTGACCATGAGCGAGATGCGCCAATTTGCAATTCACCATAAAAATCAGCCCAGTGGTGTTGAGGCACACGCAGCATTTAAACAAACACTTAACACTGGACATACCGGTCTGCACATGAATCTCAGTGTCGGGAATCTTTCCCTGCTACTTAACATTTAGCAGCTTGCGAAGTAAGAGAAACTCGCTTGTTATTTCCAGTTATCCAAAAAATCCGCCCCTAAACACAACAAGGAAATTACAATGGTGTCGATTCTTACGGATCTTACGTCGTTGGTACAGGGTTGCAGTGATTAAAAATACGTGGAGGTTATTGGGTGAGACCAGTTGAGAAACACTACTCTAGAGCTAAGAAGCATTGCGTACGAATTGTGTATGACCGACCGGATGGTTACTAATATGTACTCCTCATGTTTGAAACCATCAACACGGTAAGTGGTAACACTCTCATCACAGCATGTGAGAAAATCAGCCAACCCAGAGATGGAGACTGGTGTGGGCATCTTACTTACTGTAACAAGCGGGTCGTGTCCCGGCGATCTGTCCGACTGAGTTGGGCTGCGACCTGTTGCATCTGGCACCCAAGTGACATGAGAGACGCCGACACGAGTGCCGGTAGCGACATGTATCGGCATTGCAAATCTCATGTGTCGGCACTGCAAACCTCACCACGGTTGAATGCGAAACATGGCCTGGTTTGCCGCCTAGAACCACTGGTGCGGTAACCTGCGTTCAGTTTGTTGCATCCATCCAGAGCGGCCAGCATACCTAATCTTAAGCCCAGTCATGTTTCTGTCGGATCGATCTAAAAGCTTCGTCGTACGACCGTCAGTCAGCACCTTTCTTGTACAGGAAGCGGACTGCATGAATGTGCATTAACATGGTAGGCGCGTCAGCTAGATGCTGAGGCTGGCGAATCACAACAGACATATAATTCAAAACCTTGAAACCATTCATCAAATGAGAGCAGGTCACCTTTTATCTTTGGGACAACATAAAACATTAGGGGTGATGTCCTCCCCTGGCTCAAGTGACATTAATATGTCTGTGCGCTAGGAAGGTTAACATATGCAACAGAGTTGACATAATTTCCAGACCAAATTTGGGATTTTAATTGGTCAGAAATCCGAGAATGGCGAGACAAAGTTAATGACGAAAATGGAGCCACCAAGTCTTTGGTTGCCACAGAGAGATCATGCACATTATGTTCATCGTTACCTGTTAGCAGAGCTCAAGCGAATGGCCATGGCGCCAACGATGCACCAGAAGTGATTACGGCCGGTGCATGTGTTGCGGCTGTATCACCCGCTGTGGCTGAAGCGGCAGTCGCAGGAAGCACGCAGGCCGGAGGGAGCTGGGAGGGCACAGTATTGGTGGCAGGGTGCAGTCCCGCACCAGATCATGGACCTCCATGATATGGTGCGTGGACTGAAAAGGTTATCTGAAACCTCCATGCGATGTTCCAAGTGGTGTAACCGCCTTTCCATACATTGTGTCCCCGCTCCCGCGCCAGGAGTCTCCTGGATATCTAGGCGCAGTCCCGGCGAATCGCCAACCAACAATGTTAGCTGGAATGCTGTCACCGCCGAACGAAAACAGGTAAACATCGGACTGGCCCGACGTCCCCGCCGTCATCCCTAGACGGGCCCGATGTCCACGCCGTCATCCCTAGACGGACCCGACGTCCACGCCGTCATCCCTAGACTGTCACCGCCGAACGAAAACAGGTAAACATCGGACTGGCCCGACGTCCCCGCCGTCATCCCTAGACGGGCCCGACGTCCACGCCGTCATCCCTAGACGGACCCGACGTCCACGCCGTCATCCCTAGACGGACCCCATTCTGTAATAGAAATACCGGAAACCCCCACAAAGTGATACGAAAATGATTAATTTGTATTTATTACGAATTAATAATTACTCCTGATAATTGTAAGTAATAACTGTTTGAATTAATAACAATTAGTAAAAGCTATTACAATTGAAAAGTATGGTTAGTAACAATAAGTGTTATTAAATTACCAATGGCACATGGCCAAGGGATGTTAATTTGACAAGACGGCCGTGTTATTGTTGGCGAACGGCTGCTAACCATTAATACTAAGCAGTCATAAAACGTATTGCTTATTACTGACGACCGGCCAAGAGGTGGTAGTTTGACCACGGACTTGTACATACATACACTGGACTGCTGTTTCCGGGTTCGAGGCCGCTAGAGTGGCGCAACAAGACCAACTCGGCATGAGAGGTATTGCTTACTCACGGTTGTCTGCAAGTAGCCGCAGATGGCTTGAAGAAAACATCAATTTAATAAAGCATTTCGACGAAGTCTTCAATAAAATGTATGTTTAATCAAATTTACGCAAATGCATGTTTTGGAAAGTTGGTTTGAATGAAGTACGGGGTGAATTTACATTTTTATAGCGAAATCGCATTATCACGAGATGGAAGTGTCAATGTCACTGACAGCGACACAAAGAGTCGCGCTATTATGATTTTAGTCATATCTAGTCAATACGCAACTTTGCTATGCAATTTATCAAACGAAGTTATAGTATTAAATCATACATTTTTATATTAACCTGATTATTCAGATCTTAGTTTTTAAACCACAAGTTTGTAAACAAGGCCGCACACGATATTTTTAACATCTTCATTATTTCATAAACGTGAAACTAATTAAGATATTTATATTGACAAATATTTACATAGCCACACACAACATATATACCCTAATCATGTAAATTTGATATTGACAGGCATGTCAATGAGTAATGTGTGAAGTGCATTGATTAGTCCTGAGGGTGGATGTTGGGCTATATAAGAACTTATCTTTTACGAAACATAAATACTAACTAACAGACATGCGGTGGTCGTGCGGTAGAGCGCCGGACTGTCAATCGAGGGGACGGTGGTTCAATCCCACCTACCGCTGTTTCGAAACTTAGGCAATTTCGTTCACCCTATATTTGCCTGTGTCTTTCGGAATAGACACTAAAAGCCGGTAGTCCCTTCTATCTGGTGTCTATGCCAGGGCAAGTAAAAGATCCCACACATGGAGTAAATGTGTAACCTGTAGTGGACTCACAAACTCTAGAGAAGGACAACTCCCGCGTTAGCCCAGGTTTGGGCTGTTTGGAGGAAACCACCTGAGACATGCAGCCGAGCACATTTTCATGAGTACATGTACGAGTATGAGTACATTGCTGGTGGCTTGAGTATGGGTACATTGCTGGTGGCTGAGTATGAGTACATTGCTGGTGGCTGAGTATGAGTACATTTCTAAAACCTGAGTATGAGTATATTTTTATGAGTACAAGTACTAAATAATAGTGTAAATAATAGTGTACTTTAACATTATGAATTGATCTAATTTATATAACTCAACACAACAAAATACTCCATGGTAATTATTGATAAATTATTTTGAGGAAAATTATAAAAAAGAGCCTAACATATTCCCTGTGGAGTTAGGACATCTGCGAGATGGCGGCATGTAGAAGTCATTGTTTGTGGTTGAGCGTAACACTCTCGTAGCTATTTGTTCAAGCAGGTCGGTGATGTAAAGTGGCGCCAGTCGACGTTGTGCACGAAACACCAGAATCAGGATTGAGTACTGCGCTCGTTGTTTCACCGGGAGCCAGTGTAGTTTCAATGAGAACTTGGGTAATATGTTCACATCTGTGGCAGCGGACCACTAGTGTAGCGGCAGCGTTTTGGACTCTTTGTAGCTTAGATATTAGGCACTGTGTGAGATCATAAGGAGACAGTTCGCATAGTCAATCCTCGATATAACAAGAGAATATATAAAGCGGACGGCGGGTGAGACATGATCGGAATGACGCAGTGTTCCTTAGATGGTAGTATGATGTACAGCAGACATGCTTAACATGGCTGACCATTGACATTTCTGTGCCAAATATAACGTCGATGTTTCTGCCAGTAGGACGTGGCGTTATGTCGCAGTCGCCAATTTTGATCACGGTGATGTTGTGGTTCGCTCGATTGTTACGTGATGATAGCACAAGTGCGACCGTTTGTCGTCATTCACCTTTAACTGATTGTTGACCATCCACGCACGAACATCGTTTAAGCATTGCTCAATTCGGCGTAATGACAACAATCTGTTAATTTATGTCATCTCAAATTTGATGTATAGCTGTGTATCAGCCGAGATTGTGCCTCCTAATAATATCACCGATAGGAGCTGTGTACGCAGAGAACAACAGAGGTTCCAGCACCGATCCTTGAGGTACGCCACGAGCGACGCCGGTTTTGCTGGAAGCACCACCTTGTAGATATACACACTGCGACCGATCGGCTAAATATGACCGCATCCATGCTAGCACGGAGCCAGCCATTCCGTAGCGATGTTCTAAACGGCTGAGGAGTATTTCATGGTTAACTGTGTCGAAGGCAGCCGACATGTCAAGTAAGACTAGAATTACTCCATACCGCCGGTCAAGTGCCCCGAGGATGTCAGTCTGTACCAGAACAAGCGCAGTTTCCGTGGAGTGATGAGATTTGTATGCTGATTGATATATTTCAAGGAGATTGTTAGCAGTCATGTGATCAAGCAGGCAGCGTGCAACGTATCTTTCGGGTAGCTTTGATACAAAAGGTAGGTTTGATATTGGTCGATAACTGTTCATATTGTCCTGATCGATATTGGCTTTCTTAGGCACAGGAGTGACATTGGCGTGTTTCAGACAACACGAAACAACACCAGATGCCATGGAAGAATGGATCAGTTTAATTAGGAATGGTACTGCGTTATCACTCACGTCTTTTAACAGCCATGTAGGTAAGGGGTCAAGCACGCAGGGTGTTGTAGATGACTTGATGAGCAAACTGTGGATGTCTGATGTCGTCGCAGATGGAAACAATTCAAGTCGTGATGCTCATGGTGCTGGATGGTGGTCTCTGGTCGAGGACGAGGCGAATGTGGAATGGGATTGAAATGCCACACGAATCGTCTCAATTTTTGCCGAGAAGAAGGTTGAGAATCTTGATGCGAGTTCGTGGATGTTGTTGTTAACTGGCAGATAGTGGGACTTTCTTCGCTGCAGTAGTCCGTTTAATAGACGATACAGTCGCCGATTGTCAAACCCGCACTGTTCTATCTCAGAGGTATAGTAGTCAGACTTCGCTTTTATTATCGTCCTCTTTACCTCTGCGCATTGTGTCTTATATTTTTCACGATGTACTTGAAGTGATGTGTGACGCCACTTCCGTTCACACTGTCGTCTAATTTGTTTGGCTTTGATAACCTTCTTATTATACCAAGGTACCAGTGGACGATCGGCGATGCGACATGTTTGTAGTGGTGCATGCTTCTCGATAAGTTTGGTCAAGACCACATTGTAATGGTTTGCAAGTTCAGTTGTTGTTTGTTTGCCGGATGAGAAAGCGGTCGGTAAAGAAGAGGCAATGTCGCTACAAAACGCAGATTTGTTAATGCTTTCGGTACGTGATTGTTTTCCGCGGAACGACCGGTTTCTCCATGTCGAGGAGACATTCCACCCAAAGGTGATCGGAGAGCACCAACGTTGTTTTTGTCGAAGTGATGCCGTGATTTCCGGATGGAGTGAGGATTAGATCAATTGTGTAACCGTAAATGTGTGTTGGAGCGTGGACATGTTGAATGATATTGAATGACTCAAGCAGATCAGCGAAACGTGTCACATTGTTGTCGAATGGCACATCCCAGTGGATGTTTAAATCGCCGACAATCACAAAACGGGTGGTCATCAATGCATAATGTTCGATGAAACCAGTAAATTCAACAAGAAAGTCAGCCTACGAATGTTTGTTCTTTTTCGAAGGAGGTGGACGGTATATGATAAAAAGCTTCATGGAGTTTCCAGATGATGAAACATCAACATCCATGAATTTGAAAGATTTCATATCATCACGTCGATTGACAACCACCTTGAAACTCAAATTGAGCGAGCGTTGACAATGCCCAATTTGCCCGGCACCGCGACACGGCTGCTCGCACTTTTGTTAATGGCAAACGACACGTCGACTCCAGGTTCGCTGTGATCCATCGATGGTGACGGTGTCACTGATACAGACGTAATATTGTCATACTTAACACAGTTGGTGTCAAAGAGGGCGACTGTCGGTCGCGTGGACACAATGACATGTATCGGTCGTTGTTTGCGTGTACCCCCACGACAGCCTCGACGGTTGGGCCGATGGAGTGCCACCCCCGCTTCACAAGCAGCTCTCCAGGCAGCATTGTTAAGCCTAAAGTGACTGTGACCGCTGGGCCGTAGCCGATAAGGTAGTCTTGGGTCAGGATGGGCGTGTAAACAATGTCCACTTTGTTCTGGTAACACATGACTGACCGCCAGATTGTCAATGTCACACAGATGTAAGTCGGATAAATTAATAAAAATGCACAAACACTTGATAAAAATCACTCACACCAACGTCCTCCTGGTGTATTCATGAAGTGTATATACAAACAAGAGCGATGTAGACCGGGTAGAAGTAGCAAAATCCGTAGTATTTCTGGACAACGACAATAGGTGCAGCCACACAGGCGCGGACCAAATATATACGAGAGTAGAGAACCCCTGAGCCACTGTGCTCTATGGGTGAGCTAACTAGATTTACCGACCAACGTGTGGTATAGAGTTTGTAAGAAAACTATTTATTTATGTGTAGTTGGGTATCAACCATTTTGTAACACATCGGCTGCAAATGTTTACCTTATCGGAAAAATGTCTTGCAGATCAATGCACCAGCATTCAGACGGCCCGGTGTTCACAGTGTTCTACACGCATACTTTATGTGCATCACTGGTCACTTTTGTTACCATGTCTGTGATCGATCAATGTAAATACATTCTATAAGCCACAAAATGATAAACGTGCACAATTAATATGGTGGTGCCGTTGCTGAGTCGATCACATTAATAGTAACCAACTTTACTATTACACCGTACTCAACAATTTGCAGAGTGCTTTATAGTTAGGAATTTACATAGATTTACATATAATTTACATCTATGCATGCCATGCTATCCGACGCATTCATCAAAACTTTTAAAAAATCCCGGAGATCTAGTTCATCCTTTGGCACTTGGAATACGTTTATCTGTAAAAATAAAACCATTAGAATACGTTTTCAACTTATTAACGTTACTATATAATATGTGTATGTGTGTGTGTGTGTGTGTGTGTGTGTGTGTGTGTGTGTGTGTGTGTGTGTGTGTGTGTGTGTGTGTGGTGTGTGTGGTGTGTGTGCGTGTGCGTGTGCGTGTGCGTGTGCGTGTGCGTGTGCGTGTGCGTGTGCGTGTGCGCGTGCGGTGCGCGTGCGCGTGCGCGTGCGCGTGCGCGTGCGCGTGCGCGTGCGCGTGCGCGTGCGCGTGCGCGTGCGCGTGCGCGTGCGCGTGCGTGTGCGTGTGCGTGTGCGTGTGCGTGTGCGTGTGCGTGTGCGTGTGCGTGTGCGTGTGCGTGTGCGTGTGCGTGTGCGTGTGCGTGTGCGTGTGCGTGTGCGTGTGCGTGTGCGTGTGCGTGTGCGTGTGCGTGTGCTGTGCGTGTGCGTGTGCGTGTGCGTGTGCGTGTGCGTGTGCGTGTGCGTGTGCGTGTGCGTGTGCGTGTGCGTGTGCGTGTGCGTGTGCGTGTGCGTGTGCGTGTGCGTGTGCGTGTGCGTGTGCGTGTGCGTGTGCGTGTGCGTGTGCGTGCGTGCGCGGTGCGCGTGCGCGTGCGCGTGCGCGTGCGCGTGCGCGTGGCGTGTGCGTGTGCGCGTGCGCGTGCGCGTGCGTGCGCGTGGCGTGCGCGGCGCGGGCGCGTGCGCGGCGCGGGCGCGTGCGCGGCGCGGCGCGGCGCGCGCGGCGCGGCGCGGGGCGTGGGCGTGGGCGTGGGCGGGGCGTGGGCGTGGGCGGGGGCGCGGGGCGGGCGCGGGCGCGGGCGCGGGCGCGGGCGCGGGCGCGGGCGCGGGCGCGGGCGCGGGCGCGGGCGCGGCGCGCGGGGCGCGGGCGGCGGGCGCGGGCGCGGCGCGGGCGCGGCGGCGTGGCGGGGCGGCGGGCGTGGGCGTGGGCGTGGCGTGGGCGTGGCGGGGCGGGCGCGGGCGGGCGGCGGGCGCGGGCGCGGCGCGGCGCGTGCGCGCGGGCGCGGGCGCGGCGCGCGCGGCGCGGGCGCGGCGCGGCGCGGGCGCGGGCGCGGGCGCGGGCGCGGGCGCGGGCGCGGGCGCGGCGCGGCGCGGGCGCGGGCGCGGGCGCGGCGGGCGCGGGCGCGGCGCGGCGCGGCGCGGCGCGGCGGCGCGGGCGCGCGCGGGCGTGGGCGGGGCGTGGCGCGTGGGCGTGGGCGTGGCGCGTGGCGCGGGGCGGGGCGTGGCGCGGGCGGGCGCGTGGGCGGCGCGGCGTGGGCGTGGGCGTGGGCGTGGGCGTGGGCGTGGGCGTGGGCGTGGGCGTGGGCGTGGGCGTGGGCGTGGGCGTGGGCGTGGGGCGTGGGCGTGGGCGTGGGCGGGCGCGTGGGCTGGGCGTGGCGCGTGGGCGGGCGCTGGGCTGGGCGGGTGGGCTGGGCGATGGGGCGTGGGCGTGCATGGTGCGTGCATGCGGGCTGGGCATGGTGGCATGGGCATGGGCATGGGCATGGGCATGGGCATGGGCATGGGCATGGGCATGGGCATGGGCATGGGCATGGGCATGGGCATGGGCATGGGCATGGGCATGGGCATGGGATGGGCATGGGCATGGCATGGATGCATCATGGGCATGCGCATGGGCATGGCATGGCATGGCATGCAGGGATGGCATGGGATGGGCATGGGCATGGGCATGGGCATGGATGGCATGTGCATGGCATGGTCATGTGTATGGTCATGGATGTGATGGAGCAGTGGGTATGGTATGGCATGTATGTGCATGGCATGCATCGCATGGGATGGTATGTGTATGTGTATGTGTATGTGTATGTGTGTGTGTGGTATGTGGTATGTGTATGTGTATGTGTATGTGTATGTGTATGTGTATGTGTATGTGTATGTGTATGGGTATGGGTATGGGTATGGGTATGGGTATGGGTATGGGTATGGGTATGGGTATGGGTATGGGTATGGGTATGGGTATGGGTATGGGTATGGGTATGGGTATGGGTATGGATGTATGGATGGTATGGTCTGTGTTGGTATGTGTGTGTGTGTGTGTGTGTGTGTGTGTGTGTGTGTGTGTGTGTGTGTGTGTGTGTTTGTGTTTGTGTTTGTGTTTGTTTGTGTTTGTGTTTGTGTTTGTGTTTGTATTTGTATGCATGTGTTTGTGTGTGTGCTTGTGTTCGTGCGTGGGTGCGTGCGTGCGTGGGTATATATATATATATATATATATATATATATATATATATATATATATATATATATATTTATGTTATTCTGGGAATCTGGATGTGTGCCACATGTTATGTTAATTGTGCATGTAAGTTGTATTAGTAAACATTTCAGATATGTGGGTGTAGTTAGATGTTTGCTGATGTGGGCAGATATTGGTCACCACCGGCAATTATATTATGTCGTTGCAGATACCGGGCATTTTAAAATGGTTCAGTGTGCAGCAACGCCATCTTAAACACTGCAATATGAGTGCGTCATTACCTAATGTTGCACTATAAACCCCCTCCTTTAAAACATGCATGTACATAAGTTCAAAGTGGAAGAATGACATGCATCAAATTTGCTTGCTAAGTGCACATGACAACTAAAATAATTACCTGAGTGACACTTCCATCTGTAAGTGGTGCCCTTGACGTTGCGAACACAAACTATGTCTTCCAAGAATTCAGATGAAATACGACAGCCTATTGAAATCGAAATGGTGTGAGCAACTGTATTAATATAAGTGATGAGCGTAGAGCTACTGCTATGTTCTAGCTAGAGGCACTGCTACGTTCTAGCTAGAGGCACTGCTATGTTCTAGCTAGAGGCACTGCTACGTTCTAGCTAGAGGCACTGCTATGTTCTACTAGAGGCACTGCTATGTTCTAGCTAGAGGCACTGCTATGTTCTAGCTAGAGGCACTGCTATGTTCTAGCTATAGGCACTGCTATGTTCTAGCTAGGCACTGCTATGTTCTAGCTAGAGGCACTGCTGTGTTCTAACTAGAGGCACTGCTACGTTCTACATAGAGGCACTGCTATGTTGTAGCTAGAGGTACTGCTACGTTCTAGCTAGAGGCACTGCTATGTTCTAGC
Organism: Ridgeia piscesae; assembly: GCA_025642075.2. Classification (NCBI taxonomy): domain Eukaryota; kingdom Metazoa; phylum Annelida; class Polychaeta; order Sabellida; family Siboglinidae; genus Ridgeia; species Ridgeia piscesae. The sequence continues at coordinate 74,141 of JAODUO010001029.1, forward strand.
TAGAGGCACTGCTATGTTCTATCTAGAGGCACTGCTATGTTCTAGCTAGAGGCACTGCTATGTTCTAGCTAGAGGCACTGGTATGTTCTAGCTAGAGGCACTGCTATGTTCTAGCTAGAGGCACAGCTATGTTCTAGCTAGAGACACTGCTATGTTCTAGCTAGAGGCACTGGTATGTTCTAGCTAGAGGCACTGCTATGTTCTAGCTAGAGGCACTGCTATGTTCTAGCTAGAGGCACTGCTGTTCTAGCTAGAGGCACTGCTATGTTCTAGCTAGAGGCACTGCTATGTTCTAGCTAGAGGCACTGCTATGTTCTAGCTAGAGGCACTGCTATGTTCTAGCTAGAGGCACTGCTATGTTCTAGCTAGAGGCACTGCTATGTTCTAGCTAGAGGCACTGCTATGTTCTAGCTAGAGGCACTGCTATGTACTAGCTAGAGGCACTGCTATGTACTAGCTAGAGGCACTGCTATGTACTAGCTAGAGGCACTGCTATGTACTAGCTAGAGGCACTGCTATGTTCTAGCTAGAGGCACTGCTATGTACTAGCTAGAGGCACTGCTATGTTCTAGCTAGAGGCACTGCTACGTTCTAGCTAGAGGCACTGCTACGTTCTAGCTAGAGGCACTGCTTTGTTCTAGCTAGAGGCACTGCTATGTTCTAGCTAGAGGCACTGCTATGTTCTAGCTAGAGGCACTGCTATGTTCTAGCTAGAGGCACTGCTATGTTCTAGCTAGAGGCACTGCTATGTTCTAGCTAGAGGCACTGCTACGTTCTAGCTAGAGGCACTGCTACGTTCTAGCTAGAGGCACTGCTATGTTCTATCTAGAGGCACTGCTATGTTCTAGCTAGAGGCACTGCTATGTTCTAGCTAGAGGCACTGCTATGTTCTAGCTAGAGGCACTGCTACGTTCTAGCTAGAGGCACTGCTATGTTCTAGCTAGAGGCACTGCTATGTTCTAGCTAGAGGCACTGCTACGTTCTAGCTAGAGGCACTGCTATGTTCTAGCTAGAGGCACTGCTATGTTCTATCTAGAGGCACTGCTATGTTCTAGCTAGAGGCACTGCTATGTTCTAGCTAGAGGCACTGCTACGTTCTAGCTAGAGGCACTGCTAAGTTCTAGCTAGAGGCACTGCTATGTTCTAGCTAGAGGCACTGCTATGTTCTAGCTAGAGGCACTGCTATGTTCTAGCTAGAGGCACTGCTACGTTCTAGCTAGAGGCACTGCTATGTTCTAGCTAGAGGCACTGCTAAGTTCTAGCTAGAGGCACTGCTAAGTTCTAGCTAGAGGCACTGCTATGTTCTAGCTAGAGGCACTGCTATGTTCTAGCTAGAGGCACTGCTATGTTCTAGCTAGAGGCACTGCTATGGCGATGGCGAAAAGACACGTCTTGACAAGTAGACTTTATTATTCAACTGTACGCATTTTATACAATCTACACAACTGTACATTTAAATTGTGTGCAACTGGATTTAATAGCTCTAAAAATAAAAGTTTGATTGAGATCAATTAAATTACATTTCCTCGTTGTACATATGATAAATGGCTTAATGTAATGTGTGTATGTCTTTTTCTATGACTGCCACTTTTTAAGTCAGTCTTCATTATGTTTTACAGCATGCCCAGCGTCATCAAAGAATATACTTGACTTTGAAACATTTTGTGTTCGTCAGAGATACTATAGTGGTAGTTTAAGAAGTGTGTTGTTTCTTTGATTGCCTAGTTTTAACTTTTGTCTCTCTTGCATAAAAGAGTTTGAATTATAATTGAAATACATTGATCAGTTATATTTGCCTATGCCAACTGTGACATGTCTCCGAGGATTGAGACTAGGCGAAATGTCAGCAAAGGTTTAGCTATTATTAAATAATACCAATATTCTTCGTCGTAAACATTAAAAAAACAAAAAAACAAAAAACATTGTGATATGAAACCATACAAAGGAAAGCAGTTTGTATTTTCTTTTTTAATGTCACATCCATAACTAGTTCTTCATTTCATCATTATTAAGATATATATTTTAATACTCTGAATCACCATAACAAAGTTGATGGTTTGTCAATATACACTAATCTGTCAAAGCCTGTGTTTATAACATGTTGCCCAATCATGAAATTGCCGACACCAAAATAACCTGTAACGAGTAAAGACTCCATAAACAGACCAAAACTGCCTGCTAACAACTGGAGGCTCTAGGTATTTTATGGTGACACTGGACACGGTTGAGGTAGAGCTACCTCAAAGAACCTTACAATTGAATACACATGAGTTATGGGGATGCATTCCGATTGTTATATGGAGCTCTGTAAGTAAGAATTAAAGTCGCCGATGAAATTGTAATCATTATACGAGTGTAAATCTAGAGTGTTTGGGTCCGCTTAGATCAAGTTGTCACACGTGTCACAAATTCATGTAATATCGATATTCTCAGTGAAGGGTTTCTAAAACTACCTTTTCCAGAAAGGCCTCAAACACTTATTGCATTCGTTTTATGTACTGTTTGGCAGAATACTAGCCATTTGTGGACAGCATTCGTGTGGTTGTTTACAGATTGTTCAAGGTGTCATTTATAATCCCACCCTGATGCTTATGTTCACACAACTATAATAACTTTATTCTGACACCATCAAATCCGGGACGGCTGTCCCGTTCCCGGGTGTGTACATACATGTAAATTTGCGTATACTGATTAAAATAATGGTGACAGTAATAATGATAATAATATAAAGTAATGAGACACTATGATAAAAAACCGTGTAAAATTGGCTATGTACAAAATTATATAATTCTTTAAAAAAATGAATATTAAACATAGACATTACAGACAAAACATTAGAACCCGCTATACTGCACTGATAGTAATAAAAATAAATAAGATAAATAATATATGTATACATCGTAATAATAAATTAGCTAAAATATAATGTTCGTTGTGTGAAACTAGTTATGTGGAAAATAAAAGTGTCTTTAATTGCTTCTTGAACTATGTAATGTTGCTGTTGTCACGTATGTTCCTTGGAAGTTTGTTCCACAGAGTGGGTCCTGCACAACAGGACAACACGTGACAATTTGCTAGCGAAGTAGACCATGATGATGATATTTGCTTCAAGTTGTGTGTTGCGTAACCAGAGGGCATTGCTATTGAGGGACACTCGTACAACACGACTCACTATTGAGGGACACTCGTACAACACGACTCGCTATTGAGGGACACTCATACAACACGACTCGCTATTGAGGGATGCTCGTACAACACGACTCACTATTGAGGGACACTCGTACAACGCGACTCGCTATGGAGGGACACTCGTACAACACGACTCGCTATTGAGGGACACTCGTACAACACGACTCACTATTGAGGGACACTCGTACAACATGACTCGCTATTGAGGGACACTCATACAACACGACTCGCTATTGAGGGATGCTCGTACAACACGACTCGCTATTGAGGGACACTCGTACAACACGACTCGCTATTGAGGGACACTCATACAACACGACTCGCTATTGAGGGACACTCGTACAACACGACTCACTATTGAGGGACACTCGTACAACACGACTCACTATTGAGGGACACTCGTACAACACGACTCACTATTGAGGGACACTCATACAACACGACTCACTATTGAGGGACACTCATACAACACGACTCACTATTGAGGGACACTCATACAACACGACTCACTATTGAGGGACACTCGTACAACACGACTCACTATGGAGGGACACTCATACAACACGACTCACTATGGAGGGACACTCGTACAACACGACTCACTATTGAGGGACACTCGTACAACACGACTCACTATTGAGGGACACTCGTACAACACGACTCACTATTGAGGGACGCTCGTACAACACGACTCACTATGGAGGGACACTCATACAACACGACTCACTATGGAGGGACACTCGTACAACATGACTCACTATGGAGGGACACTCATACAACACGACTCGCTATTGAGGGACACTCGTACAACACGACTCACTATGGAGGGACACTCATACAACACGACTCGCTATTGAGGGACACTCATACAACACGACTCACTATTGAGGGACACTCGTACAACACGACTCGCTATTGGCTGATAAAACCAAGGAGGGTGTGATTTTTGTATTTGGATTTTCCTCACACAATTTACCATTCTGGTATATAAGATCAACTTTATTTTCTTGTTCTTATTCTTTTTACAATACTAACTGCAAACGTCTCCCTGATGTGAGCTTGAGATTAGAATGTATCCGACTTTAAATTTAAGTACATTACTTTTGACTACAGAGACGTTCATGTCATGCGTTGTGTTTTCATGCGAGATATTGCCCACGGCAGTCCGACTGCAACTTTTTAGCAATCATGCTTCCTGTCCGAAAACTTCACACATGACGATAGCCTCGACAACCAGGCTCCGTGAGGTGGTAGCATATTAAGCCTCTCACTGGTCTGGTAGTATAATGCTCTACCAATGTTGTCATCTGGGCGGCCTTATCCCAAGATAGGGTAGAGACGCTGACTAGCGCTCATGTCAACTATGGAATAAAAGCAAAATACGAATATACTATACCATTACAAATATTAAACATTAAACTCATGTTCACACAAGAATAAACACAAATTCAAACTTGCGGTTGTTTAGGAAACAGGAATTTTGGCAGGACTAGCTCCGATTACCCAGGCTCCGTGAGGTGGCAGCACGTTTTTAGCCCCTCACACAAATAACATTCAAAAGCCGGCTAAGACCCAGACTGTCTTATCAGCGCAGTTACGACGCCAGACTGTCTTATCAGCGCAGTTACGACGCCAGACTGTCTTATCAGCGCAGTTACGACCCCAGACTGTCTTATCAGCGCAGTTAAGACACCAGACTGTCTTATCAGCGCAGTTAAGACCCCAGACTGTCTTATCAGCGCAGTTACGACCCCAGACTGTCTTATCAGCGCAGTTAAGACCCCAGACTGTCTTATCAGCGCAGTTAAGACCCCAGACTGTCTTATCAGCGCAGTTAATACCCCAGACTGTCTTCTCAGCGCAGTTAAGACCCCAGACTGTCTTCTCAGCGCAGTTACGACCCCAGACTGTCTTCAGCGCAGTTAAGACCCCAGACTGTCTTCAGCGCAGTCACGCAACAGAGCGAGAGTCGGTTAACGAGTCAAAAGTGACATCTGAAGAAAAAGATCAATGTCAACTCAGTTCTGTCACGACGGGGATGTCACATCTCATGTCATGTTTGTAAGGGTTCGCTGCGTCATTCGTCAGAATAAAGTGCTTGAGCATGGAGGCGTTGGTAGAACTTTGATGATATGAGTCTTTTTGTAAACCATCCAGCTCCTTTTTCAAGACTGCAGGTACTGTACCACAGTATGTCTAATGTCATCAAGTGTTGTCCAGCGTCACTTAGACACTTGGGTTTCTTGCAGCAGAACAGTTTAATCACATACCAATGTCTTTATTACTGCTTAATCATGTGTCCTGGTATCACTTATAAGAACAGTTTAATCACATACCAATGTCTTTATTACTGCTTAATCATGTGTCCTGGTATCACTTATAAGAACAGTTTAATCACATACCAATGTCTTTATTACTGCTTAATCATGTGTCCTGGTATCACTTATAAGAACAGTTTAATCACATACCAATGTCTTTATTACTGCTTAATCATGTGTCCTGGTATCACTTATAAGAACAGTTTAATCACATACCAATGTCTTTATTACTGCTTAATCATGTGTCCTGGTATCACTTATAAGAACAGTTTAATCACATACCAATGTCTTTATTACTGCTTAATCATGTGTCCTGGTATCACTTATAAGAACAGTTTAATCACATACCAATGTCTTTATTACTGCTTAATCATGTGTCCTGGTATCACTTATAAGAACAGTTTAATCACATACCAATGTCTTTATTACTGCTTAATCGTGTGTCCTGGTATCACTTATAAGAACAGTTTAATCACATACCAATGTCTTTATTACTGCTTAATCGTGTGTCCTGGTATCACTTATAAGAACAGTTTAATCACATACCAATGTCTTTATTACTGCTTAATCATGTGTCCTGGTATCACTTATAAGAACAGTTTAATCACATACCAATGTCTTTATTACTGCTTAATCATGTGTCCTGGTATCACTTATAAGAACAGTTTAATCACATACCAATGTCTTTATTACTGCTTAATCATGTGTCCTGGTATGACTTATAAGAACAGTTTAATCACATACCAATGTCTTTATTACTGCTTAATCATGTGTCCTGGTATCACTTATAAGAACAGTTTAATCACATACCAATGTCTTTATTACTGCTTAATCATGTGTCCTGGTATCACTTATAAGAACAGTTTAATCACATACCAATGTCTTTATTACTGCTTAATCATGTGTCCTGGTATCACTTATAAGAACAGTTTAATCACATACCAATGTCGTTATTACTGCTTAATCATGTGTCCTGGTATCACTTATAAGAACAGTTTAATCACATACCAATGTCTTTATTACTGCTTAATCATGTGTCCTGGTATCACTTATAAGAACAGTTTAATCACATACCAATGTCTTTATTACTGCTTAATCGTGTGTCCTGGTATCACTTATAAGAACAGTTTAATCACATACCAATGTCGTTATTACTGCTTAATCATGTGTCCTGGTATCACTTATAAGAACAGTTTAATCACATACCAATGTCTTTATTACTGCTTAATCATGTGTCCTGGTATCGTATCACTTATAAGAACAGTTTAATCACATACCAATGTCTTTATTACTGCTTAATCATGTGTCCTGGTATCACTTATAAGAACAGTTTAATCACATACCAATGTCTTTATTACTGCTTAATCATGTGTCCTGGTATCACTTATAAGAACAGTTTAATCACATACCAATGTCTTTATTACTGCTTAATCATGTGTCCTGGTATCACTTATAAGAACAGTTTAATCACATACCAATGTCTTTATTACTGCTTAATCATGTGTCCTGGTATCACTTATAAGAACAGTTTAATCACATACCAATGTCTTTATTACTGCTTAATCATGTGTCCTGGTATCACTTATAAGAACAGTTTAATCACATACCAATGTCTTTATTACTGCTTAATCATGTGTCCTGGTATCACTTATAAGAACAGTTTAATCACATACCAATGTCGTTATTACTGCTTAATCATGTGTCCTGGTATCACTTATAAGAACAGTTTAATCACATACCAATGTCTTTATTACTGCTTAATCATGTGTCCTGGTATCACTTATAAGAACAGTTTAATCACATACCAATGTCTTTATTACTGCTTAATCGTGTGTCCTGGTATCACTTATAAGAACAGTTTAATCACATACCAATGTCGTTATTACTGCTTAATCATGTGTCCTGGTATCACTTATAAGAACAGTTTAATCACATACCAATGTCTTTATTACTGCTTAATCATGTGTCCTGGTATCACTTATAAGAACAGTTTAATCACATACCAATGTCTTTATTACTGCTTAATCATGTGTCCTGGTATCACTTATAAGAACAGTTTAATCACATACCAATGTCTTTATTACTGCTTAATCGTGTGTCCTGGTATCACTTATAAGAACAGTTTAATCACATACCAATGTCGTTATTACTGCTTAATCATGTGTCCTGGTATCACTTATAAGAACAGTTTAATCACATACCAATGTCTTTATTACTGCTTAATCATGTGTCCTGGTATCACTTATAAGAACAGTTTAATCACATACCAATGTCTTTATTACTGCTTAATCATGTGTCCTGGTATGACTTATAAGAACAGTTTAATCACATACCAATGTCTTTATTACTGCTTAATCGTGTGTCCTGGTATCACTTATAAGAACAGTTTAATCACATACCAATGTCTTTATTACTGCTTAATCATGTGTCCTGGTATCACTTGTAAGAACAGTTTAATCACATACCAATGTTTTTATTACTGCTTAATCTTGTGTCCGGATATCACTTATAAGAATCGTATTGTTGTCATTTCTGTATGTTATTTACCATATACACATTCGTTTTTGTTACAATTTCATATAAATTATGCCGCGTAATAGTTTGTCTACATGAGAACGACAGTCTCTGACGGATTGAACATTTTAGTCCTGCGGACCTAAGCGCTGTGAGCGATGTTTTCCAGTTTTTGTTATGATGACGCTGGACACGCCAGCATTTAATTTTTCTTTCACGAAGAAATCTTCGGAATATTAGTATTTACTGCCATCTAGGGAATTATAGCCGGGATGTAGATACTATAAATAGGCTTGAAAAAACCGCGCAAGTCCAGTTAAAACACCACTCCATATATTTTATAATTAATAGTAACAATAATAATTATCATTATTTCTTTCTTTTTGCAATGGTAGATATTGAATTGGATACAAAAACGACAAAGTTTACATTTGCTAATCGTAGTAGAAATAATGTATAAATATCATGTCACATAAACGTCATGTCACATAAATGTTTCGTATGGATGAGAAGTTTGTCCTTGTTTTGGATAAACCAATAACAGCTTTTATGTTATATTGTATTGTCGTGTTCGTGTCCACAGGTACCCTGCATCGGCTGCTTCCTGGAGGCTTGGCGCATGGGAGTCTGATCCAATATAAACGATGCATGTATCATTAGCATATTTGTAGGAGTCGCACTTTATTTGTAGATCATTTGTCACGAAGACGAAAAGTACGGGGCCTGGCGTTGTGCGTTGTGACACTCCTTCGTGGATGCGATTCCATTTGGGTGCCGTGTTGCACAGCTTCACTTGTTGTGTTCTTTCTTTCAGCATAGGGTGTGTGTGTGTGTGTGTGTGTGTGTGTGCGTGTGCGTGTGCGTGTGCGTGTGCGTGTGCGTGTGCGTGTGCGTGTGCGTGTGCGTGTGCGTGTGCGTGTGCGTGTGCGTGTGCGTGTGCGTGTGCGTGTGCGTGTGCGTGTGCGTGTGCGTGTGTCGTGTGCGTGTGCGTGTGCGTGTGCGTGTGCGTGTGCGTGTGCGTGTGCGTGTGCGTGTGCGTGTGCGTGTGCGTGTGCGTGTGCGTGTGCGTGTGCGTGTGCGTGTGCGTGTGCGTGTGCGTGTGCGTGTGCGTGTGCGTGTGCGTGTGCGTGTGCGTGTGCGTGTGCGTGTGCGTGTGCGTGTGCGTGTGCGTGTGCGTGTGCGTGTGCGTGTGCGTGTGCGTGTGCGTGTGCGTGTGCGTGTGCGTGTGCGTGTGCGTGTGCGTGTGCGTGTGCGTGTGCGTGTGCGTGTGCGTGTGCGTGTGCGTGTGCGTGTGCGTGTGCGTGTGCGTGTGCGTGTGCGTGTGCGTGTGCGTGTGCGTGTGCGTGTGCGTGTGCGTGTGCGTGTGTATGTGTGTATGTGTGTGTGTGTGTGTTTGGGTGGGTTTGTATATAAATTTTAACTCTGTAGATGTCCAGAATATTAATTTTCTATGTTTACACTTACATATGACAATATATTCTGTTTAACCAGTAGACAACACGGTCACATCATTCGAAAGGGATCTACTGTGTTATTGATACAGCCCCTATCACTGCTTCCCAAAGACTAAGAAACCTTAAACTATCGAAAGTAAAGGACATCTTAAAATTACAACAGTTAAAATTTTACTTGAAACACATTTATAACAAATTGCTTCCTTCCTTACTTAACTGACACATTATTCCAAGTTTAAATATACATAATTATAATACTCGTGGTAAAATAACTATACATGACATTGGATACTTTTAAAAGTAGGCATGAATTGGCAATGAAATATCTCAAATACAGACTACCACTCGGTATAAATGACACCTCTATTTCAATCGAAGACAAAATATACACTCACACTTTGTACAAGGCTTTTCATTTAAAATTGCACTTCTAAAATCATAAATGAGATATGAATTATATACCTTCTTACGTAAATATGGTGGCTCCTACAATTGCGACATTTTGTCTGAATAAGAATCACCTGATCCAGTTTCTATTGTCTTATATGGGATATTAAAAACAAAACGGGTATGTACGAGTTTGTATATAATAATAATAATAATAATATATTTATTTGGTATAGCGCCACATCCATAATCGTTCGTGGCGCTTCACAACATATTACAATTTAAAAGACATAACAAGATATATGTATACAATAAGACAAATATTTGTGTTTTAAAATAAATGTAAAAAATATGTATAGGTATATAAATAAATAAAATTAGTACAATATTAAATAGCGTAGCACTTTTAAATATATAAATAAATTACGTATTAGTCATAAAACCACATAATAACCGGTCTAGTGTATAATTACATTGCAATGAGACTGATAAATGACGGTATAGGTATAATTATTATTAGTAATAACTAGTTTTGTATAGTTTAAAACTAAAATAATAATAATCATAATAATTACGTAACAATAATACCAATAAATTAGTGTAGAATTATGTATTGATAATACTACCAAATAATTTAGTAAAACAATTAATAATGTTCATGTCGAATTACACTAATATGCGATACGAAAAAAAAGTGTCTTCAGTAGACGTTTGTAGCTGGTCAGATTGTCACAAGTCTTAATGACCGTTGGTAAATTGTTCCATAGGGACGCAGCAGCGATAGCGAACGAGCAGTCACCAGCTTTGGTACGGGTACGCTTCACTTGTAACATGTTATTGTTCGCAGAGCGCAGTGTTCTTGTCGGTTGATACGGGCACACGAGTTCACACAAATACACTGGCGCGTCGTTGTGCATGGCTTTGTAAGTGAATACAAGTAGCTTAAAATCAACTCTGCACACAATGGGCAGCCAGTGGAGTTCGCGTAGCAAGGGTGTGGCACTGTCGCTACGCGGGCTACGCGTAATCAACCTGGCAGCCGTGTTTTGTATTCGCTGTAGACGGGCGATGTTAATTGTAGACGTACCGTATAAAAGCGCGTTACAGTAGTCAAGCCGTGATGTGATAATGGCATTGACAACGCGTTCCTTTGTCGGTCTGGGGAGAAAGCGGCTAATTTGATTAATGTTTCGCAGGTAGAAAGAACAAGCACTGATAGTTTGCGATACTTGCTTCTTCATGTCAAGGTGCCTATCAATGCAAACACAAATATTAAGACACTGAACACAACGCGAAGCCGTAACTGTAGCCTCACCAACGCGAATCACACTTTTATCCACGATTGCATCTGCAGACTTAGGCACAATTGGAAGATATTGTGTCTTGCCATCGTTCATGAACATAGAATTCCGTGCCATCCAGACCTTTACCTCATCTAAACAATCTTCCATTTGCTTGACTGCAGCCACTAATGCAGAATGGGTCAAGTCAAAATGAGTATATACCTGTAAATCATCGGCATATTGATGGAAGAATAGTCCATGGGCTCGTATGATTTCACCGATAGGTTGAACATATAATGAAAAGAGCAGTGGCCCAAGGACAGAGCCTTGCGGGACACCTGTCGTTAGAGTAGTTGTACTCGACGACTGGTCACCGATTACCACTCGCTGTGTCCTCCCTTTCAGATAAGATGTCAACCAGTCCAGTGCTTTGCCAACAAAGCCGTAACGCAAACGTAACCGCCTAATTAAGATGTTATGGTTGATCGTATCGAAGGCGGAACTGAAATCCACGAGAAGCAAGATGGTTCCTTGTTTTTTGTCCATTGCTGTTTTGACGGCACTTGTAACATACAATAGCGCAGTTTCTGTCGAATGGTTTTTCCGATACGCAGACTGAAAGCACTCAACCATTTGCCGATCAGATACATGCGTCATTATCCGAAGCGCGACCACTTTTTCAATTACTTTGGATAATTGAGTGAGATTACTCACTGGTCGGTAACTGCTCAGGGTGTCTTTGTCCAGTGATGGTTTCTTTAAAAGTGGTCGGACAATTGCATGCTTCAACGACTTCGGCATCACTCCCTTGTCCAGGGAAGTATTTGTGATCCGTGTGATGGCAAGCACAATACGGGTGATGTTATCAGTGAGCTGATTTGCAGGATCCAACACGCACGTTTTCTTAGTAGCACTACATATCGCTGTGATCTCTGTGTTCGTTGTTTGATCAAACTCATCGATACAGTCAGTGAAACAACGTATTTCGTCTGATGGCCTATCGATGTCGTTGAAATACTGCAGACCTGATAGGAGATTGTCAATCTTTCCACGAAAGTAACGAGACAATAGTTCGCATTCTTGAGCGGCCAAACGGAATTCAGGTTGTTGCTGTACGCGCTGACCATCGAGCGATCTCAGTAGACGAAACATGTTTTTGTTGCTTGCCTTTTCCAGTTGATTTCGAAAATAATCCGTTTTACGTGCGGATATCAACGCAGTACATTCATCCCGGGCGGTGACGTATAATTGTCGATGAATCTCCAGTTTTGTTCTTCTCCACACATTCTCCTGTTTTCGCTTTTTATTCCTGGCGACATCGATGTAAACGACGTAAAAGACCAGTGGCTACGTAAAAGACCAGTGGCGACGTGAAAGACCAGTGGCGACGTGAAAGACCAGTGGCGACGTAAAAGACCAATGGCGACGTAAAAGACCAATGGCGACGTGAAAGACCAGTGGCGACGTGAAAGACCAGTGGCGACGTGAAAGACCAGTGGCGACGTGAAAGACAAGTGGCGACGTAAAAGACCAATGGCGACGTGAAAGACCAGTGGCGACGTGAAAGACCAGTGGCGACGTGAAAGACCAGTGGCGACGTAAAAGACCAATGGCGACGTGAAAGACCAGTGGCGACGTAAAAGACCAGTGGCGACGTGAAAGACCAATGGCGACGTAAAAGACCAATGGCGACGTAAAAGACCAATGGCGACGTGAAAGACCAGTGGCGACGTGAAAGACCAGTGGCGACGTGAAAGACCAGTGGCGACGTGAAAGACAAGTGGCGACGTAAAAGACCAATGGCGACGTGAAAGACCAGTGGCGACGTGAAAGACCAGTGGCGACGTGAAAGACCAGTGGCGACGTGAAAGACCAGTGGCGACGTGAAAGACAAGTGGCGACGTAAAAGACCAATGGCGACGTGAAAGACCAGTGGCGACGTAAAAGACCAGTGGCGACGTGAAAGACCAATGGCGACGTAAAAGACCAATGGCGACGTAAAAGACCAATGGCGACGTGAAAGACCAGTGGCGACGTGAAAGACCAGTGGCGACGTGAAAGACCAATGGCGACGTGAAAGACCAATGGCGACGTGAAAGACCAATGGCGACGTGAAAGACCAGTGGCGACGTAAAAGACCAGTGGCGACGTAAAAGACCAGTGGCGACGTAAAAGACAAGTGGCGACGTAAAAGACCAGTGGCGACGTGAAAGACCAATGGCGACGTGAAAGACCAGTGGCGACGTGAAAGACCAATGGCGACGTGAAAGACAAGTGGCGACGTAAAAGACCAATGGCGACGTGAAAGACCAGTGGCGACGTGAAAGACCAGTGGCGACGTAAAAGACCAATGGCGACGTGAAAGACCAATGGCGACGTAAAAGACCAATGGCGACGTAAAAGACCAGTGGCGACGTAAAAGACCAGTGGCGACGTGAAAGACCAGTGGCGACGTAAAAGACCAATGGCGACGTGAAAGACCAGTGGCGACGTGAAAGACCAGTGAAGTCGACGTAAAGACCAGTGGCGACGTGAAAGACCAGTGGCGACGTAAAAGACCATGGCGACGTGAAAGACCAGTGGCGACGTGAAAGACCAGTGGCGACGTGAAAGACCAGTGGCGACGTGAAAGACCAATGGCGACGTGAAAGACCAGTGGCGACGTAAAAGACCAGTGGCGACGTGAAAGACCAGTGGCGACGTAAAGACCAGTGGCGACGTAAAAGACCAGTGGCGACGTGAAAGACAAGTGGCGACGTAAAAGACCAGTGGCGACGTGAAAGACCAGTGGCGACGTAAAAGACCAATGGCGACGTGAAAGACCAGTGGCGACGTAAAAGACCATGGCGACGTAAAGACCAGTGGCGACGTAAAAGACCAGTGGCGACGTGAAAGACCAGTGGCGACGTAAAAGACCAGTGGCGACGTGAAAGACCAGTGGCGACGTGAAAGACCAAAAGAAGTCGACGTAAAAGACCATGGCGACGTGAAAGACCAGTGGCGACGTGAAAGACCAGTGGCGACGTAAAGACCAGTGGCGACGTGAAAGACCAGTGGCGACGTGAAAGACCAGTGGCGACGTGAAAGACCAGTGGCGACGTGAAAGACAACAGTGGCGACGTAAAAGACCAGTGGCGACGTGAAAGACCAGTGGCGACGTAAAAGACCAGTGGCGACGTAAAAGACCAGTGGCGACGTGAAAGACCAGTGGCGACTGTGGGAAAGACCAGTGGCGACGTAAAAGACCAATGGCGACGTGAAAGACCAGTGGCGACGTGAAAGACCAGTGGCGACGTAAAAGACAATGGCGACGTGAAAGACCAGTGGCGACGTAAAAGACCAGTGGCGACGTAAAAGACAATGGCGACGTAAAAGACCAGTGGCGACGTGAAAGACCATAAAAGACCAGTGGCGACGTAAAAGACCAGTGGCGACGTGAAAGACCAGTGGCGACGTGAAAGACCAATGGCGACGTAAAAGACCAGTGGCGACGTGAAAGACCAGTGGCGACGTGAAAGACCAGTGGCGACGTGAAAGACCATAAAAGACCATGGCGACGTGAAAGACCAATGGCGACGTGAAAGACCAGTGGCGACGTAAAAGACCAGTGGCGACGTGAAAGACCAATGGCGACGTAAAAGACAAGTGGCGACGTAAAAGACCAGTGGCGACGTGAAAGACCAGTGGCGACGTGAAAGACCAATGGCGACGTAAAAGACAAGTGGCGACGTAAAAGACCAATGGCGACGTGAAAGACCAGTGGCGACGTGAAAGACCAGTGGCGACGTAAAAGACCAATGGCGACGTGAAAGACCAGTGGCGACGTAAAAGACCAATGGCGACGTAAAAGACAAGTGGCGACGTAAAAGACCAGTGGCGACGTGAAAGACCAGTGGCGACGTGAAAGACCAATGGCGACGTGAAAGACCAGTGGCGACGTGAAAGACCATAAAAGACCAGTGGCGACGTAAAAGACCAGTGGCGACGTGAAAGACCAGTGGCGACGTGAAAGACCATAAAAGACCAGTGGCGACGTGAAAGACCATAAAAGACCAGTGGCGACGTGAAAGACCTGTGGCGACGTGAAAGACCAGTGGCGACGTGAAAGACCAGTGGCGACGTAAAAGACCAGTGGCGACGTAAAAGACCAGTGGCGACGTGAAAGACCAGTGGCGACGTGAAAGACCAGTGGCGACGTAAAAGACCAGTGGCGACGTGAAAGACCAGTGGCGACGTGAAAGACCATAAAAGACCAGTGGCGACGTGAAAGACCATAAAAGACCAGTGGCGACGTAAAAGACCAGTGGCGACGTGAAAGACCAGTGGCGACGTGAAAGACCATAAAAGACCAGTGGCGACGTAAAAGACCAGTGGCGACGTGAAAGACCAGTGGCGACGTGAAAAGACCAGTGGCGACGTAAAAGACCAGTGGCGACGTGAAAGACCAGTGGCGACGTGAAAGACCAGTGGCGACGTGAAAGACCATAAAAGACCAGTGGCGACGTGAAAGACCAGTGGCGACGTAAAAGACCAGTGGCGACGTGAAAGACCAAGTGGCGACGTAAAAGACCAGTGGCGACGTAAAAGACCAGTGGCGACGTAAAAGACCAGTGGCGACGTGAAAGACCAGTGGCGACGTGAAAGACCAGTGGCGACGTGAAAGACCAGTGGCGACGTGAAAGACCAGTGGCGACGTAAAAGACCAGTGGCGACGTAAAAGACCAGTGGCGACGTGAAAGACCAGTGGCGACGTAAAAGACCAGTGGCGACGTAAAAGACCAGTGGCGACGTGAAAGACCAGTGGCGACGTGAAAGACCAGTGGCGACGTGAAAGACCATAAAAGACCAGTGGCGACGTAAAAGACCAGTGGCGACGTGAAAGACCAGTGGCGACGTGAAAGACCATAAAAGACCAGTGGCGACGTAAAAGACCAGTGGCGACGTGAAAGACCAGTGGCGACGTGAAAGACCAAAAACAGTGGCGACGTAAAAGACCAGTGGCGACGTGAAAGACCAGTGGCGACGTGAAAGACCAGTGGCGACGTGAAAGACCAGTGGCGACGTGAAAGACCAGTGGCGACGTGAAAGACCATAAAAGACCAGTGGCGACGTGAAAAGACCAGTGGCGACGTGAAAGACCATAAAAGACCAGTGGCGACGTAAAAGACCAGTGGCGACGTGAAAGACAAAGACCAGTGGCGACGTGCAAAGACCAGTGGCGACGTGAAAGACCAGTGGCGACGTGAAAGACCAGTGGCGACGTAAAAGACCAGTGGCGACGTGAAAAGACCAGTGGCGACGTGAAAGACCAAAAGTGGCGACGTGAAAGACCAGTGGCGACGTGAAAGACCAGTGGACGACCGTGAGCGACGTAAAAGACCAATGGCGACGTAAGACATAAAGACCAGTGGCGACGTGAAAGACCATAAAAGACCAGTGAACGAACGTAAAAGACCAGTGGCGACGTAAAAGACCAGTGGCGACGTGAAAGACCATAAAAGACCAGTGGCGACTAAAAGACCAGTGGCGACGTGAAAGACCAGTGGCGACGTGAAAGACCATAAAAGACCAGTGGCGACGTAAAAGACCAGTGGCGACGTGAAAGACCAGTGGCGACGTGAAAAACCAGTGGCGACGTGAAAGACCATAAAAGACCAGTGGCGACGTGAAAAAAAAAAAAAAAAAAAAAAAAAAAAAAAAAAAAAAAAAAAAAAAAAAAAAAAAAAAAAAAAAAAAAAAAAAAAAAAAAAAAAAAAAAAAAAAAAAAAAAAAAAAAAAAAAAAAAAAAAAAAAAAAAAATTTTTTTTTTTTTTTTTTTTTTTTTTTTTTTTTTTTTTTTTTAAAGACCAGTGGCGACGTGAAAGACCATAAAAGACCAGTGGCGACGTAAAAGACCAGTGGCGACGTGAAAGACCAGTGGCGACGTGAAAAACCAGTGGCGACGTGAAAGACCATAAAAGACCAGTGGCGACGTGAAAGACCAGTGGCGACGTGAAAGACCATAAAAGACCAGTGGCGACGTGAAAGACCAAAAAGTGGCGACGTAAAAGACCAGTGGCGACGTAAAAGACCAGTGGCGACGTAAAAGACCAGTGGCGACGTGAAAGACCAGTGGCGACGTGAAAGACCATAAAAGACCAGTGGCGACGTGAAAGACCAGTGGCGACGTGAAAGACCAGTGGCGACGTGAAAGACCATAAAAAGTGGCGACGTGAAAGACCATAAAAGACCAGTGGCGACGTGAAAGACCATAAAAGACCAGTGGCGACGTAAAAGACCAGTGGCGACGTAAAAGACCAGTGGCGACGACTCGTGTCCGTCAGACCGACACTGTACAGATACACGGCGACATAAGGAGACAATAGGACATAACAGAGCGTTTATTTGACTCACGTATACAGGCAAACATTAAATATATCAATTACATATGCAACATAGGTACACATAAAAGACCAGTTGCGACGTAAAAGACCAGTGGCGACGTCGCCACTGGTCTTTTACGTCGTCCTACTTCATCTCACTCAACTCTAAGTCTCTCTTGACATTGTCTTTCTATCTTTGTGTAGGTCTTCTCTTTCTCTTCCCATGAACTGGCAATTTTGCAGCTTTCTCAGATAGTGGTGTTTTCCTCGTCTCTGCGCGTGACCAAACCAGCAAAGCCGACACCTTTCATTTTCTCCTCTATTCTCTCCGCTCTCACTAGCTGTCGTAGATCTACTTGCGGGTTTGTTTTATGTTCCATCAGCGAGATGATCATCGCACTTCTTATCACCCACATCTCGGTTCTCGCGAGAAGTTCTTTTTTTCTTCAGGGCCCATGTCTCCGCTACATACAGAAGTATTGGCTGCGTGATTGTGCAGTCAATCTTGACCTATAGCCTGTGTGGTTAATTGCGGTCGCATACAACTCCATGTTGTTCACACAACTTCTGCCAGGCTGCGTTGACTCTGGTCTCGACAGCCTTTCACTTTCCGCCTGTATCAAAGATCCTAGGTACTTGAATTCGGTGAGTTCATCTATCTTCTCTCTGTGGTTGTTCATTATTATGATTCTACATTTTATCGCTCCTCTCGAACTCACTAGAACTTTCTCTGACTCCGCAGTGATGAACAGATCATCTGTATACAAGCTCTGCGTTGGCAATTCGGTTCCAACACGATGATAAATAGTAGTGGACTTGGCGCAGGGCCTTGGTGGAATCCTACTTATATATCATGGCTAGCTGTATCGCCGTGCGGCGTTATGGACCAGCTGCTCTCTGCTGCTTGAAAGGCTTTCTCACCTCGTGCTCCTACACGGTGAAGGGCGAAAGGAATAGCACAGTTGGGTCAGGCAGGCTGACCGATAGGGCTTACATGTGTTGAATTTTGCCGATCGAAGCGGGCGTAAAACGTGTTGATGTTTTCTGGAGTTGTAGAGTCAGGGACGGAGGGCTTCTACTTGTAGCCAATAACACACTACCAGAGACAGCGGATATCGTTCGGAAGGAACTAGTCTTCAAGCTTGCGCATATAATCAGTCTTTGGTCCATGTGTCGCTCTTTGGACATCTTATGTTGCCTTCATAAATAGTGCACGGTCTCCGCTCTTGAACGCACCCTCCTTGTCTTTCAGTTTGAATTTCAGCTCTCTGGTGAACTACGTATCGTTGCTGAACACTAACAGTCTTCTGGAGGATACACATATTCTGACAGGAGCTTGTAAGACGTCACAGTGTCTGCATATTCATGAACGAATGTGTTTAAGCGAGTCCCAGTTCATACACGCTAAACAGCATTAAAGACGTATTATCGAATCATGATCCAAATGCTTGCGAACGCAGGATTTCACTGTTTTATGTTTTTGGCGGTAGGAAGGTTGCTTGGTTGTTTTTGCTCACATTGCCCGATATATCTGAGAAAAGGTGTATTTAATATGGGATCCTGCGATATTTTTGACACAAAGCAAACACCAGACGGGGCACCGTGTTTCATTATAAGAAGTCCTTTAGACTACTTCTAGTGAGTTGGTGATTATAAATGTGTTTTAGTGATTCATAGTCACTGCTTATTGTCTCTTCCCGTAACCACCTAATTGGGTCATTCTCTCAATTCGGTACATATTTGAGTTCCAGAAACGTATGGTGCATTTTCAGTGTTCTGATACACCGATGCAAGATAGTTTTAGCTAGTTGATAGTCCGTCGGACGGATGTATGTATGTATGTATGTATGTATGTATGTATGTATGTATGTATGTATATATATATATATATATATATATATATATATATATATATAATAGAGAGAGAGAGAGAGAGAGAGAGAGACACACACACACACACACGCACGCACGCACGCACGCACGCACGCACGCACGCACACGCACAACGAAGTCGATGCGCAAGGACGGACAAGGTCGAACGAAGTCGATGCGCAAGGGCAGACAAGGTCAGACGAAGTCGATACGCAAGTCGGAAAAAGTCGATGCGCAAACACGGACAATGTCAAATGCCAATGAAAATGTTGGCCTCAGCTTTGCGTTATATTTCCCTTTGCTATATGTACCACTACCTTTGCCTATCTTTGGTAGTTTAATAATATACAAATAATCGCCAATTCGCCATTGCGACATCGTCGAATGGTGATTATGAGAAAGTCAAAACGAGACGCAAGACGCTGTCTATAACAGAATATTTAGTTCCAGTGGTTCCACACTAATGATCGCTTTGAGGCACGACTCGCCTAGTCCGGGTGTAAACAACTGTCAATTTCAAGTCACTATGGCTAGTCCGACGGGACTGCTCTTCCAAAACTGCCCTACTCCGAGCTCTAAAACTACTCGTCCCGCAGCCTGCCAAGGACAATACAATACGAAACATCAGTTATGGATATGTATTGGATAGTAATCTGAGTAATTTGTGTTAAAGAAAAACAAAGTATTATATGATGTGGGTGGCGAAAATGCCATGTCCTTGAATGGAAATCTGTTTTCTGCGGTCTCGGTAGGAGCAACACTTTTAATGGTAGGGCCAAATATTGTTTGATAATCATCACCATGTAGTAAAACGCGAGGATAGGAAGAGACAATGACAAGTGGCCCTTGGTCATGGGCAAACATGGGATTGGGAAATGCAACTCCAATGGCGAGCTTCTACTGGTTGTGTGCTCTGAGTTCGAAATGATAGTGACGAACACCATGTTCAAGCAGAAGGATGAATGCAAGACCATTTGGATGCATCCTCGTTCCAGACACTGGCATATGATCGACTTCATCATCACGAGGTGTCGGGATAAGATGGACATCCACAGTACTCGAGCCATGCGTGGAGCAATCTGCTGGACTGATTACCAGATGCTGAGGTCAACAGTGCTTTTCAGAATACGACAAAAACACAACAGGCAAGGGACAACTAAGCCGATCTAGCTCATCGCAGCCAAATTAACTACCATCAGCCATATGAAGAGTTTTGAGCAGGAGATGGACAGTGCTCTCGCCCAGTGGGAGGAGAAGGAAAGCTCAACACTAGACGATGATTGGGCAGCTCTGCAGCAGGTCGTATACAACACAGCCATGACATATCTTGGCAATTCAGACAGAAAACACCAGGACTGGTTCGACCCCAACGACCAGGAGCTACAGACTCTTATGAGCAGAAGAGACCAAGCCCACCAGAGAGTGTTGAAAATCAGGAGCACTAGATCCACCATTGCAGCATACAAAGACTGCTACAAAAACAAACCCGTGCACTGAAGTCAGACTGGTGGGAAAGGACGGCAGAGAGCTGCTGACAGAAACAACACGAAGTGCTTCTACAATGGACTGAAGAAAGTGTGGGGACCCAAGAAGAAGGGACCTGTTCATTTGAAATCACCAGATGGAATGGAGACCTTCTTTGACACCAAGAGAGTTGTAGCAAGATAGAGTGAACACTTCCAGAAGCTACTCAACGTCCCTGGCTACATATATCCTGGACAACATCCCGCAGCGCATTACCAAGACATGCTTCGATGAGATTCTAATCATGGATGAGATGGCTAGAGCAATCGCCGGCCTGAACGATGGCAAAGCACCTGGGGGAGATGGAATTTCTGCTGAAGTATGGAAGCATGGAGGAGAAAATATGTTCAGCAGACTGCATCAAACTAATCACCAATGCCTGGGAAGTGGGTTCTGTACTACAAGCATGGATGGATGCCAGCATTGTAACCATCTTCAAGAAAGGTGATCGAACAGATTGTGGGAACTATTGAGGAATCTCTCTTCTCTCTATCGCTGGCATGATCTTCGCCAGGATCGTCCTCAACAGATTATCTACCCACATAACACCAGAGGTAGTTCCGGAGACACAATGTGGCTTCAGAGGTAACCGGAGCACCGTGGATATGATATTGTCTCCGACAGATACAAGAAAAATGCATTGAGCAGGACCGACCACTGTACATGGTATTTGTCGAATTCAGTAAGGCGTTCGATACAGTTGGGAGGACCGGGCTATGGCAGTTACTGAGGAAGTGTGGATGCCCAGAGACGTTCACAAATATGATCGAGGCTCTACATACTGGAATGACAGCGAATGTTAGTGTTGGAGGGGAAGACTCGGAATCGTTCAGTGCTACAAATGGGGTCAAGCAAGGTTATGTACTGGCCCCCATGCTCTTCTCAATCTTCCTATCAGCAATGCTCGACGAGGCTTTCCGAGGCATGGGGGATGGCGTCTACATGCAGTCCAGTCAGAGCGCTGACCTACTCAACATCGCACACTTCAGAGCGAAGACCAAGACTGCTCGGATACTGATGAGAGAGCTGCTATTCGCAGATGACAGTGCACTGGTTGCACACTGTGCTGAAAAGATGCAGAAAATAGTGGATGCCTTCTCCGGTGCGTCAGGATTAACATCAAGAAGACCAATGTGCTGTACCAACCCAATTCTACAAGAACTCGAGAGGAGGATATCATGGTGGACGGAAACAAGCTTAACTCTGTTCTATATCAAGTAATGGATGCAGTGACGAACAAATACAGAGGTGGATGGCCAAGGCATCTTTCGGCCGACTACGCCAGAGACTCGGAAACAACCACCATGTGTGCATGCGGGTCAAAGGCAAGATATATCGTGCAATCGAGCTGTCCACCCTCCTATGTGGAGCCGAGGCCTGGACAGTGTACAGACGACAGGTGAAAAAGCTGCATGCCTTCATGATGCGACATCTGCGTTCAATCCTGAGGATAACCTGGATGAACAAAGTGACAAACAAGGACATACTCGAACGGAGAGGGCTGCCATCTATGGAAGATCTTCTGATCAGAAAAATATCACCTTATGATGATGTCACCAGACAGGCTAGCAAAGCAGATTCTCTACTCTCAAGAGAGGGCGCCCTCGTCTCCGATTCAAGGATACCATCAAGAGAAACCTGAAGCTGAGAGACAAAGACCGAATCATGGACATCACTCTCACAGCAGAGAGATCAATGGAGAGCAATAGTCAAGTGATGGAAGCAGTCTTTGTTGCATCGCGACCGATAGCATGATGATCGATGATGATGATGATGATGTGTGTGTGTGTGTGTGTGTGTGTGTGTGTGTGTGTGTGTGTGTGTGTGTGTGTGTGTGTGTGTGTGTGTGTGTGTGTGTGTGTGTGTGTGTGTGTGTGTTGTGCGTGCGTGTGTGTGTGTGTGTGTAACTACACTATTTTGCAACAGTCCGTGGTATGACATGTCTTTTTTGTAGCTACTGATTTTAATTTTTAACTCTGTTACTATCACTAAAATGTGTAAACATATTTAAGTAATGCATGTTAGTTCATGTTGTCATATATCCATAAAGCGTCGTGTCACGTTTATGTACAGTCAAATATAGTGCGTACAGCTTACCAGGGTTGCAATGAATCACGATGTGGCAGGTGCTCCCAAGAATGCATGTGCATTAGGAGGCAGTGTACACATCAAATTAAACAACATATTGATCAAGTTGTTTTTAAGATGTGTTACTGGACATGGCACACATGATTGTTATAGTAATTATATAATCATGTTTGTTGTATAAAACTATTGCATCGTACTCAGATGTCAGTAACAGAGTTGACAGCTGCATGCGTACCATGTGCACTTCTACATTAAATTACTCCACAATGCAAACAGTGTTAAGCCTGCACAAGTTGAAAATATGTACGCCAATGATGTTTGATTAAATAAATAAGGTTTTAACGATATTTTGCTAGTTTTGAAAAAAATGTGGAAATAATTCAACAATGTGTACCGAATTGGCATTTTCTCTGGTGAATCACATTAGATGACCAGAAACACAGCCAAGTTGTATAAATGTAGCAGACAAAAAAAATTATCAATCATTGTGCGCCTGTGGAACGATCTACCGGACAGTCTGCGCCTAATAGACTCACTTGAACTTTTTAAGTCCCAACTTAAAAAACACATTTATTTAGTCCGCATTTGTAAACTACTTGTAGGGTATTTTATAATGAATTTATTTTAACTGTAATTATCGTTTTGCATTTTGTTTACTTACTTTATTATTAAGTTATTAACATATTTTATCTATATAATGCTGATAAGTTTAGCTTATGAACAAGGATTTTTAGAAGCTATATTTAATTATCTATTTATTATCATTTAACATTTCGTCTTTACATGCAAGTTTAAACTGATTATGAATATTTTAAACATGTACGTGTTACAATATATTTTATGCACCTCTGAGCGGAAATGTTTCCGGATATACGGCGCAATACAAATAAAAATTATTATTATTAATAAAGTGTATGCATTTTCATTCTATAGTTGTCTAGAATAATATATTTTCTATCTAACATTTCTATTCACTTACAGGTGACATTATGTCTTTAACCAGTAAACACCAGTCACATTATTTTAAAGATAATTGAACAAACATAAAAATAAACACAACTTGCATAGAAAATACGTCATTTTGAAGATATTGAGCTTAAAACATGCATGCAGCAGCTGTCCAGTTTAACGGATCTAACGGGTTATTGGTACAACCCTACCACTGCTGCCAGACAGTGAAGGGGCCCCAAGCCTATTAGAAGGCAGGTAGTGTCCAGCTTCACTGGTGCTGTGGTGAAGGCCGCCTCTAGTCACCCGAATACACAGATAACAGCTAGCTAGACCTGAGATTACCTAAAACCCTAGGCGGAAACAAGCAAGAAATAAATTTTTCTTTTTGGGGAGACTGACACTAACCCTTAGAAGACTAATGAATTGCAAATTTCTTATGTACAGTGAAAATACCTTCAGATATGTCTATGTAAAATCAGAGGAAAAGCTACATAACCATTTAGGAATCTTAAAATGTAAAATTTTTAGGGAGTACTCTAGGAAGCTTAAAAATATGTCACTCAAATTTACATTTCTTTACATCTATGGGACTGGTGGCAAACATAACTGGGAAATGTAATAACGAAAACATTCATGGTTTATTCGCAACAGTAAAATGTACAATCATAGAAAACACTGTGATGCTACTACCATGCACCAACTACAAACCAGAAGCATTTGCCAAAATGGCTTGCATCAAATAAATCTTCCTTCGTCTATAACAATTCACAAGATTACAGTTTCTATTTTCGAAATATCTTAAGATGAAAATATCTAATTAGCATCTCTAACGAACAGATATATAAACCCTCCGTGCAACATGCTTACTGAATATGCAATGCGGTTTCTTATAGTATCGACATATCTGAATAATGCCTCTAGAATGTAAGAGCAATAATGCAACATGTAGATATTAGTAAACCTATGTTAAATATTGATATCTGTATTGACAACCATAATTATAAGTTAGCAGGCTACAATTGCAAAATAATCTCTGGGTGCTTCATCAATTTACATTACACATCACCGTAATGTGGTCTGCTCAGCAGTTGTGAAAAAAAATTGAAATCGAGTTGTCCTTTTCATTTTTTAACTTTAAAATGATACTTCATGTGTTGAAATAACTTCAATACGGTAGTTTATGATTTATTGTAACTGAAGTAATTTGAAAAGAACAATGTTGAGAAACGATTAAACAATTGAACTCAGTCTATTGTTTATTAATCTGATTTGTATTTGAAAGATTACAAGGTTTGCACTTCTACCCAGATCATAAAAATTACGGAATATGACCCAACAGCTTTTTTCTAGCTCATCTCACGGACCTATTTTAGGTCTGTGCAAATTAA
This sequence comes from Ridgeia piscesae, assembly GCA_025642075.2. Taxonomy (NCBI): domain Eukaryota; kingdom Metazoa; phylum Annelida; class Polychaeta; order Sabellida; family Siboglinidae; genus Ridgeia; species Ridgeia piscesae. The sequence continues at coordinate 99,471 of JAODUO010001029.1, forward strand.
TGCTCATTTCACTGTGGTAGGTCACACATTATTAACAAGCAGAACAGAGATTTTTTTATAAAGGAATAGAAGGAATGTTCGAGTTTGTTTTGTAAACAGTACTCAAGACTTGAAAAGCTGAGCATAGAGAATTTAGAGTGACGAAACAAAGAAGTGACTTTATTTTGTTGTTATCAGGCAACCTGCAACAAAGTCAATAATGGCTCAGTAAAACATCAACACCCAGTTATAATATGTAAATGTATTAAACATTAATCTTGTCTTAACATAATCCATAATAATAGACAGGATAATCATTACAATATCTCTCAGATACTCTAGTGAATCAAAAGCCCACAAGATATAGGCAGTGGCAAAAGACGTTCGTACAAATAAAACAATATGCTGTCACAGTTACAACGAGGCTGCACAGTTGCTGCTGACCAACCACAAGTTGCAACTTGGAATGATTAACATATAATGTAGCTTTCTCAAAGGAATAGCTAGCTCGACCTCTGAGTAAATAACAATATATGGCATCACAACAATACATATAAAGTTTCTTAGAAACACTGTTATTCCAGATGATCCTTGTGCAAACCTGCTCATATCAGGCAGATGAAATAATGGTGTCATAACATGCAAGGACTATGCTAGCAGTGTCACACACACATAAACACACATAGATGAACCCAATCAAGAGAACGTAGCTTGATTGTGTAATCTCATATAACATATTAAAACTTTCTGCAAACTTTATAGTAATAGAACAACATGGTCTGAGCCAATCAACATTGTAAAAGACATGCCACGTTATATAGGTATCCTGTACATAATACATCTTTGATTTGGAGGATATGGCTGTATCCTATTTTCATCAGGGTTTGCTCAAGATGTAAAAACTTTCAAATAATTTCTTTTTTATGTCTCCAAATATAAAACTTGAATGACAAATCAACTGTGGTCAAAGCAGATATATTTTTGTAGCTTGACAGAATCTCAACAAGACCTATCTCATTTTGGTTTTATGCAAGTATATTTTGTCACCAATGTCTAGTACAGATTTGTAGAGAATGTCAAAAAAAGATGGATTTCAACCCAACAATTGTGGCACGTCTGGTGAGTAGGCAGAGCATTTTGTAGTTTCAGATTGTTAGTCAGTATTGGAGCATTGGTGGCTGCATCCCAACAAAGAAGTTTCAAGTTTCATCCAAACGAGTTGAGTACACATCTTGAAAATACCCTTTAGTAACAGTAATGCATGAAAGATATTTGGATGTGATCAGCTTCTCTCTTCACTCCTTCCTATCAGTCGCCTTTTTTCGGTTTCCTTTTTTTCATGCACTTCTCGCTGTGAGAGTCAATGCATGGATGGTTGCAGCTGCTCGTGTTGCGTGGCACAATGAAGACGTCACCATCAGCGGTATACTGTAGCACACATATAGTCACTGTAGTTCTGCTCACAAATAGTCATTGATTTTTAGGTGAACTTTGTAGTGGACTATACCTAAAAAAAATTGGTAGCTTACAATACTAGAAGATTGACAGACTCTGATAATGTCATAATGTAAATATCCAAGATGGCCACCAATATGTGACACTAATTCTGACCAATATATTGACACACACACGCACGCACGCACGCACGCACGCACGCACGCACGCACGCACGCACGCACGCACGCACGCACACACACACACACACACCACACACACACACACACACACACACTGTATATACATGTTGATATATGTTTTCATCTATTATCCATGAAACATTGAAATGGTAAACAAGAACATTTATACATCCTTTGTAGGCAGTATATCAGACCTGACAGATTCAAGTTTTAAAATTCTAGTGAGAAGACAGAGGACATACCTGCAGGGAATACTCATTGGGGTCGTAGGGCTGGCCGTTGTCATCCCGCAGTGTGTGCAAGAGCTGGCTGTACAGCTGCTGTACTTTGTCATTGGTCTCTGCTCGTTCCTTTGTAAGCTCTCCACGCTCCTGCATCAGTGTCTCCTTCTGTTGCTCCAGGTTGAGAACCTCCTCCTCCAGCGTCGTCAACACATCTAATTTGCGTTTCCGACAGTTTTGTGCAGCCACCTGTTGCAATAAATAACACATGGAAGTGAGACTGCAAAGTTTTATTAATATGAAAAACAGGGTTTTAATTAAAATGCAGATGAACTTCATATGAAACTATTCTTTCCACAAAATTACTCGGGATAAACAAACTGGATTCCTTGTAACAGAATCACTTCCAGTACAGCAGAGCAACAGACACACATTCTGGCCATTACACACTGTTCTACACTGGAATTAAAGCACATCAGTCCAAAGGGCACAATCTACCCCACAAAATGATGCAAGGTAGATTGTGCTTACCACCTTGTAGGCAATATCGTAATGCATTCATTGTCAAAGGCTCACACTGGCAGGCCTGAGAACCTAGATTCACTACATTCACAAGCTGTGTCAGAATACTATGCGCAAACAAAGGTGAAGGATTAGCATGCATTTCGACAGACAACTGGTGGGATGTAACAGCTGAGGAAGTAGAAACATTTCAGATTGAAGCGACATCAGAATGTCTCTCAGAACTACATAAAATTCAGACAGTTTAGTCAATAGAAAAGCTATTTTGTAGATTCCCCAGTGGCCCATTCAAGACAAGCTGGATGAGGGTAAAATGCTGACAAAGCAAGGGGTTGATCAAATTATCACCTCAACATCAAATGATAAAGAGGCAGGCTAAGATAGAATTCCAGCTGAGGTATACAAACATGGGGGCGATATCTGCATTGATAACCTGCTCAACAGATAGTCAGATAAAGATACTATTTAGTCCAGGATCTGCCCATTGGGCCCGTATACTACACTTGGTACTTAAGAAAGTTAGTATGTTGATTTGAGTAATATATATATATATATATATATATATATATATATATATATATATATATATATATATATATCTATATATATATATAATATATATATATATATATATATATATATATATATATATTACTCTAATCAACATACTAATTTTAAGTACATGTTAATATATATATATATATATATATATATATATATATATATATATATATAATTTAAAAAGCCTAGTGGTGTTGAAGTCCTTTGGACTACCCGGTATATATTAAGTTGGTAATTATGAATGAAATGTGTTTTGGTGAATCATAGTTATTGCCTAGTCTCTTCACTGTTTTCACCTAATTGGCATTTTCTAAGGTTATTCAACATGAGATGACCAGATATACAGCCACATTTTGTGAAAACAGCACACAGTATGAATAAAGTGTATGATTTTTCACATTTAGTTGTCTAGAATATAAATTTGTTCTATCTTTGTCAACTGTCACTTACATGTGACAATAGAATTATGTTTAACCAGTAGACACCACAGTCATATCATTTTAAAGATAATTTATCTGGTTATCCATACGAGATGACCAGAAACATAGCCAAATTGTGTGAATGCAATGACAGAACTTGTCATTAGTGATTTTTAGTCACGATGGAGTTATCTACTATTCACTAACTCAGCCAAGTGACCAGAATGCTGGTATCAATAAAGTTAGTGTATGATATTTTCACAGTCGCACCATTTCTTTTCTTAAGTGTTTTTTTAAGACGTGACCAATTCCTTTGATTGCATTTCATTAACTTTAGGCACAGTAAATTTGGTGCAAAGCACTGTTTGCGCCGATATCAATCGCATTTGTCTCCTGCCAGTTCGCTGTGGCTTCCGCGAACGGGTGCCCTCGCCGGCTTGTTATAGTTGTAAATGGCAATTAAATTGCTTATGAATCGGGTGGTGACGATCAATAATTATGGTACTGAATTGGCAGGCTAACAGTTATGTTATGTTTTCAATAAGTCTACAAAAAACATTTACTTGTGCGTAAGTATATGAATTCGTCAACTGCGTATGAACCGCAGTAGCCTCGAAATACAGTGAATTGCATTATAAATCAGCATGGTAAATGTGTGATCTAAATTTATATTTTGGGATTGATTGAAAGATGAAATCAAGCCAATAGTGAGCGCAACTAGTATAGGTATTAACATTTGACCGACTTCGGCAACATGTCAATTCATTTGTGCGTTTTGGCTACTGAGTTCAAGGTTATTTCAGACCGAGACAGCAGTACTGTGTCTGTGTTATCGCTCCGCCTCAGTTTGCATCGCCAGACGAGGCGCGTTGGCTCTGAATATATTTCAAAACTGTACACCATTCGCAAGTTTTACTCAGTTCAACATTCGACAGTGTATATTATTTTTTATTTAAACATTTACGTTGGTTGTCAATTAGTTTTATAAATCACGCATAGACCGTGCAACCAGCACATCGGCTTTGGTTGCTGTTCTTGTGGGGTTTTGCTATATCTTATGTACCCTACTAACATACAGGTTGCCTTCTGCACTGTACATTGATAGTTATAAATCACACATAAAATTGCCTTTGTTTTGACTAGCTCCTATCTACTTAATTAATGTAAATTTTTGAATTTTTTCTTATTTACTTCATCAACAGATATTTCTGCATGAATACAAGACATTATTATTATATTGTAAGTTTCATACAGATCGACAAACGAGTTATATATGTGGTTGAAATTACGATGATTTATAACAAACAAAGCCTTTTAAACTGCCTGGTACAGTATGGAGATTTGGGAATTCCACAGAGTTTGGACATTTCCTAACCAATTCCTGTGCAACTATGTTTCAAATTGCTACACCAAGAGATTCAACTTTCCAAAGCCGTATGACAAGTCATTCAAAGTGACAGTATGTACATGTAACTTTTTTTATTGAGTTTGGTAGAAAATAAAGTCTGTTACATTGGTAGTAAACCGATCATAATATAATTTAACCTTTTTGTTCTGAACATGCATACAAATGATTTGTTGATCTTTATAACATCCTACCATATATAATGTGACACCAGTCTTATTTTCTATTACAGATACGTCTATTGATGAAGTAAATCGACCAACCAAACTAAAAATTTACATTGGGGAGACAGGAGCAAGTCAAACCAAATGCAGCAAGAGCATAAAATGGCAGTGCCCAGCGGTCATTGATAGCGTTGCTATGTGCTCATCAAATCATAATCAGATATCCTCTAAATGGTTCGTTCTTATGTTTGTATCAATTGCTTAATCCATTTTTAGCGGCAATGTGCTAGATTCTTAAGTAATAAAATGAGTCTCCAGTAATGACCTACATGTCAACAGAACTCATGTAGAACCACAATTCAACTCGGCTAAATGTATTCATGACACTGACTGCACTGTACCTTATTTTTGCCTCGTCTACGGATGTCTTTGATCATCTGCAGCTGTGGCTCAGTGAGTGTATACTTGTGAAGCATTTCCATGAAGCGCTCCACTGGACAGTCAATGATCTCATTGACAGTGAACGGCAGATTCTTTTCTGCCATCTTTTGCATGCTGCGCCGGCCTCCCTTGAAGAAGTCTCCACTGCTGCCAGTAGAAGTGCCTGCACTACTCTGACTTGGCACATACTTCTTCACCTGTCTCGGCTGCTGTCCAGGCTGTATTGGATATGAATGGTTGTGAAGGACCTGGCGATAGTCAGCCACCTCCATGTCACGGCTACTGTTGGCCTGGTTGCTGTGGTTGAAACTGCGGTCAGCTGATCGGCGGCCAAAGTTAGTGCTACTGCCACTGGCATCGCTGTAGCCAGCATCATAGCCATTGTAGTTCGCCATCTGCTTGGCACCATTGTTGCACCCACCAGTGGCACCCTCCAAACCATCATATGGTGAGATGTCTGAGTTTGAATCATTGCAATCCTGCAAGAGGACACGATATATGACGACTGATTTACTGTTACATGTATATGTTCTGTAATGTACTTTTACATGAATGCAGGCTTTATGTTAAGAGCCAGGACCTGGGTAATTTACCCAGCTATATAGTAGACGAAGACAGATTTTCTATTTTTACCAGCATCAGCTAATAACGGTCAGCTTTTGTGTAAAAGATTGTGTTATTGGAAGTCTCTGAGGGGCACAGATAATTAAGTATTCTATGATTAAGACACGTTACCCAGTCAGTTACCCTCCAGTGATCATAGTTCATAGAAAATGCTTTCCCATAGTGGAAAGATCAATAACCATGAAGCACCTGACAGAGAGCTGCATCTGATGGCTATATTAATAAATTCTCCCCCCTGAACCTCACGAAGAGATCCACAATTGACCTGCACTCCCATGTTTGGGGGCCTTTGTCCCAAAACATTAGACACGCAAGAGAATACAACAAAGAATTTGTAGAGCAACTTTATAAGGAACCGTAACTTTTTAATGATTAACTCCACTTATAAAGAGGGTATGTGTTAAACTAACCGTAAACTGAATAGGGGTCTACTGGCACTCAATTCTCACACCTCCGGGAGCTACTAAGACAGGGGCTAGAAACTTAGGAGCTAGTGGGGTGATACTGTATCTCTAGGGATAAATGGTATGTGTGAGAAAACCCATATCTATGCTCCACTGACTAAATTAAGGCACATATAACCACACTTGTTCATGACAGAACAACATGGAAGGAGATGGCATACAACTGAAGTATGTGGTGTGCAACCATCCATGACACTGGTATTAATATGGAACAAGAGCAGTCAATGACAAAACAAGACAGCATCAACATGAGCAAGTGAGCTCACTAGCTATCTATATTTGTATGCTGACACTGTGGTTCACTGCTGTTTTATTGGACTGATGTCACATGAGGCAGCCTGTGGATGCAGACAATGACCAAGCAGGACCAGCTCGTGTGGCACCCATCACATACTGCAGAGGCTGCGACCACCCAACACAGGTTCTAATTTAGTGCACAGAGGTCAAATTCACCTGTGTGTGTGAGGAGTCTTCCATGGAAGAGATTGCAGAGTCACTGGCGGCATCATCAAGTAGCTTGTTAGTGGCAGGCACTGGACCTATAACATGTGTACAAGTGTTACAACCTGCATAACTTGTAACGTTGTAATGGCACAACTTGCATATAAAATCGATATTCTAAATGTGTCCAGGGATCTACTGGGTTCTTGATATAACACCCAACCAGGCTATGGACCAGCAATTAGTCGTCCATATACACTATATGGGCTACTGATATATCCCCTACCAGAGAAATTAGTTACACATTCACACCTATATACAAGGTGATTAGACCATATTCCATGATGGAATACCAATTACCCGTAGCTATTCTTTCCAGGCAGGCCACCTGGCCTTTAAGTGTATGGTAGTGGACAGCTGCGAAATACACAATAATCAATGTTCATAGCGAGCCACCTAACCTCCAGAATTGGGTTCAAGCCAGGCAGTCCCGAATAAACAAGTATTCTTTCTCATTCTTGTTCAGGCAAATACAGGCAAAATGTGGACATAAAGCTTAAAGTTGTCTAGAATATTAATTTTCTATCTTTGTCAATAGTCACTTACATATAACAATTTATGGTTAACCAGTAGACACCAAAGTCACATCATTTTAAATAAAACAAATATCAAAATAAACACAACTTGCATATAAAATTGGTAGTAAAAATGAAGATATAACTTAAAACATGCAGGCAGCAACTGTATAATTTAACAGGGATCTACTGGGTTTTTGATACAGCCCCTACCAGTTTCAATGCTAGAGGAGAGAGCAATTACCCTGGCTAGTGACACAGTTGTCCCAATATTCAGATCACCACAGTAGTTTGTGTCATGAGATCTGCTAAAAAGCCCAGGCATAAATAGATCAAATATTAATATGTGGCTTTTTAGAGAGGTCCCGAGATACTCTTACAAGACTAAAAATGCCTAGTATTTAGTCACTTTAAAACCCTCACACGTGTCTATGCAAAATTAGAAGAAATGCTTCACAACAATTTTTGAACAAAATAGCAAAACTTAAAATGTACCAGTGTTTAGGCCCTATAGAACCCTAGGAGGCTTAAAATGTGTCAATCCAAAGTACATTTCTTGTGCTTATGGACAGTACCCTACGAAACATCCATGCAAAATTTCAATAAAAAAACAGATCTTCAAAGGTTTCTGAGATCTGAGAGGTAATGGTGCATGACAGACAGAGCAAAGCCGACACAAAGTGATGCCATAATTATGTCTATAGACCTTCGGCCCAAAGGACTAAACAGGGAAACTGGTCAATTACCAGTTTCAGTGTACCCTAGGGGCATATGAGCCAATCAAATTTAGATTTATTGTGGCTGTACTCCAAGATATGTCTATGCAAATTTTGAAAAATAGATCCTCACCAGTTTCTAAGATATGGTAGCTAACGGCAGATGGGGCACAGTGTGCATATATATATATATATATATATATATATATATATATATATATATATATATATAAATTACAAACATGTTCAACTAACCCAAGTGATGTCAGCATGCTGCTGATACAATAATTTTATTGCTTAGCCTAACACAGTGAGCTATGGATACGGCATATGTGTACTTATTAACACACACACCTGAAGCGAAAGACACATTTGGGAATGTGAAATCATCAACTGGATCATCAAGAAGATTCTGGAAGAGCATGCCAGTTGTGTTGCTGAAAGTGTCGTTATCAACAGCCATGGGGGTGTTGTTGCCAGAATAGATGAGGTCATGGGTGTCCATATTGAAGTATGTCATGGGCAGTGGGGCAGTCATTGTGTTCACAGGAGCCTGGAGAGCTGTTGCGACAGTTTCAGTTGAGTTCACAGGGGCAAAGCTGCTGGCTGACATAACGGGAATACCTGAAAATGGGAGCAGTCACACATGTTTGATTAAAATTACTCAAAAAATTAAGGTATCATAATTTCGATGTTGTATTGGCTAAGAATATACCACCTGGACCTATCAGTTGTGTGGCCATCAGTGCAAGTGTGTGTGTGTATATATATATATATATATATATATATATATATATATATATATATATATATATATATATAAATAATGTGTGTGTGCGTGCGTGCGTGCATGCGTGCGTGCGTGTGTGAGTGAGTGTTTATACATTCTATTCATTCTATTAAGCGTACATGCCCTAACAAGTGTACACCCCATTTTTTTAGCTGCCTCTAACATTTTAAGATATGATATGAATTAATATTAACAATTTCCAGACCAGAATCCTATCTTAATACCTACTCTAAAAAACACAAACATTCATGCACAAATGTGTCAGTACCATTATTTAACAAATATGCTACTCACACTATCCCATCCGCAAATCTATGATCCATTTATGCACATTGCTGTAAATTACTTTAAAGGTTCGCAATCAGTTTGCTTTGCCTATCGTCAATGCTGGTCCTGCATGTCCATGCGCAGTGTGTGAGTAGAGCAACAAACGAGCACAGTTCGTTTAATAAAAGAATACGTTGTCAATTTTTAATCACCAAAAAATGTACTGGTCATTACACTGGATAGCTGAAAAAAGCCAATTATTTTCTTTACAATATTCGGGCCAGTAACTTTTTGGGGGGCCAGTAACTTTTCAAATCTACTGGTCCCCCAGGCCAGTGGATACAAAAGCTTAATGTCAAGGCCTGCACAGCATCAGTGGTGATCAAAACCAGCAGTCACGACTATCAGGTACTGTCAGTGCCAGCATGTCATGTGGGTCACTACTAGTTTAATGCGCATAACAAACATATTTGGTATGGCCTGAATTTGATTATGCCTGGACTATATAATTTCCACAATACATGCTATTATAAAAGTGAATGTCATGAACAACGCTTTGACCACGAAGGTACTATTTAAGCTCTTAGTGTGATAGAGCATCTGAAATGTCATGCAACAAACTTGTCAAACAGGGAGTTATAATTTGTTGTTAATGTGTTATAACTTACACTCTACAATCTGTTACAACCTCCAAGCGGCAAACACTGTTACAACCTCCAAGCGGCAAACACTGTTACAACCTCCAAGTGGCAAACACTGTTACAACCTCCAAGTGGCAAACACTGTTACAACCTCCAAGCGGCAAACACTGTTACAACCTCCAAGTGGCAAACACTGTTACAACCTCCAAGCGGCAAACACTGTTACAACCTCCAAGCGGCTGAACACTGTTAAAACCCTCCAAGCGGAAGATTGTTTGACCGTAAAGTGGCAAACGTCTTTTACAGTGCTTCCGGGGAGGGGGGCAAACACTCATTGTCATGCCCTTCCAACCCGGCAAAGGATGTTACAACCCTCCAAAGGGGCCCCAAACACTGTTCTCAACTGTGGACGCTGCAAAAACAACCTCCAAGTGGCAAACACTGTTACAACCTCCAAGTGGCAAACACTGTTACAACCTCCAAGTGGCAAACACTGTTACAACCTCCAAGCGGCAAACACTGTTACAACCTCCAAGCGGCAAACACTGTTACAACCTCCAAGCGGCTGCCTAACACTTTTGATACTCACTGAATGACTGTGTGAGATTGTTTGTGTTGATGTCAGTGGCGAGTGAGACGTTCTGTAGCAGTGCATTGCCTGTTGGGAGCGGGGCAGATGTTGTCACATTCTCAATTGTCATGCTGCCTGTCATGCTGTTGTTTGTGACAGCCGGCAGGTCAAGGATGCTAGCAACATCCTGCCAGCGCAGCTCAAAGCTAGTCTGTGTCTCATACTGTGGACGCTGCAATAAACAAGTTTTATGTAGCTATTAATCAGAAACATTACTGATTTATTGATTATTTGATAGTATTTGCTTTATTGTAAACAAGTCTATAGTATTTTGGGAGAAAACTGATCAATGGACAAACATGATTCTGAACATAAGGCAACCCGTCCTATGCTATGTCTGTGTTATGTTAGCAAACCAAGGGGTTCACAACACACACTAGGAGTATTGTAAAAAATGGGCCATGTGGCCTTGAAGTCCTTTGGACTATATAGTGAGTTGGTAATTATGAAATGTTTTTGGTGGAGCGTAGTCTCTTCACCGAAATCACCTAATCTAAGATTAGCATTTTCTCTGGTTATTCATATGAAATGGCCAGAAACAGGGCCAAATTTTATGAAAACAGCAGACAGTATAAACACAATGTATGACTTTTCATTCTATACTTGTCAAGAATAAAAAATGGTGATCTTTGTCAATTGTCACTTACAGTTGACATATCTTTAACCAGTAGACACCAAAATCATATCGTTTTAAAGATAATTAAATAAACATCAAAATAAACACAACTTGCACTTGTCACCCCAGTATACAGATCACCACATGCGTTCTTGACCCGAGATCTGCTAAAAGTACAGACAGAAATATTCTGTGCAAAATTAGAGGAAAAGCATCAGAAACGTTTTTAGTAAAATAGGAAAACTTAAAATGTACAAGTTTTAGGCATTAAATTTACATTTCTTGTGCATAGTGACAGTACCCTATGAAACGTCTATGCAAAATATGAAAAATCTTCAACAGTTTCTGAGATCTGAGAGCTAACAGTGCACATCGGACAAAGTGATGCCATAAGTCCATTGGCTATTTGGCCCAAATGACAAAAAATATTTGGCTAGTGGTCGGGGAGTTCTTTGGACTATATCCTGTTTTTGTTGAATCATAGTTACAGATTACTAAGACTTATATAATGGAAGTAAAACGATGACATCATTAATGGATATTATATGCCAACGAAGATACACCTAGAAATAAAATATATTCAGGTAGACTGTTTTGTGATGATTGTATAAATATATATTAGATTATGTATTATTAAAAATACTGTTGAATTTTATTCTGACACTGCTATTTAGGCGGATTTCCGGTGTTTGTAGACATGTTGCAGAAGTGTTGATGAGCTGCAATCTTGCTTGCAGATAATGTGAATTTATTAATGTGAAAAATTTGAATTAATTTCATGTGGAGACCCTCTATATCAATACAAAATTAAAGAAAATGTTACTACAGAAAAAAAATATAGCACACCATAAAACAATTTGCATTTATGGTGGTCATGAGATGCCTTCTGAATGATTTGATCAAATACCTGTTTTTGTACGTCACTACAATGGAAAATGCCTGTGCCAAACCAGAAAAAGCTTATTATCATGTTAAGCTCAATGTGCCAATTTGATAAGCATTTACAGGGCTTTGACTATCTTTTGAAGCTAATACATGAATCTATATTTATCTAAATGGCAGAGTATGTTCATCCATGCCATCATTATCTGGATGAAATGTTTGTTTATTTTTGATTTTTTTAGTTCAATTTCAAATAGAAATATCCCCCAGATATTATCATTTTATTATAATAAAGCATTCGTTTAGCGTTAAAATGATATATAATTCATATTTTTATGACCAATATTAGAAAAGTTATGTTTTTATAGGAACAGTATTCTACAGAGGATTTTTCTTGGTTAAAGTGGTAAGTACAGAAAACTGTTCAGAGTAACATGAATATAATGTGTTGCAGACATAACAACAGACCAGACCTGGTCAGAGTTCACCAACAATAGACAGTTGGAATCAGAGGTCAAAGGGTCGGCAAATACATAACTCTGCCAATACACAAGTCATGCTAGGCAAGACCAGGCAAATGTGAACAGTTCATGAGATATAGCAGCTAATGGCAAACAACAGATGGTGGACAGCGATCACAGATAAGTCCCTTGGACCATTGACGCAAAGGACTAAAGACGGCTGAAAACTGCATAAAAATAGACCCTCTTCATACATTGCTACTCACTGGAATATCATGCTGGGTCATGTTAGTTTCCATCAACACGTTAGGCTGGGCAGTCATGGGCATGTTGGGTTGCTGGGTGGCCATGGGGATGACAACCTGAGGCTGGACGCTGTGTATCAGTGTCTCCATCTCATTGAGACTGCGGGATGTGTAGTTGTTCTGGTGAGATGGCGCCACTGAAGATGGCTGAACTTCAAGAATGCGCATCGCATCTTCAATGGAAAAGTCCTGCAAAGAAAGGGGTAAACAGCCAACCTTAAACAAATTAATCACCAGTGGTGAAAAGTTAAACCACTTTGTTATCCTTTTGAGTAGTTTGTTTTGTAATTAACAAGTCACAAAGTACAAATTGTACTAACTACTTTGTTTATAATTACTTGTAACAAAACAGTTGATTATCTATGATAACACTACTATTTACTCTGGTGTCCGACTTACATTTTGGACAGTAGCTAAAAACGTTTTTTAGATTAACTTGGTTGGTGTCAGAGGTACTTTTATTTGGAGTTGGATGTACAGCAGGCCTCACCCAGAGACCCATCCACCCGTCATTTGTACGGGCAAAATTAGAAGGTTGCGTTTTTGGACGGGCTGTTATTTGTCGTGGACAGGTCCGCCAGATGGGGCTATCCACACACATCAATGTCTTTAGGCCCTAAATGACCCTAGGAGGCATCAAAATGTGTCATTCACATTTTAATTTCTTCTGTGTACTGACAGTAACCTATGAAAGGTCAGTGCATAATTTGAACAATAGATCTTCAATGGTCTATATATCTGAGAGCTAACGGTAGACATTAAAGTGATGCCATAAGTTCATTGGACCATCGGACCAAAGGACTAATAATAAAACAATATAGCCAACATGAACAAGGATGTACATACCATACAATCGAAACATCAATATAACACACAAAGATAAATTTTATTCCAAACTGTACTCTTTTTAAATTAAATCTCTGCAAATAAATATTTATTTAAGTTTTGGTCTGACTCCAATGCATTTGCCCTCAGTCAACTCATGACAGAAGATAGTGTTTGGTGGCAGCCACTGGGCAATTGCTGCAAGTGTCTAAGCCATGCTAACAAGGCAATCATGGCACACTGTCTGGTGTGCAGTGTTAGGTTTATGTTGGATCAGACCCGATTTGTGAGTCTTCCAAACTCCAAAGTATGTAGCTGCTCTGCCTAGTTCTGTGTTCGGTTCCTTGTCAAACATGAAGTTCTCAGAGACGGTGGGGCCTGGACTTAAGAAAATATATACCACTACAATCATTCTAGCAACAAATGTGCTTACCTCAACGGCCTCTAATGGGGGTGGTTCGTCATCTGACAATGATGTCTGAGCCATGGGTACATTTTGGTCTACTACACCTGGCGGTGCAATAACCATCTCACCTGAAACATATACAATAATTTGAATTCAGATTGTCCTCATGCTTTTTTACCACTGACAAAATTTTGAGTGAATATTTCAATAGATGAAATTGTTTTGTAACTTTTTCATCAGTTTGATGATGAAGACCAGACCCGGGTTGAACTGGACTGGACTGAACTGACAAAAAAATTCCAAGAAAGAAGCCCTAGTCAAGATAGAGTCATCTACTTACATTCCACCAAGCCAGCCCAGTGATCAGAATGCAGATGATATCAATAAAGTGTATATTTCATTCTGTAGTTGTCCAGAATATTAATTTTATACATTTGTCAAATACAGGTGACAACATGATCTTTAAAACAAATTGTATACGAATGCAGCAGACAATATCATTGTATAATTGTCAAGAATATTAATTGTCTATATTTGCCACTTACAGGTGTCAATACATCTTTAACCAGTTTACAGTAGAACCCCTTGTGAACAACCCCCCGCTTTTCCACTGGCGGACTGCTTACAGTGTAAATGAGCCCTCCTCAATGACCACCCGGCAAACACACCCAGCAACCATGGCAATTAGAATGTTACCTCTGGTGAATGACCATAGGTGGCCAGCACATTTTTAACCTAAATCTCGCAATGAACTCTCATTAAACGCATGACTAATGGGGAATGGATGCGCGTGATGAACACCATTAATTTGGGCGATCTTTTACTTTCTGTCAGAACTATGAAAACAACAACTAACAGCCACCAAGCTTTCCTCACATATCTTCTAAACATATACATACACTAGGTTACAAAATTAAATCACATTATGGAAACAAATAAAATTCACAAAACAAACTCGTGCAAAACTCGTTGGCAAGACATATCATCGCACTGGCAGACATCAACATCGTCGATGGCTAAGCGTAGCTCTGTGATTGCTGTAATATAGATATTGTGTATGACTAAAATGTAGGGTTTATGGTAAGTTTTGGGTTAGTTTAGGATAAAACCGGAATTTCTTACGCTCGTTTGTGTAGTGACACCATGATAAAATACAGACATTATGCCACGGTAATCTAGGGCCTGCGTCTAACCGCTGCCAACAATGTCGAGTTTAGCAATTTTGATTTCTGAATTTTATTCTTTACAGTAATTTAAATGATTTTATTTTATAACCTAGCATGTGTGTATATGTAATATAAGTTATGAGAGGTGAAGTTTGGTGGCTGTATGAGGTCATTTTCATGGTTAGGTCAGAAAGGAAAACATTGTTTTGTGCCATTGGAAAAGTGAAGAAAATGACAACCGCGGCGTGATTACCAAACCGCTATGAGGCGACGTCACTTTTTAGCCCCTCAGATCGAATTAAATAAGGATACTTTTTTATCAGATAATATTCTATTATAAAATCTATTCAAAATGTTAACTTATACTGAAACATGTCACACAGAAATTAAACTGAAAAGAAATGTTGTTGTTGTTAAAGTATCGTCTCATTTGTTTATTTTCTACTTTTTATTTAATGTAATTTACTACTTAGTTTTTTATATGAAAAGCATACATGCTTTATGGACATTAATTATTATGATATGCATAAACATATGAATTAATCCAACATCAAAATAGCCAAACCACACACGAGACACCACCCTTTTTTCAGACCGATTTAGTCTTAAAAGATAATGAAACAAACATGAAAATAAACACAACTTGCATTTATAGAAAATCAATAATTTTGAAGATATAGCTTAAACTGTCCAGTTTAACAGGGATCTACTAGGTTGTTGATACAGCCTTTACCACTGCTTGTGGAGAACAATTAGTCAGTCCTCATGGACAATAAAAGGCTGAGTGTCCAGCTAGTCCAGCTAGGGCTGATTCTGGTTTCCCAAATACACAGACCACCACAGGAGTTCATATCCTGAGATCTGCTAAAAGCCCAGACAGAAACAGGCAACATTTTGCTTTTTGAGAAGGCCCTGAGATGCCCTTACAAATGACTAGTGAACTATAAATGTCTTATGTACAATGAAAATACCCTCATGTATCTATATTTGTGTATGCAAAATGAGAGGAAACACTTCACAATTTTTTTGGAATAAAACACAAAAACTTTAATGTACCACTTTTTATACGCCAAAAGAACCCTAGTAGGAGACATACAAAATTGGTCAAACGTCAAAATACACACAACTTGCATTTATAGAAACTCAGTAGTTTTAAAGATTTAGCTTAAAACATCCAGGTAGAAGTACTGTCCACTTTAAAGCGACATGTTCCGTTCATGGCTTTTTCTTTTTATTGCAAAATCATGTTATATGGTATAAATTATACCCATTATAGCGTAAAGACAGTCAAAATATATTTTCATGTACCATTTAGGGGTTGAAAATAGACGCAGTAAAGGCACTTAAATCTGTGTACACATCAACCACGAGGCGTTTTCGAAACCGTTGTAGGCGTGGCTAAACGCCCAGAAGGAAATGCATGATCACGCGATGCAGTATCACATGAACACAAGTTGACGCCACTAATGCCACACGGCTCCTAGTTGGTAAAGGTCAAAGGGTGGGTGTCACTCACAGCGATTTGAGTGACAGCGTCGGGATTCTTATAAACATTCGACGTATACCATTATGAAGTCAGTTCTGTTTCGATAAAACATTTATTGGCAGTCAGGACGCTACAATAGTTATAACTTATACAGATTAACATGATTTTGCAATAAAAAGCCACAAACTGATCATGTCGCTTTAACAGGGATCTACCGTGTTATTGATATCACTGCTGCCACTTAGTTACGGTGCCACATTAACAACAGAAGGTTAGGAATGACCAGCTTCACTCTGACCTGGTCCATCTGTGATTCGGACAAGTAAAGCCTGTTTTCTGGAGTGGCAAAAATTTTATTGGCCTGACTGAAACTGACCTGTTTCACTGTCCAGTACATAGTTGTTGAACGACTGTTGTGCTGTTTCATCTTCAAGTTTCTCTTGCAGTAACTTTGCGATCTTAGCCTCCTGTTAAATGGAACACACAAAACACATTGTCAACTTAAGAGATGTACTCCAAATAGCTTCCAAGAAGCCAGGCAGAGCCTGCTTGAAAAAAAATCCACGATCAAACAGAAACATTAACTCTTTACTGCGCAAAGTAACTGAAACCACCCACCACCAATATGCACAAAATGCACACAATCGGCCGATAAATTCATGGCTGCTAGGCCTTTCATTTTCCTTACTTATGTATTAACTCTTACTGGGTAAATAGCTTTTTTAACACTTTGCTCTGGGCAGATAATTAATTTGAAGATGACGACATTTTGTGAATTACATGCTGTGTTGCTTGCATTAAATTTTGATAACAATGCACTAAAATACACGATACATGTGTGAATAAAATATGTTATTAAACTGCGATACACGATACATGTGTGAATAAAATATGTTATTAAACTGCTGTACTACAATTAATTGTTACTTTTTATAACCAAAATTATAACACTAGTTCAATAATAAAATAATGTTATAAATTTATTTTTTATTACTCTATCATGAATAAACGTTTTCAGTTAGTTCAGTGATATCATTTATTATGTTTTTTTATATTATTTTTTAAACGCAAGTGTTAATTAAATTCTCTGATATGTATGCTTGTGACATGTATGAAACAAGAACTGACTGTATTCAAACTTGTCAATTTATATAAATTAGAATTAGAACATTAAATTAATTTGTATTAAAACTAAAAGGACTATAAAATATACTAGTATGTGTAATTATTGTGGAAGTACAATTATCACAACTATAGCTCTCATTTCGATAAATGTTAATGGAACACATCACAATACTTGTTGTGATTTTCTTTTCAGGGAAATGAACAGTTTCAACAAACACTGAACGTAATAATGAGCACACAACATGATAGCACTGACCTCCTGCAGTTTCAATTCACGTTCCTTCTCTAGCTCCTTGCGTAGTGTGATATCAAAGACATCCCGGCCGACTCCAAGGTCAATGTCCTGCCTCCATAACACTTCAATAAGGTCCATGTCCTGCAAGCATACAGTATGCATGACGATTCAGTATACATAGGAGTAGAACTGTAGAACTACACACTAGACCGCACACTAGTAAAGACAAGAGCGGACTAGTAAACCTGCCTAATAACTAGTCTGGTTGTCTAGTAAAGGTCAGCAGGTCATCCACCCCACCCTACAGTAGTCAATCAAGTGTTTGTAGTCACAGTGACCATACCCTAACCCATCCACAGGCTGGGGGGATGCAACTAACTCCAAGTCATTAAAACATTGATAAATTGTTGCCAGTGAGCAACAGGCTACTACAGCTTCATTTACTGATCAAGTACAACAATTTCTTAGGTGTGGCCACCAGCTGTGAATTTCTGTGGGCATTATTTGTAAGTTTAACAGTTCTTTGATGTCTATAATGTTCCGGTGTGATATTGTTATTTCCAGTTCAGTAGAACAGTTTTCATAACACTGTAATGTGAGGTAAATTTCCAGAATGATTTATGGAAAATTCATAATGCTAGGGTGGTACTTCCTGTCAATGAGCACAATTGGCGTTGTTTTTCAATTGCGCAGTTTTTTTAAACAGATCATATATTAACTTTTTCATTAATTACTTTTGTTATTTCTGTATTATTTCTTTGTTACCCTTATAAAAAGTTACAACATACTGTTTTTTAGTTTTAAATAAAATAGTAACAACTTAAATTTTATTTTTTTATTTTGGCGGACTAGTAATCCTTTTGGCGGACTATTCAACTGTTGACTTTATTAGCCCCGCTGTCAAGTAAAATAAATTCTGAAGTTCTACCTCTGCATACAACGTTCAGGTTAAGAGCTTTATTAGTTTACATGGCTAAAAATGTATATACATATATACATACAGTGTACACATATTGTCATTAATCTAGACCTTGAACTATTTCCAGTACTGAATAAATTGCAGGTGGAATACAAAATAACTATGTTCCAGGTAGGCCACAGAAGCTTCAGCATGTGGCTGTGACAGTCTCAAATAAACAAGTACAGTACAGTCAATTAATTACCTATTATTTTAGCCATGGTTCTTGGCATGCCACCTAGCCTCCAGAATTGGGGCAATGAGGCACCCTGGAATACACAGTACTTATTGTCTCCCAGCATAGATATAAATAGAACACACTACAAGTGTATTGGGAATGATTAATGATTTAACTCTGCATCTTCCAGCCAGTCCAGGCAGTCACAAGCAAAATGTGGACAGTTTTTTGGAGGTGCCCTTAGAAACATTCAATCAAATACAAATATTTTGAAATATCTTGTGTACTATCTATGTACTCTAAGATAAACATCTATGCAAAATTTGAGAAAAAGTTTAAGTATTTTTGAATTTTTACAAGTTTTGGACCTTCAGAATGATTCAACGATTTTTTTCAATCTAACAAAAATCTTGTGCATAGTAGCAGTGTCCTAAGGTACATCTATATGCTAAATTATAAAAGTATATCTTCAACGGTTTCTGAGATATTGTATGCATTGTAATTCGCCTTTTTCTAATATACCATTATATATTTTGCCATGCTTTCAACGTGCCGAGATGTGAAGTCATTGTTGTCAGCTCAAATTATATGTATAATAATATAGCTTGAAATCAATGTATGCACGTTGATATAGTTGCTTTTTGGGTTCGAACAAGCATCAGAATGAGTTATTGAGCAATACTCTGATGTAATATAAGTATAACAGTGTGTGAAACAAAACAATTTCAAGTCAGTGAGCAAAATTCAGAGTAGCTATATCAAATACAGCCCACATGAGATTTATAATCTACACCAATGAACACACAGCAAACTGCTATTGAATTCAGCTCCAGGAAGAAACATTGTATAGTCCATAATAATTAATATATCACTAGAATATTGAATGTCTGAAGGAGAGGTGCACCATGTTATATATGACATAGAGGTGGTCATGTATTGTCAGGTATGTTTTTTCTATTGCTCCATAGGAAGATATGCATATTGAGCAATAACATATGGACTGGGTACTGTATGTTGCCAATGGCATCATAAAATATTGAGTCTTAGCATAAAATAACATTTTAGTGCACAGGTCTGTTGAATATGTATCTAGCCAGAGCTGGCTGCGATCGCGCCTTATCAATGATCCGAACGATGGTTTACCAGACACGCGAGTTAGAATGACATGGATGAGAGTTCCCACTAAATGAGTGAACCTCGCAGAGGCAGGCATGGGCCATGGTGAAGATGGACATGTTCGATCCTGATATGGAGATATATAGTAATTACATGATTTTTTGTTGCACCTCTGAGCTTGGATTCCCGAGAACATACCATTGGGTTATATAGGGTTATATAGAAGTGTTGCTAATATTATTATTAATTTTATTCACAAGGCAATACCAAAAAGTAAACTTTGACATAAAGCTGCAATGACTGAGGATCCGGTATATCCCACTATATATTGAAATAAAATTGAAACTCCGTCAACACAAATGCTTGATGTTCTGGCTGTAAAATGTAATTAGGAGCCAAAGTTCTGGTTCCTATATTGATTGCTAACTATCTCTGTTGAACCTCAAGAATTCTACAAACAAGTTCACCCCAACATGTTTATCCAATTTTGAGCCCAATATTTCAGTTCATCTGCACATTCAGACATACAACAATCGGGTATCCCGACCATTTGACAGCTAGTATGAAATACATATAATTTTTATACAGAGTATGACACCCTTTTAGGAAGTGGAAACCATGTATTTTATTATGTGCTTAGGTATACCTCCTTTGTGAGTTCACTCCCAGGTGTAGGTGGTGGAGTATGAGGCGTGTTCTCCGATGTGATGGGCTCAACTTCGCTAATGTCTACATCAGAATTGTCTCCATTCACTTGTTGACTCAGTGTATTCTCAACATGCATCAGATTATCAACCTGCGCCGGGCTGTCAACCATTGATGCGTGTTCACTGTCATTTGTACTTGTATTTGCATCTTGCAATTTAGGAGGTTGGAGATCACTAACAAGCCACATGTCAATGTTTGTTGGCACATGAAAACTGTTTCGATAACTTTCTGGTGTTAACAAGTCTTGAAATGCTGAATTAGAATAATAACTCACAAGCGACTTGAGGTTTGTGTAACCACCCAAGACAGGCATCTGGCCTGAACGGTGGAAGTTTGTTTGTGTGTATGCTAAACTTGTTCCCATAATAATTTCCTGCATTTCTTGGTAGCTGTTGTCGACTAAAGTATTAATATAGTTATTTACATCTGTGCGCAATAGACTTATGACTATTGCTACTTGGATGAGTCCATCGGTAAAAAATTTCTTGAACATTGTGACTCGATCGTGGTCGACACCTTTAATTTAGCTTTGGCTTAGTAAGGGTGAGTTGAGCCCTTTGTTTACAAGCGTCAATTTCGAAACAAACTCTCGAAGCTTAGTTACGCCAACGTGCCAGCAGTCAGAACGTCTAAACACGTTTCATTTTAGTAGTTTCGCTGCCACCTACAACAAGCGTGTTTTCATACTGACGATAGTCCACTGGATCGCGAGCTACATATCTCCAGTATTCGGTATTCCCAGTATTCTTGGTCCGCACGTAGTTCTTCGGACCACCGTTCACTAGCTCAAGAAGGCGACGTGGTTCTATTTTTAGCAACGTCCGTCATCAAGAACACTAGTGCCACGAATGGATACTCAAGTTGAATACTGTCTGGAACGATATCCCGGTAGAACTCCACAACAGAGTAGAATACGATAAAAAGGCTGCCTCATAATATTTCAACAACCTCAGCTTCGTTGTTATCGTACGTTATTATTGCCAAGTGGCACGAAAATGAATCAGCACATTAGACGCCCAGTGCCTGCGCATGCGCAATAATGAAAACGAGGACGTATCACAGCGGTCTGCGCACACTCTAGTCTTGTTGTTTACTTCCGTAATCGAAATATTTCAGCATTTCATATATTAAATACACTTACAACGCATGCATTTACCACTGTTACAGCTTTAGAATCAGTTATTAATGTTGCGTTCGCAGTCATATATATTTTGCTGATATATTACGGATACCGAAATTGTTTTTAAACCTGTGGCGAGGTCACCACTGCGCCAGTTTAGTCGTGTTGACGTCATTGCATATTTACGCACAAGAAATACGATACAAGACATGTCGTAATAAAAACAAACGATACGTGTTTCTTGTCATAAACTATGTATTAAAATATATCGCTGGTTAACTTACGGTTTTCGTACGTGGTGTTTCCACGTGATTTTCACTTAGTTCCATCATGACTGTTCTCCTGAACACCTCCCTGTCCTTGATTTAGGTCGACCTCACCTGCGATGTATATTTTCACCTGAAGTGGACTTCAGAAGACTCTAATAGGAACGGCGTTATTACCTATTCAACAGGCAACCGTTCCTACTGACAATTATGTAGATCCTCCCTCAGACCACTCTGGGATATATCCCTAAATAACGGCACGACAGTTCACCGATTCGTATTCGCCCAACTTGACCGAAATATTGGCCTTGTTACTATTGACATGCGAAACGTGTCACGCGGCCTCGATTTCGACACGATTGAGGACGATGTATCGAAGTCGAGCTGTTGTGTACTGTTTGTTATCTTGTTATCTCCAAGCATCGATAATGTGTAACATGTATTGTAAATATCCATATCGATCATGGCTAACTGATGATATATACGAGACACATTATTTGTGATTTTAGTTAACATTAAAATTATAGGGAGCCGGATGATTCGGCCGAAAACGTGTTCGGCCCATGGCATTGGGCCGAATCGTCCGTTTCTGCAAGCCCAGGTTTCCTCCAAACAGCCAAAACTTGGGCTAACGCAGGAGTTTGTGGTGTTTCTTGTGCGCATGCTTGGGTAGCGTGTTTGCTTGTTAATTTATTTGTTTGTTTGTTTGTTTGTTTGTTTGTTTGTTTTACAAAATATTTAGGTGATTGCATGGGTGTCATGAAAGGGAGATTCATGATTGCTGATTGAAAAGCTATATTCTATTTCAGTAGTATGTGGTGGGGATCTTATTCCAGATGCAGATTGCTCGGAGATAGAAAGAGAACAGATAATTAATTGGCCATCATTTTATAGTTCACTTTTGTTATGTGGAATTTGAGTGGGAATTGGAATTGAATGATTATAAATGGAATTGGAATTAAACAAAACATTGAATTGGAATTGCAAGGAATTGGAGCATGAATTGGAATTGATTGAATGGAATTGACCGCACTGCAGCCCTGGTTGTGACATCTGAATTTAGCAACTTGCCTACCTTACGGGGTATATATTATATATACGGAAAGAAAATGTATTCAGTAAATTATAAATCTTACTTTTGCGACTAGTATGTATATATGTATGTATATTTATTTATAATATATATATATATATATATATATATATATATATATATATATATATATATATATATATATATATATATATTATATGGGAAGGTTGCTGCCCTTGTCAGGGATAAAAATTGATTGACAAGGGGTTGCTGAGGTGGACAAACCTGTCGACTAGCCCAGGGAAAAAGAATGAATGACCTTAATTGTGTTACTAGAGGTAGACAGGTCTTAGACATAATCTACTATGAAGTTCTATGATGTCACTAAACTGTCATTCTCCATAATGCTGAGGCAATAGGTACATAGGTACATACGCATCAAGCCTTGCATGGTTTAAACAGTTTATGGACAATACTGTTTTTAAGTACATGAATGGCAGTAAAAATGAAAAAGATGAATGAAGAAGACAATAAAACACAGTCAAAACAGCCTGGAGAGTCTAGCCAGGATTGCCAGTAAGTACTCATAGCCCAGGGCTGGGCTTTGACAGTCTACAATCTAATTTTGATATGTAAGTCACATAAGAGACAACACAGTGTAAAGAGTTATTTAGTATCAACTATCAACATTATTAAACGTGGTTAAAAAGAGAAATATTAAGATAACTATGATATTGTGTTACATTTCATGATAAGCTAAAAAGCAGTGAATGGAAGCTAGATACATGCGTTACTTTACTTCCAACCAGTGGAAAAATTCAGTGTTGCTTTCAGGCTTAATATTCAATGAAATACTGTAATGTTTGCACCACCAAAACCTAAAAAGTACATATTTAGTAAATAAATAAGACACTAAGTTATACTTGCTTTTGTTCCATTTAAAGCCAGATTGATTCAGCAGTTACACAAATACTGCTTCTTGACTTAACCAGAAATAAAATAACGTGAAGGCGTGAAAGAACGTGCACGGACCTCGCACAGTCGCTTAAGCTGTTGTGGGTGTGTGGAGGGGCCAGGAAGAGCCGACCTCGTGTTGCCATCTACAAACACAGGCAGCCCAAAGAGGAAGATCTACAGGTTTCAAACAGTTCTGATACAGAGGAAAATTAACAACCCTCCACTGATCTCTTGAAATTATCATTAGTATTTACAAATTAAGCTGCTACATAGCCATGACGTTTGTGGCATGTGAATTGTGTTGAATAAAGTTATAGCTACAATGCGACTTAAACGTGCATTTGTTGCATGGCCCCACTTTTTGTGTCAGGAACCTATATTTTGAAAAGTGGGGCCCTGCTGCCCCCACACATTTTAGGGTAAATTCAACACCCGGTCTGTCTCTCTCTGTCTCTCTCTGTCTCTCTCTGTCTCTGTCTCTGTCTCTGTCTCTGTCTCTGTCTCTGTCTCTGTCTCTTCTCTCTCTCTCTCTCTCTCTCTCTCTCTCTCTCTCTCTCTCTCTCTCTCTCTCTCTCTCTCTCTCTCTCTCTCTCTCTCTCTCTCTCTCTCTCTCTCTCTCTCTCTCTCTCTCTCTCTCTCTCTCTCTCTCTCCTCTCTCTCTCTCTCTCTCTCTCTCTCTCTCTCTCTCTCTCTCTCTCTCCCCCTCTCCCTCTGAGCTAGCTAGTACAACAACTGAGTAAACACACACGCACGCACGCACGCACGCACGCACGCACGCACGCACGCACGCACACACACACACACACACACACACACACACACATACTTCGTATACATTAAGCATAAAACACTGCGAGTAACAGTGTGTGCTAAATGATGAAGTATACCAATACATTGTAGCGGCTACATATTTTGTTTTGCTTTTGTGCAGAGGTGTCGCGGTAACGATACATTGTGGGATGCGGGGTGGTATCGTTAAACAGTGGAAGGTTAATCACTTCTTTGATATGGGACGATACTTCAGGTGACTAGCTTTGTGTAAAGCCAGTTGGTTCTTGGTTTGGCATCCAATGTTATTTATGTAAACGCGCTCGCACTTTCCTTCACATCTCTGTTGTATGTCTGCTCAAGTGCCATATCAGAGTGGACACCATTGAATGAGCCAGCTTTTCGTCGCACAATATAATGACCTTTCGTGAAGTAGTGATATACAACTGTACATAAGGTGCTGTGTTCTTCAGGTTGTTTATTTCCTATAAGAACAGTGGCAGCGATTAAATGTTGTTATGGTGACCTCCCAAACAAAAATGCATAGTTGAAACTCAGTTGAAACTCCATGGAGTTTCAGTTGAAGCTCAACTGATTATGTAGGAATAGTTGAATTTCAACTGTTGAAATATGCTTTCAATTCTTGTTCAACTCGCGTTCAACAGTTGAACGCAAGTTGAACGCGAAGATGAAGTTGAACGCGAGTTGAAAGAGGGTACTTTGAATTTAACAGCAGTTGAACGTGAGTTGAAAGCGGGGACTTAGATTTTACAAGCAGTTGAACGCGAGTTGAAAGCGGATACATTAACAGAAGTTGAACGCGAGTTGAAAGCGGGCACTTAGACTTTACCAGCAGTTGAACGCAAGTTGAAAGCGGGGACTTAGACATTAACAGAAGTTGAACGCGAGTTGAAAGTGGGCACTTAGACATCAACAGGAATTGAACGCAAGTTGAAAGCTCTGTCATTTTTGAGAAATTATCCCAATTGAATGCAAGTTGAAAACGGGGACTGTAATTTGAGTCCCTGGCCTGCCCCATGCAGATTTGTGCCTGCTGGGGTCACTTAAGCCAGACAGTTTTAGCCCACATATTTAACCTCTGAAACCCAACCTTTGCACATGTGCCCATGTGACTTTATCTCTGTAGATAGATTGGCCTACTGGTTTAGAGGGAAATTTGAAAACACCACCATTTTGTGAGGTAGAGTGCCAGTGAGAATAACGTAGCACAGTCATGTAGACTGGCCACTGGCGACATTGAAAAGATTGGAGCTAAAAGTATCACACAAATGACAAAGAACTGAAGCTGGTAGTGAAGAAGATGCTGGATGGATTTATGACACTCTAGGACCTTGGCAACTTGCTAGCTGGTGGCACATCTGCATTGGAAGCAAAATGGGAGCCCCTGAATGTGAGTTGGTATAACATTTTCAGCTTTGGATATCAGCTGATACAACAAAATATGCAGTTGTTACCCTATGCATGCTAGACATTGCTAGTGCATTTGTAACTCATTCACATTATAGTTGATCCATGTTAATCCAGACACCAGTAATGAAAGTAAATTCTAAACATAAATACCTTTAATGAATGATTCATCATATCTTATCCAGAACAATATTATTAATGCAGACATATTCACTGGCCACCAGAGTAATTAGATTAACTATTGCGAATGCGCATGTGTGTGCACATATGCATTCGCTTGCATGTGCGTGCATGCATGCACATGTACATTTGCTTGCATGTACATATGTGTGCTTGCGTGTGTGTGTATGCACACACACACACACACACACATGTGCATATGTTGACATTATATGTACGTTAAACATATACTTGGCACAGCAATCTGTAATTTTATTTTAGTATATATCAAGTGGGTGATTAATGCACGCACGCACGCACGCACGCACGCACGCGCGCACGCACGCGCGCACGCACGCACGCGCGCACGCACGCGCACACACACACACACACACACACACACACACACACACACACACACACACACACACACGTAGTGCAGTTATATAGAAATGAGTGCTGGCATGTGTGTGCACCCAATCAGACACCATGCAACAGTTTTTATTTTTAAATCACTACCAATTTGCATATTTCAACTTATGCTAATATTGTACAATCTTGCATGCATGTTTGTATTAAATGTTTCTTTACATTTTCAGTGTTCGTGGCAACCAGGCTGAATCTGGCCAGCAGTGAATCTGGACCCGTTCATTGAATGAGAAGATTTACCACGCCAGGAGAATTCTGAAGCGTTTGGACATTTAAAAACAAAAAGTAAAGAAATTAAAAATAAAAGAATGGAATCGTTATTGTTGTCATGCTTTGTGAATGTCAGGGCTTGCATGCATGTCTATGTTCCTACAGACGATACGTGCTTCACCATTCGACACAGTTCAGCAAGAGTTGAAAATCAACTGAGATTCAACTGTTGAATGCGAGTTGAACGCGAGTTGAACGCGGGTTGAACGCGAGTTGAACGCGGGTTGAACGCGAGTTGAACACAGGTTGAGCGCGAGTTGAACGCGAGTTGAACGCGAGTTGAAACTCAACTGAGATTCAACAGTTGAACGCGAGCTCATTTGCATGTGAAATTATCAATTAGCGTTCAACTAGCATATTTGCATATAGTTGAAGCTCAGTTGAGCTTCAACAGTTGAACGCAAGCTCATTTGCAGGTGAAAATTTCAACTCGCGTTCTACCCGCGTTCAACTCACATATTTGCATATAGTTGAAGCTCAACTGAGCTTCAACAGTTGAACGCGAGCTCATTTGTATGTGCATTTTTCAACTCCTCCATAGTTGAAGCTCAACTGAACTTCAGTTGAATTTGGGTTGAACTTCACTGGTTGAAAGTTCTATCTTTTTTTGTTTGGGCTTCAGCAACAATAAACGGGAGCATGTTACTAGACCCAGCCAAACAATTTTCCCAATTGGTTGTACAGTGAGATGCAATGAAACCTGAGAAGAATGTCAATCAACTTGATGTAGGTTCTCCAGAGGACATGGATAGGTGACTTATTGCAGTCATCATCATAGATGACCAACTGATCATGTAGTTTGGAGGGGTTGAAAGGGAAGCGAATTTCATTAGTGTTTGATCCATCATTTCGTTCTTTGCCCAGTAAAACGCAGATGTTTTTGTTTGTCATCAGCAGCTCACTGAGCTGTGCATCATCATTTCTTTCCAGATACCATTTTTAACTGCTTCCATATGTTGGTTAGCCATTGTTTCCCGTAAGTAGTATATAAGGATCCTATCGTTGCATGGTTGGCGCGGGGTGGTGGGGCGGAGGAAGGTCAAGGCCACGTGTCAAGGTCAAATGTGATGTAGCGTCCCCTAGTGGATAGTTGGTGAACTTGTGGCGCCCCCAGCGGACCTGTCAAGAACTAGTACTGTCCAAATTGGAACAAAAGGAGGTCATAGGTCATGCAGTATCCCGTAGCGGATAGGTGGTGAACTGTTCAAAGAACAAGTGGAGCTATCTGACGGATATGTCGTGAACTAGTACTGTCCAAATGTGTGCTTCTTATTTTTAAAATTAGATTAAAGGGTGTCAGAGGTCTTGTAGTGCCCCTTACCGGACAGTTGCTGAATTGATTTCGCCTACTAGCGGACATACAGTTCACGAACTAGTACTGCCCAAATTTGTGCGTCTTTTTTGAATTATGTCAAATGGAGGTCAGAGGTCATGTTACACCCTCTAGCTGATATATGGTGAACTATACACTAGGTCATCGAATCGAATCGAATCGAATCGAATCGAATCGAATCGAATCGAATCGAATCGAATCGAATCGAATCGAATCGAATCGAATCGAATCGAATCGAATCGAATCGAAGTCGAATCGAATCGAATCGAAGCGAAGCGAAGCGAATCGAATCGAATCGAATCGAATTGAATCGAACCGTTTTATTTTGATTTGTTTCGGTTCGGTTCGGTTCGGTTCGGTTCGGTTCGGTTCGGTTCGGTTCGGTTCGGTTCGGTTCGGTTCGGTTCGGTTCGGTTCGGTTCGGTTCGGTTCGGTTCGGTTCGGTTCGGTTCGTTTCGTCGTTTCGTTTCGTTTCGTTTCGTTTCGTTTCGTTTCGTTTCGTTTCGTTTCGTTTCGTTTCGTTTCGTTTCGTTTCGTTTCGTTTCGTTTCGTTTCGTTTCGTTTCGTTTCGTTTCGTTTCGTTTCGTTTCGTTTCGTTTCGTTTCGATTCGATTCGATTCGATTCGATTTGTTTTGTGTTTTTTTGCTCAAAACTTGCCGTGTCTGTCAACTTACAGTGTCTGTAAACTTGTTGTGTTTACAGATACGGTAAGTTCACAGACACAGCCAGTTTACAGATACAGCAAGTTTACAGACACGGCAAGTTTACAGACACAGTAAGTTGACAGGCACGGCTAGTTGACAGACACGGCAAGTTGACAGACACGGCTAGTCGATAGACCCGGCAAGTTTACAGACACGGCAAGTTTACAGACACAGCAAGTTTACAGACACAACAAGTTGACAGACACGGCAAGGTTTGAGACATAACAAGTTGACAGACACGGCAAGTTGAGAGACGCAGCAACTTTACAGACACAGTAAGTTGACAGACACGGCAATTTGATAGACACGGCAAGTTGACAGACACGGCTAATTGCCAGACACGGCAGGTTTACAGACACGGTAAGTCAACAGACACATCATGTTTACATACGCGGTAAGTTTACAGACACGACAAGTTTACAAACACTGTAAGTTAACAGACACGGCATGTATACAGACGGCAAGTTTACAGACACTGTAAGTCGACAGATATGGCAAATTGACAGACACGGCAAGTTTACAAATATGGCTAGTTGACAGACACAGCAAGTTGACAGACACGGCAAGTTGACAGTTAGTGTGGTAATTTCGTATCTTTTTTAGTTTTTCACTTCGGAAAACTGATAATTTGTTTTATATTTTATGACATGATTGTAGCAAAATCTCAATATTCGTTCATTTCAGCCTGACATACTTTTCACATTGTCGTATTTTACTAAGTCAGCAAGATAATCAGACGCTTCCAAACACGTGCAAACCACAACTTCCGTGAAAATGGCGGACCAGTTCAGGACCATAATACAATTTCGTACACAATTACACTTTCGACCATAGTCATAACATAACTTTGTACCATTTCGTAACGTTTCACTGTTTCACTGCGTTAGACAAGTGGTGTTTTTATAAATTTAACTAAGTTAGTCTTGTAACTTGTAGTAAAATGGAAAACATTTCTGTTTCGACGCGATAAACTTGTCAAGTTTTTACATTTTACTTAGTAGGTGTTCCAACTTTGTACCATTTCGCAACTTTTCACCGTTTCACCGCAACAGCTTTGTCACTTTGACGTATTTTTCTATCGATGCGATAACTTTGTCAAGTTTTACAGTTTACTAAGTCGGTGTGCCACCTTTGCACCATTTCATAACGTTTCACTGTTTCATTGCGTTAGACAGGTGATGTTTTCACAAATTTTACTAAGTTAGTCTTGTAAAATGGAATATGTTTCTGTTTCGACGCGATAACCTTGTCAAGTTTTTACATTTTACTAAGTCGGTGTGCCAACTTTGTACCATTTCGCAATTTTTCCCTGTTTCGCCGCGACGGCTTTGTCACTTTGACGTGATTTTTAAAGTCATCATGGTACTTTTATGACATTCTGTGCGAAAGTTATGTCACTTTCTACCATAAAACGAGAACCTTGGTGGTTTTTCTTACGACACAAAACATTTTCTTAATCAATTCTAAAAAAATCTAGAAAAATTTTGGGTTGTAACGTCACTTCTTTAAAAACTTGTATCATCTAGCGGATACCTCTGACACTATGTTAGACGCTAGCACAATCTAGCGGACAATTGTAACACAAAATTTGACGCGAGCGCCATCTCGCTGACACAACAACCACTAATTAGGGTTAGACACACTTCGACCACAGTCATAACATAAGTTTTAGTGTTTCGATGCGATCACTTTGTCAGGTTTTCATATTTTACTAAGTGCTAACTTCGTTCCATTTCGTAACGTTTCACCGTTTCATTGCGTTAGACAAGTGGTGTTTTCAGAAATTTAACTAAGTTAGTCTTGTAACTTGTAGCAAAATGGAATACTTTTCTGTTTCGAAGCGATAACCTTGTCAAGTTTTGATATTTTACTAAGTCGGTGTGCCAACTTTGTACCATTTCACAACTCTTCATCGAGTCGGTTATGGAGATTGATTGAAACAGAAACGTACTCTACGACTACTGAAACACGGATACATCATGGATACGGAGCAGATAGAACGCCTGCTTGCGACAGACTCGAACACCAAAAGCGTCGTCGTCGGTGCCTTAGCAAAAGACTGTCTGTCTAAGACCGGTATCGCTAGTTATCCGGCGGCTTTCGTGTGCAACACTCACTCGAGAAATAAACCTGGGGAACACTGGATCTGCATGTTTTTCACTAATGACGGGCGTGGAGAATATCTCGACTTTTACGGCTTGCCACCTCGACAAGGGGAATTCGTGTATTTTTACAGAGCAACTGTGCGACTTGGAATTTCAACGAGAAAACACTTCAGAGCCGGTAACGCCTCCGCTGTCTAACGTGTGTGGACACTATTGTGTCGTGTATTTGTTGCACCAATGTCGAGGCATCCCCTGAAGACGATTGTTAACGGTCTCGGGAATGAGCTCGTCAACAATGACTGCCGTGTATTTGACTTTGTTAACAGTTGCATGCAATGTCTGCGTTGATGACATTTGTTAAGAGTTATATGCAATGTCCGCATTGCTGACTCGATGCGTGCGTGCGTGCGTGCGTGCGTGCGTGCGTGCGTGCGTGCGTGCGTGCGTGCATGCGTGCGTTGTTCATGTATCGTCTTAATTACAATAAAGAGTCGACACCATTTTGTAGTTTTGCAACGGTTTATTTACATCCTCGATATACCAATGTATATACAATTATTGCCATCCACCCAAGAGGAAGTGGTATAATAAACATTCTTGTAAACATTAACTATTTACACAATTCTTGTCAGACACCCAAGAGAAAGTGCCAAGTATCATTCCGTGTTTTGCATAGTCCCATTATTTCGTATTTTGTAATATTATGTGCAATTTAATCAATTATAACAATTTCATGACATGTCACATGACATGTTACATACAGGAAATGAAACTATATATATATATATTGTTGTTATAAATTACAACATACATACATACATACATAATATATATTAGGAGTTAGTGGTCGGTCCGTAAACAAACAAACACTTCACCTCGTGTGTATATGACACATCATGAGCGCATGTATATTGTGTTATGCAAAGTACAGATATATGTATAAATATAAATATATAAATAATATATGACTACAAGCAAAGAACGGTGACTTGTTTGGGTTGTGGCCAATTTTTACCTTAAATAAGACATGGGGAAATACGGATTCCGTCGGGTTGTACGGGAACTGTCACGCGACGTAAATCCGTAAATCACATCTTAATGGGACCGACGGAATTTCTCTCCCCAAAACAAGGCTATTAAGTAGTGTATATAAAATATGTTTAAACAAACTGCGCAAAATACGTTAAAACAAACTGCCCAAACAGCAGTAACAACAGTACATTTGTGCACGGTTAGAAGCTCTTTATATGCGACATCTTCACGTGAAATTCCACGAGTTTGTCTCACCAACAATAAAAACAAACACAATGCCAAAAATATTCCTATGTTCTGTTTATAATGCAAAATTCAGCCGAATCAACTAAATGAGACGGTACAAGTGTCACGTAGGTGTCCCGTACATTCGTTACAACGGCTGGGGCCCTTTATAAACGATTGTTTACGGTTACGTGTTCGTTCACCTGATTAAATAAACAACTCGTCGCAGTAGTTTCAGACATCAATCACGTTCACTCTTTTCATTGTCGATTTGTTGTTACGAGTTACAATGGAATCACAGTTTCCTGTAATTAAAAGAACGCTAACTAGGACGCACATATACCCGTGAATATAGACTAATCCTATTTCTGCCGTATAAAGCGACAACGGTTGTATGGTCGTGTGGTAGCGCAATGGGCTCTCACGGCGACAAGGAGAGTTCGGATCACTTGCAAAGGAAGTTTTGTATCATTATGCAACCCATAGGCCCCTCATATAATACTAGGGAAAATGAGTCTCCTGTCACACTGACTCTCTACAGAAAACCACCGATTTCTTGTTCAAGGATGTTTATTGTTAACTAGATGAACAGGAAACAGTTAGGCTAAACTACATTAAATGATCAAACATATTGAAATGTTCACCCAGTAACCAGGTTGCAGTTTAAACTATGACAGTTTGGGTTAAACCAGTGAAGTGCTTTGTACTTTGCGATTCATCAAATGAACTCGCAGTCATGAGTTAGAATTGACGGACCTGCACATAATTTATTGTAACAATATCACTATTAATTATAAAGAATCACACGTAGTATTTGTATAAATTTGTTTTAAGGTCACTAGCTGAATGACCAACCACCAAATAAATGGTGTGACTACAAACATTTGTCAATCCCATTAGCGCCGTGACAAGACTAGTGTGCGGTGTTTACTGTCAACACTATTAAAAATAGCTTTGTTTTTAGAAAGATACCCCTTGGTTCCAAATATAGATGATTTACGAAGTGTAGAAGCTACTCGTGACAGCTCGTGGAGTAAACACCCCTCGTGCGCACCCTGGATGTTGATAATCTAAGACCTAAAACTAGTTTGGTGAGTTACATAGAACTCTCGATCCTGTTTAACCGCCTGTAAGATTTTCAACAGACCTATACATTTCTGTCAAGATATTGTGCGTAGTTGAATTTTTAGCCAGTATATATAGACCACTACAGACACAACGTCAATGACGGAGGAAATTCACTGACGATGTTAGAGATATACATATCCATCTCAAGCGACAACGCACAGGGAAATGAGGCGAGTAAATGTTGTTTTACACAATTAACTTTCAATCGATTGATGACATTATTAGAAGCTACGTTATTGTGTTCGTTTAAACGAATTCGTAGGTAAATATTGTCTTATGTAGACCATTGAAAACATATCAGGTATGATTATATGAGTTTAAATCAAGTCATTCAAGAAACACCTTACGAATTAATTTGTATTTAAGCGTACACTGCCTCCGGTTGGTTTCATTATTATTAGTATTATTAGTATTATTAGTATTATTAGTATTATTAGTATTATTAGTATTATTAGTATTATTAGTATTAGTATTAGTATTAGTATTAGTATTAGTATTAGTATTAGTATTAGTATTAGTATTATTATTATTATTATTAGTATTATTAGTATTATTAGTATTATTAGTATTATTAGTATTATTAGTATTATTAGTATTATTACTTGACTCTAAACGGGTATGGACAAAATAGGTTTTTTTTTCTGTGAAGTTCTTTTGTTTGGAAATGACATACTTGATCATGCGTTTTTATCATTACAGGAAAGAATGTCCCCATCTAGACGTTTAGGATGCGGAAGGAGACGACGGTACAGACGCCGACACAGACGGGGAGAGGTAATTAAGCGATTTGTTATACATATAAAATGAATTAAAGGAACATGCAACCCAAAAAGTAACAATTGCTCAAACCATTCAACAATGTTCATTGAATCATATCCCATATTTTGTACTTTTTTTCTGAAATTATTTATTATGTTTTAAGGAGAATTAGTGAACATCCCTGGAGGCTGACATTTTGGACATTTCGCCTGTGGGTATGTGACGTCACACTTCCACAACCGCTAGCGCCTCGAGTGGACAAAATAAAACGAACTCTTCACCCACTGAGTCTGAGATCTATCCATAAATTTAATTACACTTAGACATAAAAACACGGCGTCCCTTACAATAAAAACATTCATAATGAATAGGATAAAGAACAACGGTGCTCAAGTAAAGATTGCAACCAAGACAATCGCGAATTTGTACTTGGACTTGATCGGTTCGACGGAGCTTAGTAACTTTTATTATCGCCCGCTTTCACATGTAAACAAATCGTTTATCCAACTAATTATTCCAGTCGACCGTCGCGCAGTGAATATACTACTAATCATTGATTTTAATTATTATAAAGGAAATACATTGAATTATAATCTAGTAGCCCATTTATAGTATTTGCATACATTATGTTTATCCCTTTTGCGAGACCGCTCTTCGCGTGCCATAGCAACACTGCTCGGCCCCGGACTTTTCTTTCTGTTTACAAATTCAGTGGGGACAATATCTTAGTTCACCTGTCGCCTTTCACCCAATCCCAGCAACCTGTGTTCCAGATCAACGATGGCATGGTGCTGGCACACCATTTTCCGGTTGAAATTGAATTTTTCCACCGTATGACCCGCACCTATATTGTGGAGCCATTTCATCGCCAACTCGCGTTTCGGATGGAATGTATTGGTATTTGGAAAAATATCTTTCCTTTCACTGACCCTTCTCCTGTTCTGTTTTTCTGTTGCTTGACATTCAAACATTTTATTATCATAAGACTCATATAAAAAGAACTCAAATTATGTCGCTGTGCTAGTGTTTACATGTTGCGCGGCGCCTATATCGCTGAGAGTTGTGGACAGTCTACGTCACACTCACGCATTCTCTCGCGTTACTCTCCGTGAGTTCCTCGTGAAATGGGCAACAATGGCAGCGCCCATGGTCAGTGAAAATGTACGTTTCAAGATTAATTTTATGGTGTATAGCATTCTTACAAAATTAAACAAAAAGTACATATGTTACAATATTCTATCTTGAATGCTATGTGGGAATTTGGGGAATTTTAACGCATTTTCAACATTATGGTTGCATGTTCCTTTAAGTTTACAGAAGATCATTTGTCGTACTTGGGCGTAGAGTACTGCTGACATAATATTGTATGAATGTTTATTGCGCGCACGCGCACGCGCACGCACGCACGCACGCACGCACGCACGCACGCACGAGTGTGTATGTGTAAATATATCTATGTATGTGTGCATGCGCGTATTTGTGTGTGCTTGTGTATGTATATTACTGTGTATATAATATGTGCACAGGTCGGCTCTCGTGTACAGAGGCCACAGGGCATTCCAGTCGTGCGTACGTGCGTGCATTCGTGCGTGTGTGTGGGTGTATTTGTGTGCGGGTGTGAGTATGTGTGCTTGTGTATGTATATTACTGTATATAATATGTCCACAGGTCGGTTCTCGTGTACAGAGGCCACGGGGCGTTCCAGTAGCGTCAACAACTGACTGGTGTCACGAACATATCGCTCGGACCGTTCCCGGTTCTGTTCCGCCCACAACTAACGTCCCCACAACTAATGCGTGGCCGCCTCGTTGGGTAGAGGTCATAAATCGTCCGAGACCGACCGGTGGTGACGTGGTGTCAACAAACGCCCCACGGTGAGATCTTGGTTGGAGGAATGTGTTAATCTACCGGTGAAAGTAGAAGACGACGCCGGTTATTCGTATTCGCCTGCTAGCCCCACTGAGAGCTACAGTGCTCAGTGTTAAATTAGCTTCAATTCAATTCAATATGATTTATTCAAACTATATTCAACAGACATTACAATTGAAGACTATGTGAACATGCTGTACACATAATGTTGTTTAAGGGGACAACACAAACAAAGAAGTTAAAAAACTAGTAGTACAAAACGTTAAAAACGTGTAGTAGTATGTATCCCCAAACAAGCTTGCAACGCGTTGCAATGTTTCTAATTTATATACATGTATCCTGTTACATTGTCATTCTTGCTATGATAAATTCGATTTGATATCTGGTCGGTCTACTAGTAATATACACAGCTTGGGCGTGCGTGCGTGCGTGCGTGCGTGCGTGCGTGCGTGCATGCGTGCGTGCGTGCGTGGCCATGCCATTTGTTTTAAGTAAAAAATTTCAGTGTGTGCGCGCATGCAAGTTGTTTTCTATTAAATATATAAATTACAATTTTAGGTGTAGAATAGTTTATTGTGTGTTATGTATATGCATATTACAATGTTAAGAGTAGAATTGTTTAGTGAGTGGGGTAATGTAATTATTTTATAATATATATATATATATATATATATATATATATATATATATATATATATATATATATATATATATATATATAAATTACAATTGTAAGTGTAGAATAGTTTAGTGTATGTTTTAATATGCTTCCCCTATATTTCGTGTATTCATTTTGTACTTTTTGTACATTTTGTTTTTCGTTATTGGTTACGTTCATCATTCGATTATGCACGTCTTGAAATTAAACGATTGTCACAACACAAAACACGGAATCTATCAACGGAGAAGTCACTCGTTTATGTTGCTGTTAATGGCTGGAGGAATTGTCATTACAAAATAAGTATGTTATTGTGACAACTTCCGGATCACCGAAGTCGACCAATGAAACTACTCGACGCATCACTTACAATTTTAAGTATAGAATTGCTTAGTGTATGCGGCAATGCAATTATTTTATATTAGATACATAAATTACACGTTTCAGTGTAGAATAGTTTATTGTGTGTTTAATATATATAGCGTGTGTGTGCGTGTGTGCGCGCATGCAAGTTGTTTTCTATTAAATATATAAATTACAATTTTAACTGTAGAATAGTTTATTGTGTGTTTATTGTGTATATTACAATTTTTAGAGTAGAATTGTTTAGTGTGTGCGCGCATGCAAATATTTTATATTATATATGTAGTTATCTGGTGGGCGGCAATGCAATTATTTTATATTAGATATATAAATTATACGTTTAAGTGAAGAATAGTTTAATGTGTGTTTGATATATATATACACACAAACACATACATACACAATTAATAATATATATATATATATATATATATATATATATATATTTACAATGTGTGTGTATGTATGTGTTTGTGTGTGTGAGTGCGCGCGTGTGTGTGTGTGTGTGTGCGTGCGTACGCAAGCAATTTGTGTGATATTAAATATATAAATTACAATTGTAAGTGTAGAATAGGTTATTGTGTGTTTGATATATATCACGATTGTAAGTGTAATTTTTTTTAGAGTGTTCGCGCATGCAAATATTTTATATTATATATGTAGTTATCTCTGTAAAATTGAATGGTGCAACGTGTTATTAATACGCTTCGCCTATATTTCGTGTATTCATTTTGTTCTTATTAAAAGTATACCCTTCATCGGTGTTTCGTTATTGGTTAGGTTCATCATTCGATTATGCACGTCTTGAAATTAAACAATTGTCACAACACAAAACACGCAATCTACCAATGAAACTACTCGACGCATAACATTTATTCTTCCTTTTGACGTTCACATTACCGGGTGCGGGCGGATCACGTGAACCAATGAAAAACACTCGGAAGGATATTGACCTCTGTAGCCAGATTAGATCCTAATTGTCGGTCGCATAACCCGCAGTCAACGTCTAACGCCTTCCTGTACTGGTACGCGTGTTCGACCGAGCTAAAAACCCGACTGAATGCGTCGGACACCATCATTGGTAAGTGTTGTTTCCATTTCGAAGATCACTGTAAATGCATACGTTTTCTCACCATGTTTAAGTAAACACATTCCACATGAATCGTGATCTTTTGCGCAGTTACTCGAGAATGTGGCGTAAACACATTCAATATCACTCATGATCTTTTGCGCAGTTACATGGTGTAAAGACATTCCGCATGACTCACGATCTTTTGGGCAGTTACTCAAGATCGCGGCGTAAACACATTCCGCATGACTCATGACCTTTTTGCCCAGTTACACGAGAACTTGGACCAATCAGAAAAGTCGCAAGCATTCTGACCTTAACGTAATGACCAAAATGGCGGCTTCCGGATCATCGAGTTAACCAATGAAATGACTCGACTCATAGCAATTGCGCAAAGAGGTATCGATAACCATTAATTTTGCATGACTCATGATCTTTTGCGCAATTACTCGAGAATGTGGCGTAAACACGACTCATGATTTTTTGCGCAGTTACTCTAGTGCGTGGTGTAAACACATTCCGCATGACTCATTACCTTTTGCGCAGTTATTCGAGAATGTGGCGTAAACACATTCCTCATGACTCATGACCTTTTTGCGCAGTTACACGAGAACTTGAACCAATCAGAAAAGTCGCAAGCATTCTGACCTTAACGTAATGACCAAAATGGCGGCTTCCGGATCATCGAGTTAACCAATGAAACGACTCGACTCATAGCAATTGCGCAAATAGGTATCGATAACCATTACTTTTAGCATCCCCTTTTGTCGCTCATCTTGACCTTGGTAGTTGGAATGGATCATACCGTCGGTCGCATAACCGCATGTCGTCAGGGATCGCACGAACCAATCACAACACACTTCGACCGTCGAAGGACCAATCAGAAAAGTCGCAATCATTCTGACCTTAACGTAATTACCAAATTGGCGGCTTCCGGATCTTATGATCTGGTCACGTGGACCAATCAGAGCCTTCGAGACAACTGTGACCTTGATCAT
Source organism: Ridgeia piscesae (assembly GCA_025642075.2). Classification (NCBI taxonomy): domain Eukaryota; kingdom Metazoa; phylum Annelida; class Polychaeta; order Sabellida; family Siboglinidae; genus Ridgeia; species Ridgeia piscesae. The sequence continues at coordinate 139,110 of JAODUO010001029.1, forward strand.
TTAAGTGAGGGTGAAAAGCACATATATAACTACTAAAATCAAACAAACAAAATACTGAATAACCACGAATATGGTTTTCGTGATAAACAAATAAATGCCATAATCGCGCTTACAAGTGATATTATAAAAGCATTGGAATAAAAAGACTCCGTTCTTAGATTGGTTCTTGGATTGGAGTAAAGCTTTTGATACAATTGATCACGATATATTATTATATAAACTTAAATACTATAGAATAAGAGGTACTCCACTGAGATGGCTTGAGGTTTATATCTCTCAAACCGGAGAAAATATGTTAAATATAACATTAATGTTTTTATTCAGTAGGATATCACATGGGGGGGGACCGGGGCTAGTTGTAACACGGGTAAGTTGTAACAGAGGGCTTGCAGACAAAACTGCTAATGCCAATTATTCTGCAAGACGACAGCATGTTTATTAATAGATTTGAGCATGTCATATCTAATATCACGTGAATCCGTCGACACGCCATTTAAAAAAAGAGGTACAACCGTACCAGGGTAACTTGTAACAATTTAGGACACCTCATATAACTTATTATGCCACAACATGTGTAATAAGCCAGGCATTTAATTATGCACCAACAGTGGCGTAGCCAGGATTTTGCATTCGCTGTCACCACGCCAATCAGTGGAGTTTTGTTACCTAACGCCGCCACCACGCCACTCAGTGGAGTTTACCTAACGCTGTCACCACGCCACTCAGTGGAGTTTACCTAACGCTGCCACCACGCCACTCAGTGGAGTTTACCTAACGCTGTCACCACGCCACTCAGTGGAGTTTACCTAACGCTGTCACCACGCCACTCAGTGGAGTTTACCTAACGCTGTCACCACGCCACTCAGTGGAGTTTACCTAACGCTGTCACCACGCCACTCAGTGGAGTTTACCTAACGCTGCCACCACGCCACTCAGTGGAGTTTACCTAACGCTGTCACCACGCCACTCAGTGGAGTTTACCTAACGCTGTCACCACGCCACTCAGTGGAGTTTACCTAACGCTGTCACCACGCCACTCAGTGGAGTTTACCTAACGCTGTCACCACGCCACTCAGTGGAGTTTACCTAACGCTGTCACCACGCCACTCAGTGGAGTTTACCTAACGCTGTCACCACGCCACTCAGTGGAGTTTACCTAACGCTGTCACCACGCCACTCAGTGGAGTTTACCTAACGCTGTCACCACGCCACTCAGTGGAGTTTACCTAACGCTGTCACCACGCCACTCAGTGGAGTTTACCTAACGCTGTCACCACGCCACTCAGTGGAGTTTACCTAACGCTGTCACCACGCCACTCAGTGGAGTTTACCTAACGCTGTCACCACGCCACTCAGTGGAGTTTACCTAACGCTGTCACCACGCCACTCAGTGGAGTTTACCTAACGCTGTCACCACGCCACTCAGTGGAGTTTACCTAACGCTGTCACCACGCCACTCAGTGGAGTTTACCTAACGCTGTCACCACGCCACTCAGTGGAGTTTACCTAACGCTGTCACCACGCCACTCAGTGGAGTTTACCTAACGCTGTCACCACGCCACTCAGTGGAGTTTACCTAACGCTGTCACCACGCCACTCAGTGGAGTTTACCTAACGCTGTCACCACGCCACTCAGTGGAGTTTACCTAACGCTGTCACCACGCCACTCAGTGGAGTTTACCTAACGCTGTCACCACGCCACTCAGTGGAGTTTACCTAACGCTGTCACCACGCCACTCAGTGGAGTTTACCTAACGCTGTCACCACGCCACTCAGTGGAGCTTACCTAACGCTGCCACCACGCCACTCAGTGGAGTTTACCTAACGCTGTCACCACGCCACTCAGTGGAGTTTACCTAACGCTGCCACCACGCCACTCAGTGGAGTTTACCTAACGCTGTCACCACGCCACTCAGTGGAGTTTACCTAACGCTGCCACCACGCCACTCAGTGGAGTTTACCTAACGCTGTCACCACGCCACTCAGTGGAGTTTACCTAACGCTGCCACCACGCCACTCAGTGGAGTTTACCTAACGCTGCCACCACGCCACTCAGTGGAGTTTACCTAACGCTGTCACCACGCCACTCAGTGGAGTTTACCTAACGCTGTCACCACGCCACTCAGTGGAGTTTACCTAACGCTGCCACCACGCCACTCAGTGGAGTTTACCTAACGCTGTCACCACGCCACTCAGTGGAGTTTACCTAACGCTGTCACCACGCCACTCAGTGGAGTTTACCTAACGCTGTCACCACGCCACTCAGTGGAGTTTACCTAACGCTGTCACCACGCCACTCAGTGGAGTTTACCTAACGCTGTCACCACGCCACTCAGTGGAGTTTACCTAACGCTGTCACCACGCCACTCAGTGGAGTTTACCTAACGCTGTCACCACGCCACTCAGGAGAGTTTGCCTAACGCTGTCACCACGCCACTCAGGAGAGTTTACCTAACGCTGCCACCACGCCAATCAGTGGAGTTTTGTTACCTAACGCTGTAACCACGCCACTAAGTGGAGTTTACCTAACGCTGCCACCACGCCAATCAGTGGAGTTTACCTAACGCTGTAACCAAGCCAATCAGTGAAGTTTTGTTACCTAACGCTGTAACCACGCCAATCAGGGGAGTTTACCTAACGCTGTAACCACGCCAATCAGTGGAGTTTACCTAACACTGTCACCACGCCACTCAGTGGAGTTTACCTAACGCTGTCACCACGCCACTCAGTGGAGTTTACCTAACGCTGTCACCACGCCACTCAGGAGAGTTTACCTAACGCTGTCCCAACGCCAATCAGTGGAGTTTTGTTACCTAACGCTGTAACCACGCCACTCAGTGGAGTTTACCTAACGGTGCCATCACGCCACTCAGTGGATTTTGTTTATGCCGTTGCATGATAACGAGCAAGAGACAATGAAACGAAGAATGACTTTAATATCTCAACTTTATTAGATATACATACAACTCACAACAACCACGATAATCTTAGGTTAATAACTGGGTTTGCATGCGCCCATTAAAAATGATCACGAAATAAAACGGAGCACAGTGATGCATTTATGATGTTTGTTTTTGGTCTAATTAATACGCCAAGGCATGCTTTCAGGAGTATGGTAGGGAATGGGTCGAGATCACAGGATTTACTTGGGAACGACATGATTCTGTTTCTCACTTCAGTGATTGTGGCTGGTTTAAACGATGCGAGTTGAGAATTCACTTCAATTCACTTGTGACACATATTTAGATTTAATGCGTGCATGTTTGTCAAGCAGTGTCTACAGTATTTGACTGCACTGTTCCGGTAAGTCGGACATATTTTCTTTAGGGTGTGTAACAATGTCAGATGTGAAGATACCAGTCATTAATGCTGCGATGTTGATGCTGTGAATGGCTCTGTAAAACACGTTATGTTTGGACACGGCTGGGGCTTAGGAACTCTATGGTCAGCTATTACTGTAGCATGGTTCGATAAATCATCTGAAACTGTACGCTACGTGGGTGTCTGAATGTTTTTGCAGGACGAGCGAGTTACCAAGAGGTCGAGCCAGTGGCCATAGATGTGTGTTGGGAAGGTGACATGTTGTTTTGGGTCAAACGATGCCAGGATCTCACTGGACGTGGTAGTTGGTGCAGACCGTGCATACAAATGAAGATTAAAATCACAAATAATGTAAAATTCGGAGTGCATGTAAATAAAAGCGACAGTTGTGCGAATACAATACGATTTCGATGCACTGGTGAATGTGAAGCAATGTGAAGCAGTTGCATCAAATGTTCGCATGCATTTCAAGACATTCTTAGTTACGGCTCTATTGAGCTGACATAATTATGTACATGAAATTACTTACATATTGTAGATAGGAAAACAGTGTAATTTGTTGCATATTCGACATGTGGTTAGCACATTTTTTATGTTCACTGTGCACAAAAACACGCAAAAATTGATATTCATCGTCCATGCAAGTGTATGTAATATCGGGCAGCAAAGGCTTATATGAGGTAACATTAAATTAAAATGGCCTGGTACATTAAACCAATATTGTTTATTTTGTTTCTTGGATATCTATTTCAGAGCTGCTGCTATAATTATATGTAATTGTGTGTTCCAGATTGTTTAAACAGTAGTCACCTGGAATTCCTGAATGCACCCAACAATGCATGTTCTGACAACCCGAAACGGACGAGGCGATATCGTCACGCAAAGGTGTCACGTCATAATCACACTACGTAATTTAGTGTTACATCAGACGACGAGTTAAGTGGTTGATACTCACATATCATGTCTTACAATGCTCCAGAAAGATGTCTCGTCTAGGGAACTCTGCGTTTACATTGTCTCCTGGAGAGAGTGAGCAGATTAGCCTCGTTGGTAAGCGCCATGCTCGTCGTCGCTGTCAGTCCGGACATAAGATCTCAGACCGCATGTCAATCGAAGCGCAACTCGCCATGCAAATGGCCATGGATGATATGCATGCAAAACCATGTGACGTGTCACAACAGACGTCTTCTGTTCTTCTACCCACTGCCGATGATGACGTTGTTGACGACAACGACTTGGAGTCTGGTGTTGATTACAGTTCATCCGAGTCTTCGATACAGTCCAATATGGTTTTGGAAAGCGGTTACGGAAGTCAGCGGGCCCTCGCCGAACGCAACCATTTCACATCATTATACGGAAATCTCGCGCGGGCGAGAATGCCTCGAGACATAACGGACTCTGCTTACCTACCGGATCGCGAACCACGACGACCGCTTGACAGAACACTGAAGTTAGAGAACACCTTGGACATCATCGAGACCGTGAAGTGTGACGAAACGAATGCGACGTCCCGAATAGATGACATAGCTATTGAAGAGCTGGCAAAGATCAACTCCGTGGATAAATGTCGTATATGGATGGAAGCCACGAAAGACGTTCAGCGATTGAGTGATATTCGTTAACATTCACAAACAGTCACTTTAATTTAAAAACTGGATAGATCATCAAGAAGCACTAAAAACATTAATATCTTTCGAACTCTGGATGAATTTTCTTACCCATGCATGCTTGGTTGATGCGGATCTTTGACCTAGATTAATCGCTGGCATTTACTGTAAGTGGGTTGTCGTCGTATAATTGACGTTAAACTGACTGGATTAATTTAGAGGCGTTGCTTAGATTATTGGTGTGAATGATACAAACGAAGGGTTACGAAATTAATTTTGTAAACATTTGAGTTATGCTTACACATACCACGGGGGCATGTACTAAATATACTGAGTCATGTACTTAAATTATAAACAAAGTTCATAAGTTCACAAAAGCACGGGGTGTTTTCGCGGTAAATAAAAAACACAAACGCGCGCGAACACACCCACACACCCATCCACACCCACCCAGCCACCCACAGGCGCACGCGCACGCGCACGCGCACGCGCACGCGCACGCGCACGCACACGCACACGCACACGCACACGCACACGCACACGCACACGCACACGCACACGCACACGCACACGCACACGCACACGCACACGCACATGTGAGTCCATCTTTGCGAAAGTGGACTTGGAACTTTCTTATAGACAGAGACCAGTGGGCTGAGATCAACAACTCCATTTCTACAAACATCACAACAAACAGTGGGGCCCGAAGGACTTTTCTTAGTGGCGAATAGTGTACGCAAGTGACTGAAGGCCAGTTGACAGCTCTATCGGTAAGGACCATCTTTTCAAATATGCTAATGGTAAGACCTTATTGGGTTTGATAACAGAAAATAACCACCGGATCTATGTAAGTGAAGTTCAAACCCTGGTGTTATGGTGCGATTGGAACTACCCCCAACTTAACATCAAGAAAACGAAGGAAATAGTCATTGACTTCTGAAACACTCAATATGACCCACCTACATTATTCATCACATGAGACGCATTAGAATCTCATACCAGGTTGATTGGACTTTGAACACCAAGCGCATCAAGATAATATATCTTCTATAAGTCTACTGTCCAGTCAGTTCTGTTTAATTTGATGGGATGGTAGCTTGTCAGTGAAGAATCAAGTGCAGCTCAATTGCGTTGTCCGGTCAGCCAGTAAAATCGTTGAGTAGTATATAGGTAAAGATTATGATATGCTGGAGCGCTGGAGCGGTGAAGGTTGGAAGGGAGGAAGGGAGGAAGGGAGGAAGGGAGGAAGGGAGGGAGGAAGGGAGGAAGGGAGGAAGGAGGAAGGGAGGAAGGGAGGAAGGGAGGAAGGGAGGAAGGGAGGAAGGGAGGAAGGGAGGAAGGTCAAATATGGGTCAAGGTCAAAGGTAATATAGCGCCCCTAGCGGATAGTTGATGAACTGGTGGCGCCCCTTGTGGACCTGTCAAGAATGAGTACTGTCCAAATTCGGGCGTCTTATTTAAAAATTAGGTTAAAGGGTGTCAAAGGTCATGTAGCGCTCCCCGATAGATATGTGATGAACTACAAAAAAGGTCAAAGAACAAATGGAGCCATCTGACGCATATGTCGTGAACTAGTACCAAAGAAAACGTGTGTCTTATTTTTAAACTAGGTAAACAAATAGTCAAAAGGTCAAGAGCCGATCCTGGCGAGAGCGGCGCGAAGCAAGAGGTACGGTATTACTCTGAAGTCCGTGCTGTTTTGGCTTACTACGACGTCCGCGTTATTTTCTACAAAAGTAATGTCTACAAAATAATTGTCGACACGCTCACGTGACTTAAACGACCGCTTCAAAACGGCCGTTTTTCGAGGTTGTCATGATTCACTTGTCAGTGATCGACAATGCTTAGAACAGGTTGGACATACGCAGACGCCACCAGGGGCCCCGTCCCGGTACCACGCCGTACTGCTGGGTTAACATCCATTCCGACTTATGGGGAGGCGTTTCTCCCGTTGGCTGATCCGAGCTAACTAGTCGATCGTTTCATGGATTACGTCAATAAAATAAGCGCTGCCGCTTACAACATTTTGAAAAACGATTATAAAGATATTTTTGACAGTTTGCAAAACACGTTAGAGACGGTCAAGGCTAACGAACGCATCAAAACGTTTAGGAAAGTATTGTTCAAGGAAAATTATTTGAGGTAGTGTAGTGTGATATTTCAGTTCCGGAACATTTAAGAACTCTGCAACCCGTTTTTAAAAACACTAACATTTCAAAAGACGACATTGGTGAGTTCATGTATTCGTATGCTCAAAAAAAAAAAAAAATACTTCAACCTCTGATCGTAGCAAGAAAACCAAACGAAACACACTTAATGCAATCCTGATCAATACCAACAGCATGAAACGTATCACCAAGACAACCCAATTAAAAACAACCATTCAGTAAAATAATCCAGACATCATGTTCGTAGTTGAAACCAAAATAGACGAAAACTACCCTACCTACTCATTCCTACCACCCAATTATACCGCCATCCGAAAAGACAGAAGCATCCATGGAGGTGGTGTCCTCATAGCCTTTCGAGATGACATTGTTGCTGAGCCACTTACCAACCTAAACTCAAACTGTGAAATAGTGTGGACAAAAGTTCATTCTACACGAAATAAACCCATTTACTTTGCCTCCTACTACCGACCCCCCAATGACCATCTCCAATTGCTTGAAGCCCTGCACGAATATCTGACAAAAATATATAGAACACAGAAAACCCCACCAAATGTAGTCATACTAGGAGACTTCAACCTTCCTGATATCAAATGGAGTAAACAGCAAACCACTAACAACAGAACAGCCAGCAAACACAACAAACGTCTAGAAATCATTAATGAATTTGGCCTGCAAAACAAGATGAACAATCCCACACGAATTGACTCTGGCAATATCCTTGACTCACCTCAAACCCATTAATAATCGTAAATACTCACTCCACCCCTGGCATGAATGACCACGAAGCTGTGACCTTTAATGTAGACCTAAAACCCTGTCCGTAACAAAAAAACCACCACACAAAACCTTCCAATATAAATCTGCAAACTGGGATAAACTTTAGGATGATATAAATCAATTAACAACAACATACTTCCACATGAACCCAAACTCAAGAGACATCAATGAAAATTGGAACTTCTTCAGGAATAATCTTACTTCGTTAGTTGACTGCAATATTCCTAGCCGGAATACCAAAGCAAAAGCGCACCTCCCCTGGATTACACGGGAAATAATAAGAATGCAAAGAAAACGCAACAAACGTTACAAAAAAGCAAAACAAAAACTGGGAAAAGTTTAGGCAACTCCGAAGACAAGCCAGCAAAGGTGCAGCCAAATCCTACTCAGACTACCTAAATAAATCAAACCCAAAACAATTCTGGTCATTCATCAAAACAAACAAACGAATATGCATTGGCATCCCTACTTTGCAAACAAATGGCCAAATAATCACAAATGATCGCGACAAGGCGAATACCCTTAACAACCAATTCAGTCCGTGTTTACCCAAGAAATCTACCCCATCCCCAAACTAGCTCCATCCGTCTACTCCGATATCCCCTTCCTCGAAATTGGGATAGACGGAGTAGTTAAGCAACTGAAAAACCAAAATCAGAGTAAAGCTACAGGCCCAGACAAACTACCTGCAAGGGTCTTCAAAGAGACTGCAGCAGAAATAGCCCCAATTATCACACACATTTTTCAGCAGTCATACAACACTTCCAAACTTCAGGGCTGTCTTGTGAGTCCCAACTCATCGAGACAGTCCATGACTGGATAACAGCTATAGACAACAAGACACAGATAGATACCATCCTGCTTGATTTCGCCAAAGCCTTTGGCAAAATCCCTCATAAACGCCTCCTATCAAAATTAGCCTTCTATGGAATAACTGGAAACACCAAAAACTGGATAAAATAATTTCTTTCACACCGAAAACACAGAGTTTCAGTCAACGGCACCCTGTCGGATAATGCATGTGTTACATCTGGAGTACCGCAGAGCTCAGTCCTAGGACCAGTTCTTTTTCTGCTATATATAAATGACATAAACAACAACAATCAATCTCCAATACGGCTCTTTGCTGCTGACAGCATCATCTATCGTAAAATCAAATCTGAAACAGATAACAACATCCTCCAATCTGACCTGATCCAACTACAAACATGGTCCAAATGGAGTTTAACATCCCCAAATATGTGCATCTCCCAATAACAAACCAAACCAAACCAAACCCAGACTACATTCGTATTCCCTCTGTGGAGTGCCACTCTCTTGGAATAAAATTAGATATTAAACTAACCTGGGCGAATCATATCACTGACATAGCTTCCGAATCATCAACAGTTTTAGATATGATCAAACGAACCCTCGGACCATGCAAACCTGATGTAAAAAAACTGCCTATAACATGCTAGTCCGACCAAAACTTGAATATGCCTCTCCTATATGGAATCCACACACCACTACCCAAATTAAACATCTTGAAAAGGTACAGCACTGTGCAGCCAGATTTGTCAAAAACTACCATCGACGCCAAACAGTCACAACAGACCTAATAGCCACCCTTGGATGGCCCACTCTAGAGCGACGCAGGATTAGAAAACAAGCCATGACATTTCACAACATTTTAAATAACATAATCAACATCACACCACCACCGGGCCTACTAAAACCAAAAAAACCCGTGGCTATTACATAGCCACCAGGTGTTGCATCAAAACTGCAGTGTTCTCCTTTACCCCCGTGAAATTCGCATCTGGAATATGTTCCCATCACACATTACTGAAATAGAAAACCCCATAGCTTTTCAAGCAGCAATAATAAACCTCCCCTTCACAACAGCCAATCACCTAAATTGCCTGTAAAACAAATAAACAAACAAGTTATAACAAACAAACATACAACCAAACGCATGCGCACAAGAAGCACTACAAACTCCTGCGTTAGCCCAAGTTTGGGCTGTTTGGAGTAAACTACCTGAGACCTAACTCCTGAGGTGAAATGTTTGCTTACGGACCACTGACTCCTGTTATATATTATGTATGTTGTTGTAATTTGCAAAAATAATATCGTGTATGTAACATGTCAATGTAATAATAAACATACGCATGTCACGTGATATATCATACACGAGGTGAAGTGTTTGCTTATGGACCACTGACTCCTGTTATATAATATGTATTTTATTGTAATTTGCAAAAAATATTTTTTGTATGCAACATTGTATGTAACATGTCATAAAAAATTTGCTCTATCACTGCGTGATTCAGTTTGTACATAATTTTAAAAATACGAAATAATGTGACTATGTAAAACACGAAATGATGCTTGGCACTTTCTCTTGGGTGTCTAAATTTGTAAATAGTTAAGGTTTAGAAGAATGTTTATTACATCACTTCATCTTGGGTGTCTGAAAAGAATTATGTATACATTGGTATATCGGATGTGTAAATGAAACGTTGCAAACCCACAAAATGGTGTCGACGTTTTATTGTAATTAAGACGATACACGAACACGCACGCGTGCATCGAGTCAGCAACGCGGACATTGCATACAACTCTTAACAAATGTCATCAACGCAGACATTGCATACAACTCTTAACAAATGCCATCAACGCAGACATTGCATGCAACTGTTAACAAAGTCAAATACACGGCAGTCATTGTTGACGAGGTCATTCCCGAAACTGTTCACAATCGTCTTCGCGGGGATGCCTCGACATCGGTGCAACAGTATTGTCCACACACGTTAGACAGCGGGCTCCCCTTGTCGAGGTGGCAAGCCGTAAGAGTCGAAATATTCTCCACGCTCGTCATTAGTGAAAAACATGCAGACAGTCGTTTGGTAGGGCACCGACGACGACGCTTTTGGTGTACGAGTCTGCCACAAGGAGGCGTTCTATCTGCTCCGTGTCCATACTGTGTCCGTGTTTCAGTGACTACGTTTGTGTTTCTATCAGTCTCGAAAACCGATTCGAATTTTCCGTATACGATGACGTTGACCGTCTGCTTGAGCGGTTCATCGGAATGCATTTTCACTCGCAGGTTGCCTTTATATATAAAATTGAAATGGGGACAGTCGCAACAATCCGGTGTGATATCAAAAGCAAACAGGGTACACCCTTCCGCAAAATCCTGTCGTGTGATATCGTTTCCTTCGTCTTGAAACATCTTTCCCGTTCCAGCAAACAGGTTAAGGTAACTTGTTACGTCGGCACCGAATTTAGGCTGCAGAGGTTTCGACGGAACTTGTTGCTCTAGATGATGCTAGAAATGTTAGGATAACAACGGTTTTATTATCGCTATGCGTTCCAGTTGTACTTGTTTCCAGCGGCAATATATATATATATATATATATATATATATATATATATATATATATATCGATAATAAAACCGTTGTTATCCTAACATTAAAAAACTACTATCACGAAAGTGGGGCATTCCATCCAAAAGTGGAGCATTGCGACCACGGTGTTCCAAAATGTGTGTGCATTGCGACTTCGCGGTTGGGGCATTGCGACTAGTCAGTAGGGGCATATTATGGCATATATATATATATATATATATATATATATATATATATATATATATATAATAAAAATAATAAACCTGTTGCCTCATGACTTTTAAACGACTATTGAAAACCCACCTATTTCGGACTGTGTATGAAGTGTAGACACCTGTCAGTTTATTCAATTTGTATATTTTTTTACATTTTATTATATTGTACATGTTTAAAAAAATATTTTACAAAACATCATACTTATTATTTTATTATCAATTTATCTTTAGCTAACTTATTCATTTTATTATTTATTACTATTACTTTTTTATACATATTTTATTTACCTTAACAAACGTAATATTATAACTCTACGACACATGTATACTTACTCATGTACGGCGCTTCCGAATGGATATTTGTAGATTTATGGCGCTTTATAAATGTTCTTCATTATTATTATAATAATTATATATATATATATATATATATATATATATATATATATATATATATATAAATACTAACATTTTTTTTTTAGATTATTGAATGCGTTCCAGTTGTATTTGTTTTGTGCGGCAATATATATATATATATATATATATATATATATATATATATATAATACTAACATCTTTTTTGTTAGATTATTGAATGCTTTCCCAGTTGTTTGTTGCATATATTATATGGTATATGTATGTGTGATGCGTATCATGCACTTGATGACTGCGTATCATGTATGTGTGATGCGTATCATGTACTTGATGACTGCGTATCATGTATGTGTGATGTGTATCATGTACTTGATGACTGCGTATCATGTATGTGTGATGCGTATCATGTACTTGATGACTGCGTATCATGTATGTGTGATGCGTATCATGACTTGATGACTTATCATGTATGTGTGTATATTAATAGTGCATGTATAGAAATGTTGTAGTTTACATATAGAAGAGGAATTTATATATATATATATATATATATATATATATATATATATATATATATATATATATATATATAAATTCGCTCGTTCTATATGTAAATCTGACAACTTTGCTGGTTATTGCTGCACAGTTGAAAACAAGTGATTTAAAAAGTAACAATTTTATTAAATCAACATATGTGTATATAATTAAAGTGATGTATAGAAATGGTGCTAGTGTGTGACAGGTGAAAAGAAAGAGGGATACTCTGCTCCGGTTATGTTTTATGTTTTCGTTCCATCGCAGTGTTTCGATTACGGGGATTAGTAGTGGTTAGGATAAAGTCGGGAAAAAGGTAAGATTCTGCGCACATGATACGCAGTCATCAAGTGCATGATACGCCTCACACATACATGATACGCAGTCATCAAGTACATGACACGCCTCACACATACATGATACGCAGTCATCAAGTGCATGACACGCCTCACACATACATGATACGCAGTCATCAAGTACATGACACGCCTCACACATACATGATACGCAGTCATCAAGTACATGACACGCCTCACACATACATGATACGCAGTCATCAAGTGCATGATACGCATCACACATACATGATACGCAGTCATCAAGTGCATGATACGCATCACACATACATGATACGCAGTCATCAAGTGCATGATACGCATCACACATACATGATACGCAGTCATCAAGTACATGATACGCATCACACATACATGATACGCAGTCATCAAGTACATGATACACATCACACATACATGATACGCAGTCATCAAGTACATGATACGCATCACACATACATGATACGCAGTCATCAAGTACATGATACGCATCACACATACATGATACGCAGTCATCAAGTGCATGATACGCATCACACATACATGATACGCAGTCATCAAGTGCATGATACGCATCACACATACATGATACGCAGTCATCAAGTGCATGATACGCATCACACATACATGATACGCAGTCATCAAGTACATGATACGCATCACACATACATGATACGCAGTCATCAAGTACATGATACACATCACACATACATGATACGCAGTCATCAAGTACATGATACGCATCACACATACATGATACGCAGTCATCAAGTGCATGATGCGCATCACACATACATGATATGCAGACAATCTTCAATCTTCAGAGATGTCCATGAGGTCGCTACATCGACGCAGATATTCAGACGTTGACATCCTGTCCGCCTGTTCATATTGGGATCACAGTTATTGCAGCGATTCTTGACTTAAATTATCTAACACAGATATGACCAATAGGTATATTCATTAAATATTTGATAATATAATATAAACATATATAACTATAATAAATTATATAAAAAGGAATATAAATGTAATAATAAAACCTATTTGATTAAAAAAATAATATAAATGTAATAACATTAATATAAACGTAAGCCATATGCAGTCATATGCATGTTAACCACAATCATGGAAATTTGACAGGAAAAAAATGTTATTATTGAAAGACATCTCAACATCACAAGAACACCGTAAAAAGAGCAACTGTAACATGATAAATGAGAATTTGAAGTTGGACAATTTCCAAACAAGAAGTATCTATGAATCTCGATTGCAATTTGCAAGCCATTGACTTGAGGCACGGTCAAAGCCTCGGTCCTATAGAAGAGCCGTTGTGCGAAGCCACGACTAGCAGCGGCTAAATGCGTGTGACCATTGATGTCGGCACAAAACAAATCATGCCATACTAGCTCCATTATTTACTCTTTAATTAACCTTAATCAAACAAATTCTTCATAGGTTTTAACAAAGGCTGGGACGTCTCGGAAACCAAGTCCAAGTGCCAGTTATTATAATAGATCAGCGTGTCAGTACGGTATGTAACAGTAGCCAATTTAAATTTAATTCGGTACACGTTAGAGTTTATATAAGTCTTTTGTACAATGTTATTTAGAAGTGAATAATAGAAACATGATTTGCATACTTGTGAAATGTACTTAGGTCACGCATAAATATGTAACCATGACGCATGAGCAGGATACCTTTTAGGCTGTTTCTATGTGACTGATAATTACTATTTGTAATCGATAATAATTGTCATGATAAGTTTGGCACGAAGATGAAACATATACGGAGAAATATATGGAGACAAAACATAAATTCAGTTATACTTTCAATAATGTACAGATAATCAGCGAAACGTATTTTTTTATTCATTATACATTTAATTATGTAATGTATATTATTGTATTATATATATATATATATATATATATATATATATATATATATATATATATATATATAAGTTTGACAATAATAAAATGTAATGTTTTAACATGTTTTTACAATAGTAAAATCACTGGGGCATTCGATCCGACCAAAAGTGGTGCATTGCGACTTCGCGGTTGGAGCATTGCGACTTTGCGATTGGTGCATTGCGACTAGGTTTGGGGCATTCCGGTCGTGGGGCATTCAGGCAGAGGGGCATTCCGACTATAATTCATCCCGACAACACGTCGCCGGCCACGCCCAAACCTATTTTCAACGCTCCTTTTCCCAGTGCCAGTGCCCCTCTCTTGATCAGAGGCATAGCGCTTCGATTAAATCCACCGAACAAACTACCGAGTCCGTGACCTCGCTGCACTCTAGCTCCAACAAACACGGGCAATCCTTCACCCACATAATAGTCTTCGTAGCCGATAGGCGCGACTGTGACTCATGTTTCGAAAAATCGATTGCTTGCGTCGTCGAAAATGAAGCGTCACTGTCACTCTACCACGTTCGAATGGTACGCGACGTCCCGCGTCGTCTCTTATATTGATGTCGATCGTCGTGAATTCTTTGTACAAGACAGAAAAGTAGTGTATTTGTTAAAGCTCTTTGAAACCACGTCTCCGTGATTACCTTCTAGCGGCACTATTATTCTCGACACGTAATTCCACAACGTTAGTGTAGACGTAGAGTGCATAAAACCCTTGCACCATATTTACCACGGAATCGGCCTCTCTTGCCGTTGTGACGAGAGAGTATTGAATCCAAGTAAGCTCGACATATCCGTAGACAATATAGTGCCCGGATCTAAGTCTACAGTCACTTTTTGTGTAATTTTGCTGTAGCTCAGTGTCACGTTCCTTTCGTCTGACGCCTCTTTCAACGTTCTGTTGATGGCCGTTATAATCCGCTCGGGCCTATCATAATACCCGACCTCGATTTATGGGTAAATGCATATAATTATAAAAAGTAATGGGATTATAATTAACATGTCCATTCAATGCCACTTCACTATACAGCAAGCAATACAGTTTATGTTATTTGGAAAAAACTAACAACATTACTTGTAAAGGAAACATGTTTCCAGTAGATGTGTGCTTATGTATTCTTATTATACTTGTGTACTATACTGTACTGTTTTACACTTGTGATAGGTACCACGAAAACCAACTCTCCCCCCAAAGAAACATGGCTTTCTAGCTTCACTTGAAAAGAAATACTGCTGGCAGAAATGTACATACAATCGAAGGCCTGTTACACTGAAGATAGTGTCACTAAAATTCAAAATCTAACAAAACACATCCCGATCATTGGTTGTGTGTTGCAAGTGATGTATATATGGTGACTTAACATGTCATCGGCATGACAATAAATATTTGCAGACGACAATAGCAGGTAAAAAGAAATACATTGTTATTGTTCGCTGTACATGTTGCAGCCAGGAATAATTCTAATGACAAAGTGACAGTACTTCTATTTGTGTAGCTTCATACAACAGGTCGACAGTAATGAGTAAGACAAAAATCTGAAGAAACATAATCCCTAGATACTGTGTTAGGAAATATTGATTTGCTACAATATGAAGCTCAACTATACTGTGCAGATGAAATCACGTTGTTTTAATAATGTGTTCTGGAATGAAACCATTAATAATTATTTTTGAATAGCAGTAACTTGTACGTATTTCTGTAATATACTTCTCACAACAAATGTATCTTTGAAAAAGGAACTTGTAAAAATCTGATTGATCTATTTCCCTTTAACACATTCATTCTTTATTCAGACAGTCTTTCACAAGCCTGTCAGCTTTCTTTGTGACTTGGTCTGACATATATATTTCTCTACAAGCTGTCTGCACTTGGCACGGCATCTCACAAAAACAAAGGATGTGTATGAGCACAGGCTCCTGAGACGTCGGAATGACATCATGAAAATGTGTACATGTATAAAACAGGGATACAACATCGCTTCTGTTGAAAACAGAATCACTATAACACTGCAAAGAGTGATTATCTGAAGAAGAAAATACTTCTAAAAAATAGATTCACAAAATACAAAGAAAGAAATCATAACATCCTTTCGCTTGCATAAACCTCTAGTCTGTCAATATCAGTTTACTTGTAAATAACTCACGCTCTCCTTTAATGATGTGATTAACAATCAGTGCTCATCATTACAACATAATTTCTTCGATTGATACAACAAAACCACCAACATAACATACAATAATCTGCACCTGCTCTATTTCCGACGGGGTTGTAGCAGTACTCTGGGTGGTTCAACATAACGTCAGCCATATCGATGTCGGAGAACGAATGACAACCTCGACAAACGGAGGTCATAATTTTATGTTTTGAGGCGGTCGTTTAAGTCACGTGAGTGTGCCAAAAATTACCAATCAATCACAAATGGGTGAACGTTTAGATCACATAAGCGTGCCGAAAAGTATTTTGTAAAAAATATTTTTGTAGAAAATAACGCGTGCGTCGTAGTAGTAGCCCAAAAACAGCAGGGACTTCAGAGTATTACCCTACCCCTTGCTTCGCGCCGCTCTCGCCAGGATCGCCTCTTGACCTTTTGACTATTTATTTACCTAGTTTAAAAATAAGACACGTATTTTGGGGTATTAGTTCACGACAAATCCGTCAGATGGCTCCTGTTCTTTGATCTAGTTTGTAGTTCATCACATGTCTGCCAGGAAGCGCTACATGACCTTTGACACCCTTTAACCTAATTTTAAAAATAAGACGCACGAATTTGGTGAGTGCCAGTTCTTGACCTGTCCACGAGGGGGCGTCACCAGTTCATCAACTCTCCGCTAGGGATTGTATATGACCTTTGACCTTGAACCATGCTTCACCTTGACTTTCCACCGCTCCAGCACATCATCTTTATCTATAATTATTATTTTTATATTACGTCATTGGAATGACTTCCAATGGTGGATGAACTTTATCAATCATGCCTGATCAAGAAGACAACCGACATTTTAAAACACACATTTCATCCTCTGCGCGAGTTTTATTATGTTGCTAAATCTGGCTGTAGGTACCTGTCTGAAAGAGCACGCACGATATTGCAATATTTTCTGTCAACTTCCACCAGGTAGCTCAACGCGAGAGCGAGACCGGGGAGGGGGAATGAACGGAGGACAGGACACTACAATGAGGAAACCATGTCGCTCTCCTTTTTTTTCGCAAGTAGACACATTCTTCTGGGTGTATATGTCAATGCGAAATTAAAAATCTATATATTCCTGGTCAACTTGAACCACATATCTGGCTGGTGGCTAAAATGTGTAAAATGAATTTCCAAGACATCTCTGATTTCGGGGTAATATCTCTCTCCCCAATGAATACGAACCTGCTAGGGTCGAATCGTGTGTATGTTTGTGAGTACGTGCGTGCACATGCACGCACACACACACGCACGCGCGCACACACACTTACACCTCTGATCAACAGTTAGGTACATGAAATGGTTACTTAGGACAGCTGCACATCAGAATAAATAAAAATGTGTGTACTATATTGTAATACTATATAACAAGTAATAATGTTTAACTTGTGTTATGGCTAAGACATTATTGTTAGGGCTACATGTATTTCTATATAATGTAATATTAATTTATTTTACATATTTGCGTGATACTACTGTGTGTGTGTGTGTGTGTGTGTGTGTGTGTGTGTGTGTGTGTGTGTGTGTGTGTGTGTGTGTGTGTGTGTGTGTGTGTGTGTGTGTGTGTGTGTGTGTGTGTGTGTGTGTGTGTGTGTGTGTGTGTGTGTGTGTGTGTGTGTGTGTGTGTGTGTGTGTGTGTGTGTGTGTGTGTGTGTGTGTGTGTGTGTGTGTGTGTGTGTGTGTGTGTGTGTGTGTGTGTGTGTGTGTGTGTGTGTGTGTGTGTGTGTGTGTGTGTGTGCGTGTTTGTCCGATATTTGGGAGGGAGGGAGGGAGGGAGGGAGGGAGGGAGGGAGGGAGGGAGGGAGGGAGGGAGGGAGGGAGGGAGGGAGGGAGGGAGGGAGGGAGGGAGGGAGAGACAGAGAGAGAGGGAGGGAGAGAGAGAGAGAGAGACAACAGATACAGAGACAGACAGAGAGAGAGAGAGAGAGAGAGAGAGAGAGAGAGAGAGAGAGAGAGAGAGAGAGAGAGAGAGAGAGAGAGAGAGAGAGAGAGAGAGAGAGAGAGAGAGAGAGAGAGAGAGAGAGAGAGAGAGAGAGAGAGAGAGAGAGAGAGAGAGAGGGAGAGACGAGAGAGAGGGAGAGAGAGAGGAGGAGAGAGAGGAGAGAGAGGAGATGGGATAGAGAGAGAGGGGGAGAGAGAGAGATAGATAGAGTGAGAGAGAAATAGATATATAAAGAGAGAGGGGGAGAGAGAGATAGAGAGAGAGACAGACAGACAGAGAGAGGGAGAGGGAGAGGGAGAGGGAGAGAGAGGAGGGGGAGGGAGATGGGAGAGGGAGAGACAGAGACAGAGACAGAGACAGAGACAGAGACAGAGACAGAGACAGGGAAGAGAGCAGAGAGAGGGAGGGGGAGAGAGAGAGACAGAGAGAGAGAGAGAGAGGGAGGGAGAGAGAGAGAGTAGAGAAAGGGAGATAGAGAGAGAGAGAGAGTTGTCATTGCCACTGGTCATTACAAGGTTTCGCAAATAGAAACAGGATAAAATGCAGGTAACTATTTTATCATAGTACACAGTTTAATAACAATTCAAAATACAAGTGACACAATATTTATGGTAAAGATGTCATATTAACATTGATCCAATTGCTGTGCAGGTACTGTCACAGAATATGCTGAGGTACCAAGTTTGACATTTAAAAGTGTATTTTTATCATATAAATTACACAATCAACCAATTTTTATTAAAACATACAAAAACACATAAATTATAATTTACAACTTATTAAACAAAATGTACTGCCACAACACATTTGATTTATAACTTGTCTAAATACGATGTAATGCAAATAATGTTTACGCTTGCGTATGTTCCACTTTGCACAATTTGAGCTATCCACAAATTAGAATAAACAAGAACATCTAACAAGCCCACCAACGTTTGTTTTTTAAATATATAACAGTGTTATAGTGTTAATTTTTTAGTTACATGACATTATTTATTGCAATCCTTCTAGGCAGGCATTAATGAACTGGATAAGGGGCAGACCAAGAAGTTGCTAAGGAGAATAGTGAAGCAAGAGTGAGACGTAGTCTCTAACATCAACAGAGACACGGAACAAAGCGTCATTCTGGGCTGTGTTCACGTGGCTGCTGTCTAACAATGGCAGCAGATGTAGAGCGACTGTTCTGAATCACGCACCTGGACAAATGCATCAGTGCGACTGTTGAATTATGTATTGTTACATTATCATTATGACAGTGGTGTGACAAGGACATTAATCTCTATCTTCTACAGGTTTTGGGATCACCATGCCATCCTACACCATTTGTAAGAGTCTAATTACCATTTGTTTTATCATCAACCACCTGCCATACACCTATATCCATTTTCTGAAATTACATATTTGTTTCTACATATATAGTATACCTTTTGCAAACAAAAGTCGTGTCTTATATAGATGGTGGACAATGTGCTGTACTGTTCGACCTACATCTATTGTATATCAGTAAGACTAACCATTACAACAGATAGATACGTAAAAAATTAATTCTTCTTCAGATGGTGCTCAATGCAGACTTGGATGATCATTCTTTGTAGGGTTGGTAGGTAGTCATATAGGTTTTTGCTTAACGCTGTGGAACAATTTTCAATTTCTTGGTTTGTATAGTTTATAATAATAATAATAATATATTTATTTGGTATAGCGCCACATCCATAATCGTTCGTGGCGCTTCACAACATATTACAATTTAAAAGACATAACAAGATATATGTATACAATAAGACAAATATTAGTGTTTTAAAATAAATGTAAAAAATATGTATAGGTATATAAATAAATAAACATTAGTACGATATTAAATAGCGTAGCACTTTTAAATATATAAATAAATTACGTATTAGTCATAAAACCACATAATAACCGGTCTAGTGTATAATTACATTGCAATGAGACTGGTAAATGACGGTATAGGTATAATTATTATTAGAAATAACTAGTTTTGTATAGTTTAAAACTGTAAAATAATAATAATCATAATAATTACGTAACAATAATGCCAATAAATTAGTGTAGAATGATGTATTGATAATATTACCAAATAATCTAGTAAAACAAATTAATAATGTTCATGTCGAATTACACTAATATGCGATACGAAAAAAATGTGTCTTCAGTAGACGTTTGTAGCTGGTCAGATTGTCACAAGTCTTAATGACCGTTGGTAAATTGTTCCATAGGGACGCAGCAGCGATAGCGAACGAGCAGTCACCAGCTTTGGTACGGGTACGCTTCACTTGTAACATGTTAATGTTCGCAGAGCGCAGTGTTCTTGTCGGTTGATACGGGCACACGAGTTCACACAAATACACTGGCGCGTCGTTGTGCATGGTTTTGTAAGTGAATACAAGTAGCTTGAAATCAACTCTGCACACAATGGGCAGCCAGTGGAGTTCGCGTAGCAAGGGTGTGGCACTGTCGCTACGCGGGCTACGCGTAATCAACCTGGCAGCCGTGTTTTGTATTCGCTGTAGACGGGCGATGTTAATTGCAGACGTACCGTATAAGAGCGCGTTACAGTAGTCAAGCCGTGATGTGACAATGGCATTGACAACGCGTTCCTTTGTCGGTCTGGGGAGAAAGCGGCTAATTTGATTAATGTTTCGCAGGTAGAAAGAACAAGCACTGATAGTTTGCGATACTTGCTTCTTCATGTCAAGGTGCCTATCAATGCACACACCAAGACACTGAACACAACGCGAAGCCGTAATTGTAGCCTCACCAACGCGAATCACACTTTTATCCACGATTGCATCTGCAGACTTAGGCACAATCGGAAGATATTGTGTCTTGCCATCGTTCATGAACATAGAATTCCGTGCCATCCAGACCTTTACCTCATCTAAACAATCTTCCATTTGCTTGATTGCAGCCACTAATGCAGAATGGGTCAAGTCAAAATGAGTATATACCTGTAAATCATCAGCATATTGATGGAAGAATAGTCCATGGGCTCGTATGATTTCACCGATAGGTTGAACGTATAATGAAAAGAGCAGTGGCCCAAGGATAGAGCCTTGCGGGACACCTGTCGTTAGAGTAGTTGTACTCGACGACTGGTCACCGATTACCACTCGCTGTGTCCTCCCTTTCAGATAAGATGTCAACCAGTCCAATGCTTTGCCAACAAAGCCGTAACGCAAACGTAACCGCCTAATTAAGATGTTATGGTTGATCGTATCGAAGGCGGAACTGAAATCCACGAGAAGCAAGATGGTTCCTTGTTTTTTGTCCATTGTTGTTTTGACGGCACTTGTAACATACAACAGCGCAGTTTCTGTCGAATGGTTTTTCCGATACGCAGACTGAAAGCACTCAACCATTTGCTGATCAGATACATGCGTCATTATCCGAAGCGCGACCACTTTCTCAATTACTTTGGATAATTGAGTGAGGTTACTCACTGGTCGGTAACTGCTCAGGGTGTCTTTGTCCAGTGATGGTTTCTTTAAAAGTGGTCGGACAATTGCATGCTTCAACGACTTCGGCATCACTCCCTCATCCAGGGAAGTATTTGTGATCCGTGTGATGGCAGGCACAATACGGGTGATGTTATCAGTGAGCTGATTTGCAGGCAGAGGATCTAACACGCACGTTTTCTTAGTAGCACTACATATCGCTGTGATCTCTGTGTTCGTTGTTTGATCAAACACATCGATACAGTCAGTGAAACAACGTATTTCGTCTGATGGCCTGTCGATGTCGTTGAAATACTGCAGACATGATAGGAGATTGCCAATCTTTCCACGAAAGTAACGAGAAAATAGTTCGCATTCTTGAGCGGTCAAACGGAATTCAGGTTGTTGCTGTACGCGCTGACCATCGAGCGATCTCAGTAGACGAAACATGTTTTTGTTGCTTGCCTTTTCCAGTTGATTTCGAAAATAATCCGTTTTACGTGCGGATATCAACGCAGTACATTCATCCCGGGCGGTGACGTATAATTGTCGATGAATCTCCAGTTTTGTTCTTCTCCACACATTCTCCTGTTTTCGCTTTTTATTCCTGGCGACATCGATGTCAGTGTCATACCAGGGGTGTGGTGTTGTGTCGCGTACCCGCACGGTAAATGTAAATAAATAAGTCACATTTAGTTAGAGGTGTCTTGAACTTAGGATTGCTATAGAGTATGATTTGAAACTAATGCCTTAAAAACACATCATTTTATAGTGATGTGTAAATGGCTAAACTATTGCATGTTAGTGAAAGATGTCATGCCAAACATAATTTGTTTGAACACAAAAACATTGAATATCATAGTTTAACCCAATAAAATTGACACAAACATTGCTTGTCTTCTAACGAAGTTACGACGGGGTATATTCCTTTTTCTAATAGTACACTGGTTAATAAAATGACTGACATGTTATGTGCTTACTCTGTGTGTGCCCTCTGCTGCTTGTCAGGCAAACTGGTAAAATGTTGTGCTTCTGTTAGTTGACTGCTGCCAGCAAGTTGCTTGCGTGCACTATAGTCTATACACAGCGAAGCTGCCATAAGAAATTAGTAACTATTCAGTTTCACGAGTTGATTAACGTGTTACTGCTACTAATTTTATTATCCAATAGCCAATAAATAAAACACATTCAAAATACGGTATCTCTAAAGGCAAGTACTTTTTAATCTGACAAATATAATAAACAATGACACTAAACAATTTACAGTATCCTCATTTATAAGAAAATACAACTTTTGGAAGTGGTTGAGATAAATATGTGCAGTACCAAGGGATCTTGTAGCGAACACCAGATTATTATAAACACACATATTGATGTTTGGCTTGTACTGCTTACACAATTGCTATCTGAACATGACCTATGTTTTCGTGCTTTATTTTTCAATTTGTAAACGAAAAGAGAAAAATGATGCACTGTCATTTTGCCCGTGCATCGCGCTAGCTAAAAATAGAATGTGTCCTGCAGACGTGACGCGCTGTTGTATAAATAATGGGCTAGTGTTATTGATTCAGTGTCGTAGCGCAAGCGTCTGCAGTGACCTACATCAGCAATATTTACCAGGGCCGTTTGCAGTCTGCTCAAGCCTTGCGTTAGCGGCGATATTTTAAAAATGGCCGACAAGTCGTTCGCCTTCCACACTTTGCGTTTTGACGTGTCAGACGTACGCAGGGTTCGGCTCACGGTCTCACCGTTGCACGGGGATAGCGCGGGTGCAGAGCCGGTGCTCCGCGGTGAATTGGGTCTGTGCATTCCCTCCCGTACATCGGGCATGCGCGTTCAAGAGGAGACCAACTACGTGAAGATAGCCTGGGACGATTACGGTCATGTTGAGGTCTTTCACGGAGCCCTCGACGGAGGGGGACACAGCTACAACGTTCGTTGGCTGATCGACAGAACCGGGAAATTGGATCTTAGCGACCAGTTCGACATGAGGGGCGCGCACTGGTACGGCGCCGCGCAGGTAGGCAGGGACACGCCAACATAATAAGTATGCCTGTTTTGTCTCCTTGCTGAAATAGGAGGCATATTTGTCGAATCCGGCCCCAGTTCGATTTCGCCGTAAACTGTATTTTAACCTAAATGTTATATAGGCCAACAAATGCATTAGTTCCATCATCAAACGTCATGCCCGGCATATATATTTAAAGAAAGAATATTTCATCTTAGCGCACTTTTGGTTTGCATCAACATAAGCTGATATTTTACTCACAGTAGTAAAGCATGTACGCAGCGGACTGGCAGGCGCAAGTAGGGTAGCTCTCTATGTTTCAGAAGTGCACTAAGGTCTAAGCTGCAATATTGTCGTAAAACATTGAATTAATTAATGTTGGCAAAAATGTAGTTATAACGTCGGCATCCAGGTGAGGCCGGATACAATCGACAAGTGCTAACGATTTTTTTCCAGTAAATGTGTATCGCATGGAAATAAATTCAATGTTCCTTGTTTTCAAAGAAATGACAGGACGGCGAAGAGAGGTGAACCGGGACAGGGCCGAGAGTTATATCATACTATGAGTAGACGTCTACTAGAGTCATGCCAGAAGTAAGGCAATGCTACTAAACAATAAGCTAATTATACTTGAGTTTTACAATTTTACACATGTAATACTGTTTGCACTGATGAATAATTATACTGAACAGAAATTTGTGATATTAGGCCAACGTGACTTCCGTCCTTGTCTAATTGTTTTATGTCGAAGATCCTTTGCAAAACATGGAACATAACAGTGTTCCCACTATCGGTCACCTATCGTGGTATGCTGCAGTGCAAAACACAGCAACTTATGTTTTTGTTTTCTACTTGTGGCCCCGTGGTCATCCTGACAGGCTGACACTCGTCTTCATCTTGCAGCCATATGTTCTAAAATTATAGGTTTATTTAATAATTTAGTATATTTATTATTGACATTGTTAAAGGGACCTAAGAGCCAAGTCGGGTCTATGCGTGTAAAAGTATTAAAACAAACTAACTAGCTGCAACATCAATTAAGATTTTGTTGTGCTTTGGGTCAAAGGTTCAGCGGACTTATGGCTTCGCTCTGCGTGCGCCGTTTGCCGTGCGCCGTCAAATGTTGCGTAGGCGGCACTATCAATATGCACAATATATTTAAATTTGATTGACTCATTTTAAAGCCACTTAGGGTCGCCTGCGGCCCACAAAATGCAAATGTTCAGAGGTTTTTAATTGCTCAGTAACTTATCCTCTTATTTTGCATAGACATGCCTTAGGTTATTGTGAGAAATGTGTAATTGACTGGTTTTTTATAAGGGCATCTCAAGACCACAAAAAACACCCCGCTAAATGTTCAGATTGTGTTTGTTTCTGCCTGGACCTGCAGTTGCTGACTGAACACTGCCTCTGTCATCTTTATAGTCCGCGAATTTTTATATTCTGGACAAAGTTCTACAGAGTGAAATATCATTGGCCCCCTACACTATATTATCATCTGCTGCATTCACATAATTTGGCTTATTTTGGTCATCGTATATAAATAACTAGAGAAAATAACAACAAGATTACTATGGTGATGAGACTAGGCAGTGATCCACCAAAATGCAATTCATTCATAATTACGAACTTACAATATAGTCAAAAAGACTACAGGGCCACATGTTGTTTAGTAAGAAGAGCGTTGTTGCAGACACAACAATAATTAAAGGAAACAAAACAACTTGCTGGAATCCATATTATGTTACAACATGCTGTATATTTAAATTTGTTTCAAGACTATTCGTTTGTTTTAATATAACAATTCAAAAAAGAAATGTCCACATTATACAATGCTCAACAGGCCTTCTTCGAAAGTGTATATTTTTGCCTTTTGCATCACGTCAAAACAGACACACACACACACACACACACACACACACACACACACACACACACACACACACACACACACAGCACGCACGCACGCACGCACGCACGCGCGCGCACACTCACACACGCACAATCACCTACCAAGTCCTTTTTTATCTAAAATTATAACCTTCATATTTATTGTCAATGCTCATTATAGCACAGACATCTCCGGTCGTCAAGCTCAAATTTAATTACTGTTCCCATAGTCAAGACAAGACCTCCAGTTTCTTAGCACACCCATCAAATTGTTGGCGACCATTGCACTGCTCTTGTCTATGAGAAATCGACCGGTTTTATTGAGCCTCGAAGTTACTTATTGTAATCATTATGATCACTTTGCATTATACATCGTGAACATATCCTTCAATAAAATTGCCGTGTGCTTTCTGCTGCTTTTATTTCGGTATTATAGCTTGCTCGTCTGCCCATTTATTGACGTCAGATTGCATACTATTTGGGAGCTTTCCAAAGTTTGCGTAAACATTATTGTTGTCTCCCAGGCCTCGCTTTCGTCGCGTAGGGGCGCTGGCGTGAATAGAGTGAGTCTACTAGCGCGGGCAATTGCCTTTGTCCCTAGACTCGCTGTGTAACCCGGCTAGTTTTTAATAATGCTCTAAATTTATTTTGTTAACTAGACCCGACACTGTTGCTGTTTTAGTCTTCGTTAGTGGCACTCCAATCTCTATAAATACATGAAATATTTTATATCTTCAAATTTATCTTTGTTAAAAGTTCTCCTCATTTGCGTCTTACATTCCATTACATGGTTTTACTTTCATATTAAAACAGATCTGGTTGTGATCACATAAATATTAACAAAAAAACTGTTGATCGCCGCCTCTAACTAGCACTTTCCAATGATTTCTATAACCCATTGACGCGCATGCCTCTTCCTCCTGTTCTATATTTGGACTACGAGAAACTATTGTCCTGTTGTTAATGTAACGAAGCTATATGTCGAATTTCCATTTAAATAATCTATACCCATCAGTGGTCCTGAAACAGCCGGTTTTAAATAAAGAAATCACTGTAATTTTTACATGCTACTGCGATGTTAAAACTGGCATTATGGAACTTAATTGTTGTTTGTCAACAGGTGCGCTGCCAGACATGGCCGATCGAAAACTGGAACCGGAAATTGAAACCATATATCAACGGAGACTCATTCGCAGATGAATATGGCGGCGTCCAGGAGCGTTATTGGTTATCGTCGACAGGTGTCGCTCTCTTCGTCGAGCCGGAAGTGCCACTTTTTGTCGCAATGAACAGCGGGAACGACGGGAACCTTGTGTTTACGTCAAAGTTTTCCCGTCCATACAAGAACGTCGACAGCCGGCGGCTGTACTTAACATACACGCTATTCCAGAGCGATGACGTAATTTCCGTACACCGTCTGGCAACTGCGAAAGTGATCGCGCGCCCCCACGCTATCCCCGACGAAAAGCTCTTCCGGTTCCCAATATGGTCGACGTGGGCGCGTTATAAGAAACACGTTGACCAGGCTACCGTATTACGCTTTGCCAACGAGATCCGAGAAAACGGGTTCAGTGCAAGTCAGTTAGAGATCGACGACGATTGGACGTCAGCCTATGGCGACATGGAGTTCGACCCCGTCAAATTTCCGCAGCCAAAAGCCATGATGGACCGGTTGTCTGAACTCGGATTCCGGGTGACACTGTGGGTGCATCCATTCGCCAGCCCCAAGTCGAAGGCGTTCTACGCGAAGTCGCCGACCGGAGGCCAACTATGGGTGACGAGTCCAGTCGGCGGTCTGGTCACATGGTGGAACGGTGTCGGTCGCTACATGGACGTGACGAATCCCGATGCTGTGCGGCGCTTCACGGACGCTCTACGGCGGTTGCAGGACGAACACAACATCGCATCATTCAAGTTCGATGCCGGAGAGGCGAACTGGCTGCCGGCGTGGTTTCGGACGCGTACACCTCTCGCCAACCCGAGCACTTACTCGCGGCTATACGCCGAAATGGCAAACGATGTGGACCCGGATGTGCACTGCCAGGAGGTGCGTATCGGCGCTCGTACGCAGCACCTGCCGCTACTCGTGCGCATGATGGACAAAAACTCGAACTGGACATACGAGAACGGACTGAAAACGCTGATTCCTCATGCGCTCCTCTTCGGCATCATCGGTTACCCGTTCCTGCTTCCCGATATGATTGGCGGGAATGCCTACGGGGCGGACCCCTTTCCTGAACGGGAGCTGTTCGTGCGCTGGCTACAGGTGAACGCCCTCATGCCGTGCCTGCAGTTCTCGATCGTGCCATGGCAATATGATGCCGAAGTGGTGGAAATCGCAAGGCGCTTGACTGCGCTGCATGAGTGCCACGGCGACCGCATAGTGGAGTTGGCACGCAACTGCACGCGCACGGGAGCGCCCATTGTTCGGCCTTTGTGGTGGGTGGCGCCGCACGATCCCGTCGCGCTCATTACCGACTCTGAGTTCCTGGTCGGCGACGACCTATTGGTGGCTCCCGTTCTCGAAAAGGGCGCCACCTCCCGGGATGTTTACCTGCCGCCAGGACTGTGGTGGGACGAGGTGAAAGGACATTCGGTGGAAGGCGGTAAATGGCTTAAGTGTTACGATGCACCATTGGACGTTCTACCGCATTTCACGAGACAAGAGACACCAACAACTGAAGATGTTGATTCAGTTTCTCAAGAAATGAAACCTCCCTGACATTCAATCATGGGGTCCCTTTACTAACATTCGTAAGCTTACTTAACCCCCGAGTTTGCTCCATAAATTCAAATGTTCTTGCGTAGGACCAAAAATGAAAAATTGCGTTATACTAACAATGCATTCTAGTGGTCCCCTCGTGACCGATAGACCAGAACACAAATCCCAGTGACGTGTAGAGTTTTCGACAATATATGCAATGTTTAGGGGCATTTCTAAGAATGTTGGTGTGGTTAATTAAACATTATTATTCACCATTGTCATATACTGATACATAAAGTACATGATACATTGACACAGAGACACATGGCTACACCGCCATTTTATTACATGTCGCTCGTGGATCAGGATCAGACTTAAACAAATCGATGACTAAATAGGGGTATAGGCCCTAATAACACTTCCTCCCTTTTAACTATTAAAGGGGGAACTGAAACGCAGCTGTTGGATTCTACATACCTAAATGTATACCATATAATAAACTATACATTAATGGTGACAGAAGCGTACTCATTTATCAAACTGAAAACATTAACTATTTTGTTAAGTGTCTAAATCGTCCACATAGAGCACTGCGTATTGCCATCTTTGTTCCAAGAAAGTGGTTTGATTACGTCATATCAAACCAATGTAAAATTTAGTGTTTTTCCGGTTTACTTCATTATTAGATATTTCTGCGCAATTAAAAAAATATACGGTGCCTTATTGTACAAGGTTGGTGTCCTTTGTGACAACAGATAATTTGCATTCGAAATAAAAAGGTGAAACTAAACGTCAACAATTTATAACCAATGAAAATATTCGTAACGTTACACTTTCCGAATGCTGATTTTAGCCGCCAGAATGAGGCGGGGATTTCAAAGCAAAGGGCAGACCGGGACTATTTTTCTTTCAAAGACGTCGAAGTAGTTTGCGTTGGAGAAGACGCTGGGTGATCATGGTTAAATTTCGTATCACAGTAGAAATGGATCCAACCGAGAAAGCATCTAGTACAAGTGAGCAATCAGAAAGTGGTACGGTTGACACGCGTAAAGGGCAACCTTGTGCCGTACGGGTGTCACCCAGCATGCGAACCGAGTTGCAAGACGTCCACTCCAGCCCCGACGAGTCACATTCGCCATTTTGTGGGAGTCTGACGGTGACAACGGTTCTTTGAACATCAAAAACGAAGACGTTATCCGGGCTATCAATGTGGCATGGTGTTTGTATGGACACGGCGTACCGATGTCGACGTACACCGAGTCGGTATGTTGTCGGGAAACAGCTGGAGACAGCTGCCGTGTAGCACCGTATGCCCGACCGTGCTGGTGCCTGCATGACTGACCACGATGGTCTTCGCAGTCGTTTACCCCACCAGGGCAGTGTTTGTTGTACGATGGCTGTTAACTCTTGCATATAGATTATTAAATATACTAAATGTCATGCAGGAAATTGAGTGATTTTGTACCAATTTGTCAGCCGTCTCAACAGTTATCAACATTGCACAATGACAATTCTATCTAATCGGGATAATTTATATACATGTTCTAGTTGTTAATTGTTTATTTTTTAAGTTAGCCAAATTATATTTAAGCTGCAATTGATACAATTACTTTGAAAACGAGCCGAAGACGGCGATGATCTCGACGCTCAGACAGGCCTCCGCGAAACATCTGGCTTCAATTTGTCAAAAAAGTTATTCATGTGGAATCTTAAGATAAATGTATGTTCTCTATGATGAGCAATGTTTGTAGTACATCGGAATATCGCAGAATAGTTCATTTTGACGCTCGGTTCGACCCAAAAGTTATCCTTGTAAACAAACTCTGGATGCAAAGAAAAAGAGCGTCTGATGCCAGTGTGTGTTCAGTCTGACGTCATAACTAGGCGTCCAGAAAGCTGGGTAAAAATATATATTCGAAAATGTCCAGTGACAGAGCATAAAATGTGGAATCTCTAATTTATTGATTTTTTGGCTTTGTGGACATGGAGCTATATAGCAGCATGTATTATAATAGTGATTCAAGCAATAGCTCTTTTTTAACAAACATGTTCTACACACAACAAACAAGAGAGCAAAATAAAATATGTTATGTTTATTATAGACATCTACATAGTAGCACAATAGTAACAGTAAGTAAACAATAGACAATAGTAAAGTGCACTGTACCAGTAGTACATACTATTTTAACATTGACAGTCAGTCGTCTGATGGGTCGCCACAACTCACATTTTGACAGCTTGATATCAGTTTATTGATGTGTACATAACAGCTAGTTTATGAAATATAACAATACAAACATCATTTAATTTGATTACTATGCATTTGAAATAATACATTACCATGGAGAAATAAGACTTCCAAACCTTTCATGCATTGTTCATGTAAATGTGTGGTTCCCAGAAAAGTCGAGATTGTGTTTGAATGTTCAAACAAAACACTATCCCATCTCACTGGACATTGTCATGGATACTGGCGATGTTATTTGTTTTGTAGACTGAACCAGCCATAACATGATAATTAATCTCTCTGTTTATCATGGATGTCAGGCACACATTTTAACTTAAATCATCAAAATATTATCTAAATTAATGTGGCGGAACAATGTTTTAATAGGTTAATAATGGAATGGGATGTAGTCCTTTTACTTAGTCAATACTGTTTAGATCATATGCCAGCAAAATAAAAACAACTCATCACATTTTCTACGTTGCGATGATGAAGAATTCGGTCTTATGTGCATCAGGCTTTAAGTTACTGTTTTTCAACCAAAGGCAGACATCTTGGAGACAATCCTTGAGCTGGTTTAGGGAGCGACAAGTATCTGATGTAGCCACAGAAATGCAGATTTGTGTCATCTGCATAAAGGTGACGATCTAAATTGAGACTTTGGATAGCAGAGCTTAGTGGCCAAATGTAAGGTGGACAAGACAGAAGCAAATTTTGGCCTTGAGTGTGAATTTCTTGCTTGTCCAGATATTGTTTAGCTAGTTGAAGACTGCAGAAGCTTTACATTTTCTGCAGTTGATCTCATGGTCCATTGCACCTTGGGTATTGATGGAACGTCTCAGGTAAGTAAAATCTAACAATTTTGATCATTCAAATTTTGACCAGTAGGTATTTCATGGTCATCCGACAGAATATTCTTGGTCTTCTTGCTGCTAGTTGTAAGACGTAGTCCTCCTGTGGCTTCACGTGGCATCCACTAGATCCTGGAGATCCTAAGTATTGTTGGACATGACTACAATACCATCTGCGAAGTCAAGATCTGACTCCATACTAATTAATGTCCTGGTGTTTCAGCGCTTTCTTCAGGACCCGGTGAATAGCTATAGCAAAGCGAATTGGTGAGTCTGCAGCCTTGAACAAGTCGCAGAAGCAGCCGGAATTGATATAGATGTGCTCAATTGCTCTGCCTACCATTT
Source organism: Ridgeia piscesae (assembly GCA_025642075.2). Classification (NCBI taxonomy): domain Eukaryota; kingdom Metazoa; phylum Annelida; class Polychaeta; order Sabellida; family Siboglinidae; genus Ridgeia; species Ridgeia piscesae. The sequence goes on from JAODUO010001029.1 coordinate 171,371, forward strand.
CCATGATTCCATATAAGAACTCTTCACAAGTAGGGTATATGGGTGCTGTTAAATGCCTGGCTCAAATCGATGTAACTAATTGCAACAGGCATCTGGAACTCTTGGCACTTCTCAATGATGCGCCAGAGAGTGAAAATCTGCTGACTACATCTCTCATTCAGGAAAAAGTCACCTGACAATATACTTTGCCAGGAATAAAAAAACAAGGTCAATCTTCTCCAGTTGTTACAGTCAGCAAAATTCCCTTTCTTACAGATATAGATGACAGGACAATCTTTCAAGTGTTCAGGGATAACTCCAGAAATCCTCACTTTGTTGCAAATCAGGCACAATCACTGAACTATCTCCTCACCACCAAATCGCTGCATCTCAGCGGTGATACGGTCCATGTCTGGTGACTTGTTGGTTTTCAGTTTCTTAATGCAACTTTCAAGACACGCCTAAAGACGCATTACTTTCTACTCTTTTTGCATTACTTGTATTGATCTTTCATATTAACCTATTTATTATACATATTTTTCTGAGTTAAGCTAAAATAATTCGTTTTATTCTACTTACTTTTTTATCTAAGAATATTATTTTTATATATTTAATTGTTGCATTTATGTGTATTCTGCTAATATGTATTTATATTTTAGGATTATTTCAATGGATTTTAATGTATGTAAAGATCGACATCGTCTACTAAAGCACTATGAACAATGTGTAACTGGATGTTAAATAAAATTGACTTTCTTTGCACCCTCTTGTGAGGAGAGCAGCTACAGGGTTTTCACGCTCGGCACGGGTAAGCAGTTTGGTCTGGTTGAGTACTTCACAAATGTGTTCTACACATCTTGCCAGCTTCCTCTCTCCACATAGCAGAACCCCTCCTTTAATTGGGTAAGATATTGTCAATATATAATAAATATAAAATAACATGTTCTCATATTGTACAATATTTATTTCATTTCTAAATAAGGCAATACAAGCATTTACCAGACTGTGTTCTGACCCAAAACTATGTAGGGTAAACAATGACAGGTTACTCATCAAGTTTGTTGTAAGATAACATGCTTATATAGTTTATTGTAGTATGTTTTAACTTACTTTGGAGCATCATTGTTGATGATGAGTATGACGTATCATAACCACAATGATTGGGGGTGCAGTGCTGTAGAGATGGCTACTTTCTCAAATTGTTCCATGTAGCAATTAGCTACTAGAGGAGATATAGGTGATCCCATAGCTTATTTAGTTGTTTGATTGCAAAAAAACTACAATTTCAATGGATGATAACATAACAAACAAAAGAACATCAGGTTATATACGCTTGCAAAATACTACAACACAAGATTGGTGATTTTGAACATGATCATTAACAGGGCAGTGATTTATAATATAAAAAGCAACCTTGAAAAACAAGTACATTGGCACAATTGAATACAATAAAACAAAACCACGAATCAGTACATAACATATTTTTTAAATGTAAACACATAACAAACACTAAGTAAAACATGGAAACATATCTTGAATAAATATGAGTAAAACGTGGCTGAAACATCTGTAAAATCTATCCACACATTTGGTGGCTTACTTTAGCATTTATTACTGTGCAACAGACAGCCATTGCTAAAAAAGTCTCTTTAGACTAGCATGTATAGCGAGTTGGCTTCTTGTGTAATAAAATAACAAGATAACAGTAATTACATGGGAAAAAATAAAACTTCCTGAAATAAGAACACACAAAACCTATACAATCCATTCTAAAAAACCACAATTATTAAGTTGGCTTTAAAAGACAAATTATGTAATTTCTACAGGGTTTGTTGATTGCACATTTAGACATAGTTGTGTGATTATAAGAAACATTGTCAAGTTAATAAAGTCACCTGTGCCAGGCAGCTTTCATTCCACTAGGCATTTTAGGCTGGCAAACATAAACATCTTATACCATCTCAGTGTCATAAAATCTGAGTATATACATAATATCCAATACAAGCCATATGCGCATCACAATATCGGTACCTTATTCTTACAGCCAATTCTTATACAGGTGTATATCACAATTCTGGCTGCATGGCTTTATTTGGCTTTGAATGACTTTCAAATGGCATGCATTGCAAATGTTAAGAAAACAATCTTCAGTCTCACATAGTACAGTTAGAGAAATAAAATGCATCTCTGGGCTTATGCATTCGAGTTAAAAAATTGGCCAAGAGGGCCTGATGTCTTTTGAACTATAGATTATGAGTTTGTAAATATGAATGAAAATAAAGTTTGGTGATTGTATGATTTAACTTACTTTGGAGCAAAAATGTTTGTCGATGAGTACGACCTTTCGACCCGTCAGCTACAGGCCTCATACACATCGACAAACTTTTACTTCAAAGTAAGTTAAATCATACAATAAACCATTCTTGGAGCCATGAATAAAGTTTGGTGATTTTTGAAATTAACGATGCATATGGGCTAAATACATGAGGATAGATAAAAAATAACTGAGGTAAATTTTCAGAAAAATTCATTCAGAGAAAGACACTTCTCAAAGCTACCAAAATGTTTGTAAACTCGCAATAATGCGATAAATACGAATTAGTCCATTCGATAATGACATGTGTTCAAAAGCGAAACTAGATGTATTCTGTCCCAAGAACTCTTATTAATTTGGACTCATATCGGGTTCTAGAACTAATTCTAAATCACATATAAATTTATATTCATGAATAAACTAAAATATAATTTCATAGTTGACATTTATTGTTCACAGAGAGGTCAACTTTGACCTTCACTTGACCTTCAAGCATCTGATTTTGACTTTGTGAAATGGATTCGACATACCCAAATACCCATAAAATGAGGTAGTATACATAACTCTTAGACAAGTGTTTCTAATGTAATCTTTGAATTTACGCACATTACAAGTTGCTCAAATTTGCCGTTTGGGGAGTCAAGCTGAATTTTTCTAGGATCTGATGAGTCCAAATCAACCAAAATATTCTTGTGATAGAACATTTATAGATTCACTATTGAAAATGAGTGCTTTTAATCATCTTTGTGCAAGTTTTTAAATGTATCACTATATATTGCGAGTTTACAAACACTTTGGGTGCGTTGTCTTCCTCCCAGTGGTTTTCTCTGAAATTTTAACAGTTGTTTTTTCACCCAAACTCATATTTTAGTCTGTATGCATAGTTGATTTCAAAAATAAAAACAAACTGGGTATTAACAATATTGTCATTAGGTGAAGCAATGCCTCATCTTGAGAGTAGTTTTCACAGGCCCTCATAACTTTTTTTTAATTTAAAAACAAACTAATGCATTCACATTCAATAGGAAACAATATAATAAATATATTTAAAAATAGCATTAATTAACTGACATACTAAAATTCCAAATAAAAACAGACAAGACACATGAGTACACTTTGTTTATAAATAATTAAAAAGTTCATGTGATAGCAGTTCATCAAGCTACAGGTATCCATTCCGCATTGCAACACCCAAATCAGTGATAAGTACATTTAGCAGTGTTCCACTCAACTAGTAGTATATATAGTAATGACTCTTTAAATAAACAAATATATGGCTGGTATACCCACATTAATTGTAAACATGGCATGCTTTAATAATACTGTTAACTTAAGCAGCAAAAGTAAGGCAACGTATTTGTTGGTTATTCAATACTGACTGCCTTTGGCCTATGAAGAGTTTGCGAAACGCTGTAAGCATGGCCGCTTAAGATTGGCATATTGGATTTCTAGCCACATTTTCATGGTTGCAGCCTTTTTGGTGTACCTTGCTAATGCCAAATACATGAGGGAGATTTTTGATTTGGCATTCATCAAATTTATCACATATATAACCTCTCACATATATGGACATATTAAAATACAATACCGTATATCTGAAATAACTAATAACAGGAAATATAGTCACTGAAAATGTTTGTACTTGCAATGAGGAAATGTTAAACAAATTTGTGTGAATATAATTGTTTCATTAATCAAAATTAACTTAAAGAACAAATGCAGACCATGAATTTACTTTTTAAATCTCAACTGTGCTCAACTGATATTTTAGTTCTTTTTATTTACAAAATGAGTGGAAATATTTAATATCTTAGGATAAAATGCTTCAGTAATCAAATCAACTACATATTCAGTGTACAAGTCTGGCAAAAATTATGTAATATCTTCCCATATAGTATTAATTCATTCAGTATAGTTTCATTATTATTTAATGTTTCTATTTGTGAAAACATAATTGAAAATACTTTTGTGCATTACCCTCATTATTATTATAGTAAAGAAACATACAATTTGATTTATTTATTAAACTCAGAGAATTATAGAAAGTATCACAACTTTCTTTTCAGTCTTGTAGTAATTAATATTTTTGTTGTAATACAAAATAATAACTACGATGTTGAATTCATTGAGGGGCATTTGTTACAGGGACTTTTGTTCTGGAATCCCCGGAACGCACAATTCAATTTAGACAACACATCTTGCTGGCTTTGTGGATACATGTATTGTTGTTTGAATCTACTGATTGGCTGTGACTCTTCATCATGTTAACTGTTAGCTATAAAGTCAAATCAAAAAGTCTGTCTCTTCAGCTTTCTTGATGGCATTGCTAGTAGTGATGTTCTAATGACACGTTGTGACTCGACTCTAAGCCAGGAAGTGTGTGTGTCTGTGTGAATCTGGATGACCCAATATTTATTTAATAAAAACGTAACATGAACTATACTTTTATAGCAACTGTTGGCTTTTTCATTTGCACAAGTCAGTCAGCTTTTGTTTGGTGAGTGACTGTCTGGTTAGCAGCTGTCTGAGCACCATTACGACACAAGACTTGCAACTTGTCAAAACTTATGCATCTGTCTGTTTGTCTCACAAATACATCTCCATTGGTTAGAACTTCATTTAACTACCTATCAGTTCGAGTCAAGAAACTGTATGCTAATTGTTTCTACCAGTGCCAACCTCACTGCATTCTTCTGTAGTACAACAATTTTCTTGTTCTTGATTTGACAAGTTCATTATCTCTCCAGTATTACGTACTTCACTGCCTGAATTTGCTTGATATTGATGACTTTTTACGACCTCAGTCATGTCGACAGCTATGGCACTAACGTAGTTTGTCAGGTAGTTCAGCTTCCCTGGCAAACTCATCCGGCGTACTAACAGGGGATTTGTAGCATCAAGTTTTGTCAGAAAGTCGACGTATTCACTAGTTTCCTGCATCAGACTCTCCACCTGTTCATCATCAAGCATTGATACACTTGCAATGCTCTCGCTGTCAGTGTCTGAGAACTCATCGAGGAGATTGTCATGACTTGCTCGGTGTAGTCGGAGGAAACGTTGCCGTGCAAGGTCCTTTGTTTGCTGCACACGCTCCATCACTTCAGCATTTGTGTTCATGGTGTGCTCTCGTTCACTATTGTTCTCACTGTCCGGTGATGACATCGCTGTGCTGAATGCCAATGACTTCTCTGAATCTGGACTAGTTAGTGTGAGTGCAATGGAAAAGTTCTCTGGTGGAGATGCCTCTCCTCTTTCGGGAACTTCCTGAATGTTTTTCTCAAGTACATTTGTTGTAGTTTTTGTAATTACATCTTCCTTATCAGTGACTTTCTCAACACTGGAGGACATAGAGGTTTTAGCGACTGTAGCACATCCTGTGGTGAAAGTCTTCTCAAAGTTTCTAACTTTGTTGAACACTGCAGACTTTCCAATTCCTGCCATTGCTGGTGACTTCATCTGCTGCTTTGATGTCACTGTTTTGTCTTTAAACATTGGCATGCACTTCTCTGAGACAAGTAGCTCTGTGCAAGAAATGTTCTCACTGCTAGCCAGTTGGTTTTTATTTTGGTCACCCCTTTCGCTTTTTATTTTATTTCTATTGCTGTCATTGTAACAGAGGTGCCCTTTCAGATCAGTAGTTTCTTTATTTGAACTGTAACCAACACTATCATTAACAGGGTCATATTCTACAATTGTGTCTTTCAGTTTGTTTCTGGTAGTGCTATTTCTGGGTTGATGGGGGACATCTGTGCAATTTTCAGTGACTGTTGGAGCCTCCTTTTCCTCAGACACAACACATTTTCCCAGTGATATATCAAGATGCTGTCTGTCATTGCCCGGTGAGTCGGTATTCTGAATGACTTCTGTCTGTGCTGCTGGTTTCCCTGATCCTGCATACAAGTTAATGTCCCTATCACTAAAGCGTCTATTTAAACACCCCCGCTGATCTACATCATCCCTGGACATGCCTTTCTCACAAAGCTCCTTTGCTGCCAAAATGCTTTTATCTGATTCCTCCGGTGGGGGCGATGGTGTTTCCGCACCTACCCCTATCCCACGGTCTCCCATCTCCTGTCGGAGTTTTGCTTCCGCACGAAGTTGATGGATTTCGTCACTGATCTTTTCCAGTCGGAATAAAGTATCTGCATAGCTCTTTTTTGCACTTGATACCCCTTGCTCTAGTTGGGTGACATACTTCTTGCCGTCCTGTATTGAAAATAATGACAGATTACAGTTTTTAAAGTACACAGTGTTTCTGGTTCCATTAACATGTCTCAATTATATGATACGGTATTATTTGTTTTAAATGCCCTATTAGTAGTGTTCTGCCGCATTAGTTCCATTTCATTTAGCAAAAATTCAAATTTTAAGTAGTAAAATGGTTTTTTTAATAACATACTTACATGCCAAATTCAACTGATGGTTTACGTGTTGCATAGGTTAATCCGCAATCTATTATTCAGTGTCCTAAATAAAGTGTTTCAAAATTTTTAGATGTTCCCCAACTATTACCCCAGTCCCAGCACCTATCACACCAGTCCTAGGATATTCCAGTGTAACATTGCACAATATTGCACAAAACTTGATTGACTTGACATGAATGAGATTTGTTGGGTTCCTGCTGTTGGCTTGTGTGAAATGATGGCAGGAGTGGTAGCTGGAGTGATTGATCTATTGTCAACTCGAGTAATGTGGGTTTTTGACCACAGTGGTGCAATCTAGTGTTCTTTTATTAGTAGTTTGCATGATTCCTGAGACACCTAACTTTCAGCAAAACGTGAGGGATGATTGCTTGTAAGGGAAAGCAATTTATTCCAACTAATGAAAGACCATTCGCTGTCACTGCTCTGGAATTTGGTATGGGGATACAAACAGAGGAAGTTATCTATTCCAATGCGTGGCAAACAGCTCTATCGCACACCACTCCCAATGTGTTATGATGGCATTGGAAATACGTTGGGAGTAACTGATCCCACTGTGTGAGTCAGTCGGTCTGCCTGAAGGTTTGACTGGCTTGTGGTATGCTGCACTAGCAGTGTGATGCTGTGCATGTGCCATAATAAGAGCAGCATGAAGACAAGTCAAAAAAAGTTTGTCACTATGTCCCGCATTGTTTGTTGATGTAGACAATATGCAACAATATCACTGATAAGCTGGACAATTGGTGAACAGAGTGATATATTGTAAGGTAAATTGCCTGCAATTCCAGAACATTGATATGTGAAAGGGTTTCTTGATCTGTGAGTTTAAAAAGTGTAGACCCTGTCAGAGACCTACAAATTTTAAACTCATATCTGATGCATCTATGAAAATGCTGGCCTCAAGTTGGAGAAGGATTACAGGAGCCCTAAAATACACTGCAGATCGACATTCAACATAATATCAGTTCTCTTCAAGAATCCTGGTTTAGAATTATGAATTGGTGTGCACAGTTCAGACTGAAATTCAACTGTTCTGATATACAGAACTATTGTTCTCTGCAGTGTGGGCATCCCACAATATTATGTATTGTCATATTATCATATTTTAGTAGAGTACTTTTTATATTAGCACATTGTCTTGCTAATAACATTTATTTATCTGTATTTAAATTTTTTATATATCTGTATTTTATTTGTTTGTATTTGTTTGTATTTTTTTTATTTATTTATTATTTATTTATGTATTTCTTTTAAGTTATTAATATTTTTATGAGGACCACATTGGAAATAAGTGTACGTTTGTGTGCTTTAATGTGTTTATCTTCAGTAATATTATATAAATAAATAAATAAATAAATAAATAAATATATAAATAATATATATATATATATATATATATATATATATATATATGCTTATTCCTTTATTTGCTTTTGCATCTAAACTATGCTTAATTGTCATGTATATAATTGTTCACCAAATAAACTCAATCAATCAATCAATCAATCAATCAATCAATCAATCAATCAATCAATCAATCAATCAATCAATCAATCAATCAATCAATCAATCAATCAATCAATCAATCAATCAATCAATCAATCAATCAATCAATCAATCAATCAATCAATCAATCAATCAATCAATCAATCAGAGGAACAACTTTCTCTGCTGACACTAAACAATCCCTAGATGCTTGTCAAAGCTTGGCTGGTGTACCTTTGTTTGTTGCCAGGTACATGGTGTACAGGTACGTCCCTTGTATGGCAGATGTGGATCCCCTCGGGGGGACAGCACATTAATAATATGGAATAGTGTAGGCGTACCATAGGAGAATGGAAAACTCTTATTCTAAACCCAGGTAGCTGAAAGTTGTTAACCTTGGATGATACTTCAGCTAGGAAAAGGTAAACTCTTGATTCCAAACTCCTACATTTTATGGCCACCTTCTATTGTCTCATGGCCATACCTAGGGGAGCAGACCTTGACCATAAATCAGTACTCTTCTGCCAACTGCTGCTGCATTATTTGTACCAAGTTGTATCGGCCTTGCCTTAGCCTTGGATATATCAGTGACCAGGAGATGGAGGTCCAGCTGCATGGCTACAACCTTTTCTCCATATCATTTTGCATTGGCTTGCGTCCTGAAGAAGGAGAAACTTCAGATTCGTCACACAGCGAAGAAACATCACGCGAAGCAATAGACTACTGGTAATAAACCTCAGTGCTTGATTGGCATAGACCGAGGCACCAGGAATGCTTGCGTCAGTGAGACGGGTCGTTGGATTCCAGTGGACAGCTACTGCCTGCCTAAGCTGGGCAGCCCCCAGTCAAAATGGTGCTGTCCCACCACAGTTCACTTGCCTCAATTGGTGTTGGGGACTTAGGGTTCTTTAACCCGATAAGTGGACTGAACGTCTTGCACCAGACAAAAGAAGTACAAAGCATACAAGAATGCAACTGTAATTAAACTGGGAACCTGGAATGTGTACACACAATGACAACCAGTTTGACAGAGAACCTCGAATAGGTAAGAGACCACCGAAAAACTTGACGTTGACATTGTTGCAGCACAAGAAACACGTTTGGCTGACTCAGGTACCTTCCTTGAAAAGGACTATACCTCCTCCTGGCAAGGACTATACCTCTTCCTGGTAAGGACTATATCTTCTCCTGGCAAAGACTATACCTCCTCCTGGCAAGGACTATACCTTCTCCTGCAAGGACTATACCTCTTCCTGGTAAGGACTATATCTTCTCCTGGCAAAGAATATACCTCCTCCTGGCAAGGACTATACATTCTCCTGACAATGACTATACCTTCTCCTGGCAAGGGAAATGACTTTGCTGTCAGTAACTCCTTACTGAAAGTGATCGAATTTGGTGTAAATGAAACAGAGTAACTTTTCACACGCAGACTGCACACATCAATCAGTTGGATCTGTTAACTTTGTTAGTATAAATGCTCCAACCTTGAAAATTTGCTGAGGAAATTAAAATTGAATTCTACAACCTTCTTGAGTCCATCATTAGCCAGATTCCAGACAGGAGCAGTTGTTGCTACATGGAGGTGTCAGTGCTAGAGTGGACAATAATCATGACTCCTGGGCCTTGTGTCTGGGGCAGCATGGTGTTTGGAAAATTTAAAAAATGGATGACGATTTCTGGAGCTGTGCTTATACCACAATCTGTGCATCATAAACTTTTTCAAGATAAAACCATAGCACAAGGTGTCTGTGCTGGGATCTTGGGTGCCTCCATGACACCTTGTGCTGTGGCTTTGTATCAGCAAGACGACTATTTTACTGTAAGTGAATTAATTTGTTTAGGAAATTTATTTAGAACACTAAATAATACATTGCGGATCTTGGTTTATTCAACTCATAACCCACTTATGAAAATGTACAGGCTAAGTAATTCTATATTTTTAGAATTAAAATACATATTTATAAGTAACATATTTACCTGGCTCCATCGCTTCACAAGGTGCAATAGATTAGGGCACGCCCAAGTTGCTAGCCATAATTAATAAAATGAAAAAAATGACCTATCCCCACAGCTCCCACCACTCCATCCAATCACTGAGTCTCTTCTCTTCGCACTTGGCAAAAAGGTTCATACTGTGATGGGTAATCTCCCTATAGCGGGGAAGGAGGGAGGGTCATATGGTGAAGCGACGGAGCCAGGTAAGTATGTTACTTATAAATACATATTTTAATTCGAAAAAATATAGAATTTATTGCCTAACATAGACTTAGCCTGGCTCACAAGGTGCAGAATCTAGGTGAATGGATGGTGGGATATAGACAATGTTACCTCTAATGTTTGGTGCAGAAATGATTTTGCAGCCACTACCAATCCTAGTTGAATGAGATCGGCAGAATAGAGAGATAGGTTCTTGAGATAAAAGTCAGTGAAGGTGTTATGACAGCGGCAGGTATCAGCTCGCAGAATGTGTTCCATGGAGGCCTGTCTGTGGAATGCGAGCGATGCAGCCATGGATCGTACCTGTTGTGCCTTAACCTTGTGGGACTCAAGGAGAGGTGTAGGGGAATTTGTGTAGCACTCCAGAATCGTTTTACGGATCCACCCGGAGATTGTGGATGGTACAATGTGTCGTTTATGCCCTGGTTTGAACGACACAAAGAGGAGGCGCTTGTGCTCCCTCCAAGGCACGGGCCTCTCTACGTAGAATCTTAGTGCCCATATTGGGAACAGGAGTCGATCTTCAGCTATGCCATAGCTCAACTGACGGTCAAGTGTTGGAATTGTGCATGAAAGGATGCATTTCGGGCCCTTGCGCAAAACTTGCGTCTTTGATATGAATGACAGGTCCATTGTAGTCGGGCATGTTCAAAGGCATGGATTTCGCCCGACATTTGCCGGAAGCAAGCGCGATGAGGAAAACTGTCTTCTGTGCAAGCAGCTGATCCGATGTTTGGTCTAGCGGTTCCAAAAGGTGGTTCTGTCAATGCTGACAAAACTAAGGCGAGATTCTACTCTGGAAAATGACGTTGATGGTGCCCGTTCCATTTTGATATTTCAAAGTAGCGACTTCAGTGCAGGATTCCTCCCTACTTCCGCACCGGAAGTGGCACGAAGTGTGTTGGCGATTGCCATCTGATAGCTTGCAATGGTCGAGATGGCCAAATGTTTCTCCGTGTGAAGGTGGAGAAGAAAATCCGACACTACACTCTCAGTAGCCGAGAGTGGATTAATGTGTTGTATGTTACACTAAGCAGTGAAGATCCTCCAGTTGGACTCATAGATCGCCAGAGTAGACTCTCGCTGGGGTCTACTGACACGGGAGGCAACGTCGACCGAACGGTCTCTGCTGCAGAGGGTATCACGGATACCCTCCACGCATGTAGCTGGAGATTGGACGTATCTCGATGGATCTGACCTCAAGGCAGGGATAGTAACCGAGGAATGTTGGGTATCCGGAGTAGTGGGAACCAGATCGCCTGGGGCCAGTGTGGGGCAATGAGGATCAGTTCGCACTGGTCCTGTTGGGCCTTCTCGAGCACACGTGGTAACAGAGCTGGTTGTGGCTATGCGTATGCTTACATGCATTCCAGCTCATTGACAGAGCATCTACTGCCATGGCTGATGGATCTGGAACAGGGGACTCAAATAGTGGAAGTTTGTGATTCCACCTTATTGCAAACAGATCCAATAATGGGATTCCACATTCCCGTGTCAGTGCTCGGAAGACAGATCGATGTAGAGACCATTCTGTACATGACATCTGGGAAGGGCATAACAGAATGTCTGCAAGGACGTTCAATCTCCCAGGGATGTGTCGTGCCCGGAGTTGGCCTGAAACATGAGGAGTAGCTTCTTGGTCCATCTGCACAGCTGTATTGACCTTGTTCAGCCCTGCTTGTTGATGTAGGACACTACAGTGGCGTTGTCTGATGCAACCAGGACTGTCAGATCCATAAGCTTCCGCAGCCAGTGGAGCATGGCTCTGTGTATGGCTTCTAACTCGAGTACGTTGATGCGAAGTGTTTTCTCGGTTGTTGTCCATACACCGGACACCGCCATTGCATTCCAATGTGCTCCCCAGCCGATGTTCAATGCATCTGTGAACAACTGAGTGTCTGGTTTGTCCCCTCAGAACATTGTGTGCTGACTTCCACCACTAGAAATCTTCCTCCACCGTGGGTGAAAATAGGAATCCACAAGTTGCTGGTTAAAACATTGAAATCCCAATGTTGAGAGATGCAATGTTGGGCTTCGTGGGTGTGCAGCCGTCCCAGAGGAACCATTTTCTCTGTGGACGCAAAGAGACCGAGCAGGATCTTCCACGTATGTGCACATCCTCCTTGGCTTAGCAGGAATGAACGAATCAGTGCTTGATTTTGTGATATCGATCCAGAGTTGGAGTGATTTGGAAGGAAACCAGGTCGAACTGGTATCCCAGAAAAAGGAATTTCTGTTTTGGGATCAGTTCTGACTTCTTGTCGTGAATGAGGAGGCTCATCGTGTGGCAGAGATTGAGCACTTGTACAGGGTCTCGGAGGCACTGGTCGTGAGATGGTGAATAGATGAGCCAGTCGTCCAGGTACTGACAGCGATTGATGCTCATCACGTGTACCAGCATTTAATCTGTGTCATAATCTTGGAGAATACCCAAGGTGCTGGAGAAAAGCCAAACGGCAGTGCCCGGAATTGGTATATGGTGTACCGAGTCAGAAAACGAAGACTTTTTGGTAACCTCTGTGGATGGGTATGTCATAATAGGTATCCACAAGATCGATGGAAGTGACCCAGGCATCTCGAGGGAGAAATCGCTGAATGCTTTCCACACTCTCCATCGTGAAGTGGGGAATCTCTAGGAAGAGGTGACTGTAACACCCGGGAGATGTAGTGTCGCAGACTACCTCTACAACGGTGTTTGTTGCATGGACTGTATCAGTGACCGGGGGGCTGTGCGCTTCACGATAGAGCCCTTGTCTACAAACACAGATGGGGCACCCGTCATGGAGGGGACACTCTCCGGAACTGAAGACGGAAACCGACTTCCAGAACATTGCACACCCACTCGCTGCATCTCCTTCGTCTCCAGACATCGCAGAACAGTGACAGAGTTCCCACCTTCCTTGTTAGCAAAGGAGGTAACACGACCACCTGCCGTGGTATGTCTAGAGGGTTGATGGTCGCGTAACGATTGGGCTGACTGGTGCCCTAGTCCTGGGACACAGGTAGTCCTGACCTGTGTCATCGTCCTCCTCGTTGGTGAAAGGGACGTCCTGAACCACATCCTCTAGTGGCCAGAAAGGGCTGCTGACGTGAGAACGACAGTGGCATTGGCATAGCAGCCTGCCGTCGTTGCGTGAATCTAGCTGGTGCTGACCGATGTGGAGCAGCACGTTTTTTACCGACGGTAAAGGTGCCGAGCCACTCTATAGGGTATACTCTCATTGCCGCCTGGCCACCTTGTCCTGCAACTGTAGCTTAATTGCGAGCTCATTGAATAGTGGCGAAGCCCCAAATGGAGCAGTACGAAAGCGCTCCCGTTCCATTAGTGGCACAAGGGGAGAGACTCCTCATAGAGCTTGGTCCTGTTGATGCAGTAGGATGTTGTAGGCGATGGCGCAATCCAAGGTAGCACCATCGTACCAAGCCGTTGCCACTGACTGAAACAACTGTAAAGTTGCCTTAAGCTGTTCCAACAGCTGTTCTGTGGATACGCTTCCAATGTCCACGTGGTCAATCAGTCCTTGTATGGACCGATTGAGGGCAGCTCCCGTCCAATCCTGGAAGGAGGAGATACACAGCCGTCGGCGTGTCATGGCTGCGAGGTCACGGAAATACTTCTGCTCCGTGCTGAGTCATGCTCCCCCCACCTGAGACCGAGAAATCTCGGTGAAGCTCTTATCTACGACAGGGGAGTCTCGTGAAAACAGACAATCTGTAGAAGAAATCTCTAACGGAGAGTACAGGGTCTCTCTGGAGCGAAGTACCAAAGTAAATTGGTGTGAATTGCCCACCTGAGGGTTTTATAATTCCTGCTGAATTTTCTGAAGTGATTGACAGACGTGGCACTGTGCGAGGGACAAGACTGTCAGTCGCCAGCAATTCATCAGAGAGAAACGTGTGGGCCAGTATGACCTGTTCTGAATGTGATATATTGTCACATTGTTCGTCCGGTTGTACGGTAACTGATTGTGGAGCTGGATCAGTGTTGTTCATGTTCGTTGACAGAACTCCAGGCACCATCGTCATCCGAACAGGAATACACGAGCCTATTATCAAACGCTGCGTGAGCCCGAATAGGAGAACGGCAAGAAAACATACTTTTTGTCTGTCACACTGCCGGGCGTAACCAGCAGCTTCTGCCGGTGTACGGCATGAGTACTCGCCTACGTAATGTCGCTAGTGGGGAAGTCATGTCTGGGAATCGCCTGTGTATTCCGGGGCCGTTTCAACGCCCAGTCAACCGTTAATTTCGGTGGGAAATTTCACCAGCCGAAAACCGGTTCTTCCAGCCGCGAGTGGGTTGCGGTTTGCGAAACAGGCCCCCGTGTCACGGAGTCGGCGAAGGCAAACTCTGGTTTTAATGCGACAAATTGTTTCACGTAATTGCAGTGTGTTTGTTCGGTTGCGACCTCAACTACATCGAGAAACGCAATTGTTGTAATGCATATTGACGACAACCGGTTGCGATCGCCCTAAGCGTAGCCTAACGCTGTGGCGGTTTCTGATTGGCTTCGGTCGGTGACCTGCGCCGAACGAGGTAAATCTCCGGCTCTCCGGAGAACTGGCCGGGTCTCCGGCCTTGGGTATTACATTCTGCCGAACGTTGTTAATCTCCAAGGTTCGGTCGGACCTCTGGGTTTTGGGCTCCGGCCCTCCGGGCTCCAGCCTCGTCTCCGTTCTATCCAGAGGAATGTCACCGGTTTTCCGCCTGGCCCGTCAACGTAAGTCCATAGACATGGATTCCTGGGTATTTTGCTTGGATTCTCATTTTGGGAATCCAACGGGCAGGACTATTTTTTGTCCGGCCAGTTCCGTCAAACGCCTAGATCTTAACTAGGCCTCCGGGAGCACAGCAGGACCGATTATTCGCGCCTCCAACGACGGTTGAAACATCGCTAATCGTGCGTTGGTAATATCGGCTGTTCACGAAGACGGTTGAGAATATCTTCCAACCTGTACTAACAGTCACGGTCTTGGAATATCTCCGGGGATGGCCGGAGAAAACCCAAGGAAGCTGCTGCTAACCCGCTTGTGGCTGCTACATGTGTCAGGCACCTTCGTTTCTGAAACGGAGTGGTGTTTATACTATTCCATTCCATACTTAATCAGTCCACTGTGAACAAGTGTCGTACTTGTCTGTAATACCGTGACAAGAGACACTTGTTCGGATGATTATCGCCGCCGCGCATGAGTCTAGTGCAGACGGTGGCGTTTTCGGTGAGTCGTCCGCCATTACAAATTGAAATGGCGAAGTCTAAAAACGGCTAATAATAAAAAAATACAACTGAAAAGTGGTCTGAAAACAGCCCATTGTATTGCAGAGGTGAAAAGAAAAACAATAAACCGTAACTTTGTTTAAACAAATTATGATATCAGCTCACAAAACTGATAAATACGGAGCTATGCGAAGGCAAGACTTAAACGATGGCGGTGCCAAGTAAGAAGAGAAGAGACTCAGTGATTGGATGGAGTGATGGGAGTTGTGGGGATAGGTCATTTTTTTCATTTTATTAATTATGGCGAGCAACTTGGGCGTGGCCAAGTCTATTGCACATTGTGAAGCGATGGAGCCAGGCTAAGTCTATGTTAGGCAATAAATTGTTATGCAACAAAAAACATAGTTTAACCACCAGTATGAGCATGGTGTTATTGCAAAATGTTGTACATAAATACTTCACAACTAGTTATCTATATATCAGAGTAGAAAGTATTACTATTTACAATCAAGAAGTACCATATTTTTCATAGTAACTAAATTATCTATTCAATGAACCATACTTTGTTAGATCTCTTTTAGCATTTGTTCATGTTAAAGGATATAAAATCATGGTATTAGAAACAATTAATTCCATACGTCCACAGAAATTAACATTGTATGTAACATCCAGACAACATTTAACAAATATAAAAAATACATTTGTGGTACAAATTTGATTTAAAATCCGCCGTACAGCGATTCCCGTGGAACGTTGAAATTTAATTAACTACGCTATCTCATGGTACTGTCTCATCAGATATGGTATATACATACTCGCACCAGGACAATCCTTTCCACGCATTCAGAGATGCTTGTTCAAGCATAACAAGTGGAACCATCTATTTCTTTTTGATGGTAACATTGCTGCATGTTTCTAACTGTCATTTATCAAGATTTGTCTGGATAAATGATATTCAGAAACATACACCAACATTATTCACAATTACCATATTTTAATATTTGCTGCAAATACATAATTACAAAAAACTTATTTTGTTTATATTATCATTAAACCTAATGGGCCAAGAGTTCCTGGAGTCCTCTGGACTGTATAATGAGTTTGAAATTAGGAATGAAATGTATTGAGTAAATTATTGTCACTGCATAGTCTCTTCACCGTAATCACCATCACCATCAGAATGTTGTACAATAACTCATTATACTTGTTTTAACTTTCGAACCAAAATTTATCTCTGTAAACATGCTCTCTGAATGTATGGAAAGGGTCGGCCTGGTGTGAGTATAATCTCTGTATAACATCACATCTAGGTATCTGGAATAGTGAGTGCATATTCAGAAGAAAAAAAGTTCAGTGACATAGCATAAAAAGTGGAATTGCTAATTTATTGAATTTATTTGATGGACATGAAAATATATAGCAGGATCTAAATAACATTAATTCAGTCAATAGGTTTTTTATTTTAAGGAAAATATTTGGTTTTAGGGTAGGATAACAGTAAGAATGCAAAATAGTAAATTTCTCTTAATCTATAGCTGAACACTAAAACAAATAATAATTTACTAATGTACCTACCTCCATACGTTGGTGAAATTTTGCTTTCAATTCAAAGTAAGGTCTACAAAAACACAGGAAAACTAAATATTTCATATGAAAATATGACAGGTAGGATTCAATGCAGTGTATAAAGAATATACTGTTATACTGAGCATTACTCAAAGCAAACAATAGTGTGCTCCCATTAAGAATCACTACTGCTCCATGGATATCAACAAAGTTATGATGCATAAAAAGACCATTGTGTACCAAATGTACATCTAGTTATACCAGTACATAGATGACTGGCTGGTACAGGCTACACCACTGTCACAATGTAGTCTAAATAAATGTACACTAAATAACTTTCATAATTATTGTAGATAAACATGACTACTGTGCATGTGCCAAATAACGTATTACTCAATGTACAGTTATTTCTCGTTTATCTGCACACTTTGGTTCCCAAGGTTTTTGTTCAGATAAATGAAACATGCTGCTCAGTGAGACACCTTAGTATACATGGTATCAAATGTGCGGATCATGAAACAAGAGGATTATTGAAGACTGGATAAACAAGAAATGACTACCGGTATATGACAATTATTTATTTTCATATGTATAGAAGCAACCATCTAGAAATTTAGAAACATGAAATTTGCCCCCACATTGGTCAGGTTTCTCAAGTTCTGTAAAGAACACCAGATCTGTGATCACTGGATAACTGAGACTCTTGTGTAGTTTATATTGTCTCTCATAATTACACAAGGAATTCTAGAGCATTTCATGAAAGTCAAGAGCTGAGACAATTCAAGCTGCCTCGACAACTAAATTTTTGCAAAGCAACTACACTATCTCAAGAAAATGGGTTTTCTTTCAAGAATAAATATTTGACAAAGTTTACCATGATGGATTTATTAGGACATGTAGTATTCTCTTTCTACAAGGCATATGTCAAGACTGGCTCTCTTCTCATAAGACAGGTATCAGGACTCGACAATGGCTCTCTTCACATAAGACAGGTTTCAGGACAGGGCAATGGCTCTCTTCCCATAAGACAGTTATCAGGACATGGCAATGCCTCTTTTCTCATAAGACAGGTACCCCTGGTATTAGGACATGGCAATGGCTCTCTTCACATAAGACAAGTATCAAGACTTGGCAATCGCTCTTGTTGCACAAGACACATGAAGACTTGGCAAAAGCTCTCTCTTTTGAAGACACCTATCAAGATTTGACAGAGGCTCTCTTGTGACGAGCCATCTATCAGGATTTGCCTATGGCTCTCTTTAAGTCACGTATGACTGAGTACCCACAGGACATAACAATGGGTCTCTTGTGAAAAGGCACTTATCTGCACTTGGCAAAGAATCTCTTGTGAACATGCATTTACTGGGTACCATGATTTTGGCAATATAGTTCTCTTGCCTGAAGACACCTACCGGGACTTGGTAATGACTCTCTTCAGGTCTTTCTGCAACACTTTCACAAGTTGTTCTGCTTCATTGAACAGACCTGCTGTCTGCTGATGTTCCAACTCACTCTCCAATCTCTCTGTCTCCGCTTCATTTACCTGGCCATAAAGAGAATGAAAGTTTATTCAAAACACTAGCAGCAATATGTACATGAAAAACATATATATATATATTATATATATATATATATATATATGTATATATATATTATATATATATATATATATATATATATATATATATATATATATATATATGAGCAAAGATACAAGAACTGGAAGACTTTGATTTTCTAAACTTCTGAGCTTTGCTGGATATTATTCAGTGGATACAGGACAACAAGTGATGGCATGGCTTATTGTTTCAGGCTGTTCATGAAACTGCAATCCAGGAATGTAATATGTTTGATATGGCAGTAAAGATAACAATATTACCAATAAATTTGTCGTTGGATATAATCTATTATACATTGTAGTTAGCATTTCAACTTAAATTAACAATAGTTTGATAAAGTGTAAACAATCAGAAGATTTTGAAACTATGACCTAAGTGTTGAATGTTATTTTGCAATGAATTGTGACCTACTCTTGTTGTTGCATGATTCAGCATTTCCTGCCATGCTGGATCAAATGGCTGACCCTTCTTGAAGTAGCCCTGCTCTGCTAGAAAAACCATTTCTTTGGCAGCCATTAGCTGACTGCATGCACGGTCAAACTTTAGGGTGGCATTCTGGGTCTCCACCTGAGCCTGCAAAAAGTGACAAAATTGGATGACGGAAAAGAGTAATTCCTAAAAAATAGGTTGCTTCGAGAGCTACCTACATGAAATATCTGGTAGTCAAAAATTCCTTAATCATTTATTGTGTACAGTGTATAACATGTTAACTAAAATTTTGGGATAACATCTACGAGGCCATTGCGCTACTGTAGACAATCGAGGAGCAGAGTGTGATCGATCGTGTTGAACGCAGCACTTAGGTCAATGAGCATGACGATAGTGCTTTGACGGTGGTCTAAGGTCATCCTAATCTCATTCACAACACAAAAAGGGTGGTCTCGGTCGAATGGATATGCTTGTAAGCAGATTGAAAAGGATCAGTCAGTGATTGGTTGACTAAATGAGTGATCAATCTGGTAGCCACTACTTTTTTATTATCTCGGAGAGTGTGGTAGATGGCTGATTGGGCGGTAGTTGTGTATCGTATCCTTACACAGAGACGGTTTCTTTAGAATCGGATATACCAGAGCATACTTAAGTTCATTCGGCATTTCCCCTTCTGTTAAGCTATCGTTCGTTATACTGGAAGCATATAAATTGCAAGTTTCTCAATGTTCTGCTTTACATGATCTGAGGACAGCGGATCAAGTGTGCTTGTACTTGTACTTAAAGCTTCCCAATCATATCGTTTTGCCCATCGCCAATCCTTTTCTTTTATACATAATTCAAATTATTACACTGCCCATTTAAATATACATTAGTTTTCATTCACATTTTCATAATAATATCTTGGACATAGAAAACTAGGATAACGTTTGGACAACCAGTACGGTACAAATTTTCAATATGAAAAAGACTATATATCAACTGGTTTGCCATAAAATAGTTTTTATGTTTTAACCAAAAACTAATTAAAACATTTGCAAAAGTAGGTAGGTAGGTTTGCTTTTTCATGAAATTAGCATGAAACATGAGGAGCAAAACAATCGGTATGAGTATTCAGCTTTCAGGATATTTTTCAAAAAATACTTTTATTTGAGTAGCTTTTTCAAGAGTTACTCTTTTACTCAAGTACCAAATGTACTTGTTAGAGCTCAGAGGCATGCATGTACACTCCCATAAGGCCCCCTTCGCCAAAAGCCACCCATACTATGTGGCCATAGTTCCACTGCATTAGTGTTTTCTAATATAAACCACCCATCACCAATAGTCATCTGGCTAACACAGTCAATGGTCGGAGTTACAGGAACAGACTTCCTCTTGACAGCATCCAATATTGCTATTTTTAATCAAAACAAAATGTCAATGTGTATAACAAATTAAGTAGGCCTATCATACACATCCATGGGTTGGCATTAGTACTTGTAATAGAAATCACATCATCTATGCCAAACCAACAGTTATTTACCTATATGCCAATACACATAATTGTTGAATTAATATTCCTGGCCAAAAAACATGTTTTCTTTTCCATATTAATTGACAGTTCCCCCCTCAACAGAAGCCACCTGCCTTATATGGCCCCTTTAGATTTGCAGAAGGGTATGTAAGAGTGGCACTACAATACATATGTTAAAGTATACAAACCTCTTTCAAACGTAGACGTGCTTCATAGTATGGTCTAGCTTTTTCTATACAGCTGCCAAGTTTCTTGGCCAAGGCATTCAGCTGTTGGGTTGATTCAGTCAAATTCTGTCGAAAATTTGCTCTGGCCTCCTGTAAAGAAATGATGTCATTTAATCACATCATTTGCATTCTTAAGCATAGCTTTATCTAGAGACCCGTCCACCCGTCATTTGGAGGGCAATTTCAAATATGGACGGGGGAAATTTTTCGAGGACGGGCTACAACCCGTCACAGTGTGATAAGGCCCCGTCCTGGCAGTTTATATGACGGGTGTCACCGTGTCATCACTGGAATATAACGTGTTCTGTATCCCCCAGAAACAAATATTTCCAGTACTGTGAATTCCTAGCACGGCGCTCAAAGATGCCTACCACCACACTATTCACGCGTACACTGCAGGCGTAGCTGTAGCGCAGCGCAAGAAGCTCATTTTACACATGCGTGTAGGGCGCCTACTCACAGCGGCAGTCGTACATGTGGTTTCATTTGCCGCTAGAGGGGTCAAAGCAATGTGTTAATGCCCCAACAACCTTTTCGCAAATAGTATACGTGATTGGTTAATTCCGTTGGGGTGTCACACGTCAATAATAATGGGCATGAATTAACTAGTAACGCAAACTTCATAATACGGATTATGCGCACTTTTCAAAGCGTCAAAAATACATATAAATTACATATACGTGAGGGAATTTATATCCGTAATAAATTATACAAGTGTTATATGCCTGTATATTATTAACATTTCGACTTTATGGCGTTTATGTCTGGAGTGACTCCCGGGAATGATCAACTTTAAAACGAGGCCTCGTTAGCGACTCACGTGGCTACGAATAAACATTACATATTATCGTCCATGCGATGCCTCCACCTCCGAAGCCGAAGGTTCGCAAACTAACCACAATAACGAAGTTTTTCACGGCAAAACTGACGCCAACTGTTACGGCAACACCTTCACCGCCGACGACATCGACTTATTATTTTATTGATGTTTTGTAGTAATTGCGAAGGTAAAATGGTGTATTTCGTTTATGATGATTTTACAGAATGTATTATTTTATTATGAAGAGTACGGCAATGAGGTTGTTTTTGAAGATTTGTTTATAATTTGTTGTAGACATGTAACATTGCTTGAGAGTACTGTATAATATAATGACTGCATAATTTACGTAATTTTGTTATTTACACTGCGACATAATGTAACTTGTTTTTTTATTAGGCATGGTTGTAATAATTGAAAAATGTCATTAAATAAGACATTATTATATTATTTTTGTTGTGTTATTGCATAAAAAAAATAAGATAGCATAGCAAAAAAAAGGTCTTCCAAAATTGTAGACATGTATCATTAGGTTTTTACCCAAAGTTGTGGCTGGCAAAAATTTGATCCTGCATAAAGCCCTGTTCTTAAGTATATATTTAAATCAAGTTACAGTAAAACCTGTCTTGGGCGACCACCCCTCCAGCCCAGCAAAAGCAGTCGCTCAAGACAGGTGGTCGCTTATATACAAAATTATGTCAGCATAATCATGAATGTGTGTATAATCTACACAGGCAAGCATTGTACAAGTAAAACGAAAAACAATAAATGATTGTTAATACATTTTGTATTTAGGACTATAAGAGAAGGTACAAACACATTTGGATACAAGTTAATAGGGTATAATGTTCATCATTGTTAATATCAGATTTACATTTTTGTCCACTGAAAATTCTTTGGGCACTGTTCACCTAAAATCATCACTTTCTAAAAATAGGCATGTGAGAGGAGGCAAGACACTTCCGAGGAACATTTGTACACAGCATGGCTAACTGAGGAAGACATTGAACAAAACAACAAAGGTACCATTGTCTGTGATACAACCGAGTGTATTTTCAGACTACTTTTTTAATACACCTTCAAATTTGACATAAAATCTCAAATACATTACTTTTATGTGTAGAAGTACTGAAACATCCCATCACAAATAAAAACTGAAAGTTTACAGCACTCCACAAACAATTCGACTGAATCATAAATGAATCATAATGCATTGTAAAATTGTGTTACTAGTTCACATGCCATCTAGTGAATCGTATTACTGCCATGTTGTTTTTGCAGTCTTTTGGACTATATACTGACTCTGCGATTACTAAGTTGGCAATTATGAATGAAATGTTTTGGTGAATCATAGTCACCACCTATTCTCTTCACCGTAATCACAGGTTGGCATTTCACCTGGTTATTCATATACAGGCCTGCCTACTTGACCAAAATTAATTATCTCTCATGGGGAGCACTATCCTTACATGTGGTGATGTGAATAGGGGCAAGTTTTAAATGAAAATGGCATTCACTATTAAAACTATACCCTTGATCTAGGGACTTTTTGTGACATCATCTCCTGGGCCATTAGAAAAGTAAGTATTAATTGTCAATCTTGCAAAACTGGAAGTGGGTAATTGATGGGTTATCTTCAGTTGCAACATTTGACTTATCAGGACCAAGATTCCCAGGAAAATTACCCCAAGTAATTGCAGGTTTAAGCACAACGTAAACTCGCAACTTTATGCAAATACATACATAATCGGTAGCCACATTTATGGCAATAAAAACCTAGTCTAGAGATAATTCATTGATATAAAAACAAATCCTCATTCTAGGATTCTCAGAAAAAAGACCCTTGAAGTCGGTACATCTGAACTACTACTACTAGTACTAGCATAGGCAGTGCTGCCCCATCTCCCCACTGTACAGTACTCAATCAAGTCTTTCCCAGAAGTAGCCAGTGACAGGCCCTACCACAGAACTGGGTGTAAGTGAATCCCATGTTATTAAACCACTGATAAATTGTTTCTTTGTGGGTTAGGTTTAGCAAGTTACCTGGGTAAGCCCGGTGTATACAACACTATTTTGTTGTGTTTGGACAACAAATGACAAATGTTGGTGGACACAACAAAAAGTTGTACATACGGGCACACTACCCAACAAATGTTGTAGTTAAAGCAGACATAAAGTACAATGCTGTTGCAAAATAAATTCACACATTTTGTAAGGTAAGTAAATTCAAGCAATTGTCTGACAGTGTCGGGTGAGCAACTAACTGTCTGTGATTTAACTTACATCTAAAGCCAGCTCAAGTCTGTTGATGTTGTCTGCTGCACTGTTCAACTTCTCCAATTCTGTCTGAAGAAATGGAAACAAATATTATGTTACATGATGATGAACATATATAATTAATGTATCAACTGTAGTTACATCAAAGAAGGTATTCTATTTGCAAATTGGAATGTCATAAGACAAATTAATTCCTATTGTAGTTACACCACTAGAATGTGGAACGTTTAGTATTTGTGATAGCATAACCCAGCGAACAACGACCCGTGATTTCACATGTTTTGTAAGTGAATTCACAAGTTCAACTGGCTCAATTCACGTGTTTCCGTACGTGAATTCACCGGATTCTGTGAACAAATTTTGTGTGTCGACACCTGTTTACCATGAAATCACGAGTTTTTCACGTGATGACATGTACCAATGAAACCGTACCAGTTCTAACCCAGTACGACTTGTGTCAAACTGGTTCAAAACTCGTGACAACAGGCAGAACAACGTACTGGTGGTGCGGTACCAATTATGAACCAGTATGACACGTGCCAACTGGTTCAGAAATGGTTCCTTGTTTGCTGGCAACTCCAAAAGAATTACACTGAACATTTTCTAAATTTCAGTAAATATAAATTTTAATATTAACAATAATTTCTTACAGTTCAAAAGAGAGAGGCATAAGATTTGTTTAATATATGTTTGATACTTTGATGACTTGGTTCTCTGAAACTGATCTGATTGGCTATGGACTAGAATAGTACCAAAACATTATGAACATGCATAAAGAAACACACAAATTCATCCAATTAAAATGTTGTTATGTAATTTTCCTTAATTTGTTACTGATTTCTAAAAATACCCAATATGGTTCTGATGAGACATGCAGTATTGGAAAATGAATGCTGTGCTAGACAAGAAAGAAAACTTAACATGATTTTTAGAATGTAACTGTAAGAATTAGCCGAATTGGTCTAGGCCTGATACATGAAAAAGACAACGAAAATCTCTTCTTTACTGTTTTCATACAATTGGCTTTTTGTATTCTCTCTTTCCTTATTCCTTCTCTACTACTTTGGGATCCCTACTTTGTTGCTCAAATCATGATTATTTTCTTCTCTTTATTATAATAAATACTATTATTTCGGTCCTCATAAAAAGACTTATTATTTATTCATTTTCTGTTCTGTTTCAGTTGTTTGTCCGTTTCCTCCACAATAAACCAACCGTTTCAAGATTGTTCGTTCAATGTACCATACAGATGCCCTGACTGGATATTTAACTCGGGCGGCCTATGTGCAAGGCAGATGTGCTAACCACTACACTATACGACCTTTCTATCACATCTTCACTAACCTGGATGCGGGGGTCGAGTATATCTTCTTGAAATTCGCCAGTTTCCCCGAACGACCGCTGCTTTTGACAGTTCTGCAGCAGCGGCGTTGCCATTTTTGTGACGAAGGCCTTTTTGTTAGTCTTCTTTACCCGGGTGCGCTACATTGATGGCGTAGCCGTAGGTGGTAAGTTACTACAACATGAATATTAGGTATATTGCGTGCAATACTATTTCATTTCGAAAATTTCGACGGACTTCTTCACATCATGGTGAAGAAGAAGAAGAAGACGAGCTACGCCATCGTTTGCATTCTGTAACGGCCGAGACTATTCGCAGAGCACTAACGTCACTGCTCTGCGAGTATGGCGGAACCCACTAGCTATTCGCAGAGCAGTGACGTCACAGCTCTGGCACTGCTACGTAGGCCTATTAATGTTTCTTTTCTGTGTAATGGTCGCTGATCTATATTTTAAAAGTTATATAAAGATCAATCGTAATCATTGATATGCATATAATTGGATTGCTAATGCCGCATTCCTGTGTGGTGCCATGGCGCCACTTCACGCCACAGCCACCATATTATGTTATAATTGATGTGTGCCACCCAGTTAGCATGCAAACGTTACATTAACGTTTGCATTTGGTTAGAACCATTTGATTTTGGTTACGGTTAAATCTCTAACGTTCCCGAAACGTTAGTTTTCGGTTGTTTTTGTTTGGTTAGAAAGTAAACGTAGATCTACGTTAAATAAACGAGCAAAATAACGCAAAAAAAGTTCACATGTAAACGTTATACCAACGTTTCTGCTAACGTTAAATGAACGTTAGATTAACGTTAGCATGCTGTCTGGGCACGTAGTTTCTTGAGCGTTTATGTTTTGTGTGTGTTTCAGATCGATGTGTTAATATCAAATCGACAATCTGCAAAACTACGCATAGAGCGTGGAATCTCATTTAACAGGTACGTACGAATTTTCCGACTTGCAGTTTTCGTACATTAATGTAAGAATTTAGGCGTCAAATGTGTGGTGCAGCGTTGACAGGATGTTAATTGTTGTTGAATGTTGACATTGTTGGCCACGCCAAATAGCAGTAGCTCTTCGCCCAAGAAAAGTTAAAATGAAGTGAATCTCCATTAATGGTGCATAGCCGGGAGTCTATAAATGTAGGGGCAGTCCCCGGGGTTCCGCGGGCATGCTATGATCACGACAGACTGAAGTACTGAGTTAGACTGACGTGACTGCGACACGTAAAGGGCTAATCGAGTGATCTTGATATAGTCAGTTAATTGTCACTCGACTCCGTTTCACCCTATATTGACTTTGTGTAAAACGTGGTCCGTGAAGGACCGACCGTAGGCCCTAAGTAACTTGTACAAGTACAACTGTACGAGCACAATTACTTATTTCCAACTTAAAACACTGTGAAAAAAACTCATAAACCCCTGCTTGACCCATGAGCTTCCTGACAACGATTTTGCAAGGCACCTTTCTGACTGTGCATGTTGAGCTTCTCTGCGCGAACATTTTGCCCTCCGGCTCTGGCATCCGCGCCATATAGTCACATTCCAGCACGTACGTGACCACCGGTGGCGTGACAACAGACCACCAGCGACCCAGGGTGCAGTGCCAACTGCATCCCAGGCTTGCGACGCAGCCGAGTATATTATCGCCGTGGCTTTGCAAAATGATTAAAAGTCCGACTGTTATCACCTGCTGTGATCAGTGGCGTAGCCAAGATGTTGCATTGGAGGGGGCCATCCGACAACTAAACAAACATTTTTATATATAATTATATATATATATATATATATATATATATATATATATATATATATATATATATATATATATATATATATATATATATATATGACGCTATTATATTGTATGTATTTTATGAATTTTATATATGTGGGTAACACCTTTGTTATTGTTACAGGGTCTTGTCTTGTTTGTGTCAATAAAGAAGTGAATGAAACAACGATCCAGCGTCCGAGTCCATCATTGACAACTGGTGTCCGGAAGCGGGGATCACCCAGCAACAATTTCGAAAGAAAAAGACCCTGTGGCACAGACGTGTAGTTCATTGTGAGCTACGTTGTAATTGGTTGTGTATATTTAATGTGTAGCAGTACACTCACCAGCGATACAAGTGTGCAGTTCTAGAGTATATGTTGTGTTATTATATAGTGCTATGGTTCACATTCATCAAAGTTGCAGCTATACTTGCATTTAGTGGGTATATGTCAGTTGGTGTAGATTTTAATGTTCTTTGTGGTGCTCACTTTGCATATCTCATATTTTAGTCAGTACTTCCTCAGTCAGCGGACACCGGTCTTTTCATTTAAGTTTCATTATCTAATCGAATTACCCTTGCATGTTTCCCAACCAAGCTATGACCGAGGAAAGGATTGCCGAGAAAACTGCACAGTCAAACGTAGCTTTAACAGCAACATTGGCTGGTGTCCTTCACCAATTCAGGGCCCCGCTTGCTCCAACAATTAAGCTGGTCAAATTTATGGGCTACCCTATGACTGCTGGTGATCCAACTCTGGTTGAGGAGCGTGTGCAAGGGAGGAAGTGTTGTGCCACCCTGATGCGGTGCGACATGATCATGGTGCTTTGGTTCCACTGCTGAAATTGCGTTTCGCACCACATGAAACAGTCAATTCATTGAGTGCAGAGTTCTACGCTCGAGTGCAGTTGGATGGGGAGACTCTGGCTGAATACAGCAGAGTGCTCGTGGGATTGCGCAATCGAATGGAGAAGGCAGCGTCCACTGAAGCAGAGGGTCAGGCACTGGCCCTGCTGCGAAACACTGCTCTGAAGTATCAATTTATTGAGGGCGTTCGTCGAGAGCTGAGGCGGGTTGCTTTTCATTCTGCAGGCAAGCCCTTTCACCACATGCGGAATGAGGTTCTCAACCTGCTGCAACGTTGTGCCAGGCAAGGGGAATATTCATCTCCCATCGAATGTAGATTCCTACAGATGGTGCAGATGCAGCAACAGCTGCAAACGCAAGTGATGCAGCTGACATCACAGCAGTGCGAGACAGCTGGACAAATTCAGCTGGTGGTTGACCAATTGCCCGGTCAGGCTTGCCAGCCCCGGGTGAGAGAATGTCCTAAGAAGACGACTCCATACATGCCAGTTACTCGCAGGGGTAGGTCCTGTTTCGGTTGTAAGCAGGAGGGACATTTTGTCCGCTATTGCCCGCGGAAGTGTGGAGATGAGGCGAGCGGTGGTTAGGGTGGTTAGAGTTTTATCTCGGGGGGGATGCAGAGAAATTGGGTGCTGAAGATAGAATTGTAGAGTTAGAAGGGAGATTGTTGGAGGCAGAAACCTTGGAGGTACAGCTCCGTCAACAGGAGCCAGGAGCAGATGAGGGTGCCGGGGAAGGAACAGCACATAGTGGCAAATGAGAATTTGAAGGTGAGCAGAAAACATCGGCATTGGCTGGCAGCGTGGTGACAACCACATCATTTGGTCAGCAGAAAGGCCAGAGCGTACCGTTGGTGCAGGAAATGGCACGACTCTGCATGCCTGTAGATATGGGTCGTATATCTCCTGAACACAGTGACCATGGTAGTTGCCTGCATGAGCGGGACAGGGGTTTTCCCACTACCACGAGGCACTGTGTTGGTCCGGTAGATATATTTTGGTAGGTGCCGCCACACGCTGCCACAGAGCCAAGGTAGTTGTCTGCACTAGCGGGACACGGGTTTCCTCTACCTTTGGCTGCTGTGTGTTGCCCTGCCCGTATGTCTAGCATTGTTCCCAGGCTAAGGTAAATTTACATAATAATAGTTGTGGCAATGGGTGTCACCTCACTGAGCAGTGCTGGCTGAGATATGGTCCAGGGGAAATTCTACTTTTATTTATAGGTAGTGTGAAAATCGTTATGATGTTTGCTCCATGTGGAGACAGGGGTCGCCCGCATCATTTACTGTGTATAATTTTGCTATATTTTAAATTTGGTTTAGCCTTATTTACTTTATATTCGATGCTATGATAGTGTAATGGTGTTTGTTCCAGGTGGAGACAGAGGTTGTCTTTTTATTCATACTGTGTCTATTGTTTGGTGTTGGTGTAAATCCGTGGACGGATACAGACAAAACTGGGGCAGATGTCATGGACCGCCATGACGCTGTTATGTTATGTATTTTGTGAATTTGTTGTTGTTGTGGGTAACACCTTTGTTATTGTTACAGGGTCTTGTATTGTTTGTGTCAATAAAGAAGTGAATGAAACAGCGATCCAGCGTCCGAGTCCACACACACACACACACACATATATATATATATATATATTTTATATATATATATATATTTTATATATACATATATATATATAATTCAAACCCAATTCATCGACATGAAAACCAAGTTCACTGACCAATGTAGTTGGCAGTTCAGCAAACCATTCACAGAAGGCATCAAAGTTATAATGTAGGAGACAAACGATACATCATTAAAGAGACACGAACCCCAAGCCCCTACGTAATATCCGCCTATAACCGGCCACCACATTCCTCGCACTACATCTCCCAAACCTACTGACAAAAATCATGACAAATATATACCAACATGTTGTCACTTAGATGAAACAATAATTAATAAACATTCCTACCTTAACACTGATGATGTGGCGTTAGCTTTCAACCAGTAACTTCACAACGTTGCTTATTACAGTTTATAAATTCACGATAAGAAGTGGCATTTATCTAGTGGAAAATCGACTATATTAATTGGTTTGGTTACAAAGAGGACTACAGGCGGTACAAACGCTTGGAGTAAAATCGAAGGGGTGATGGGAGATATATGCATATCACGTAAACTTAAAGGAAAGGTGCTTATCTCGTGTGTTACCCGGGTATACATGAATGCACTAGAGACGATGGAGAAACAACAGGAGAAGGCCAAGGTTGCGTTAACAACCTGGTAAGAGTAATCGTGGGAGTTGGAAGAGCTAATAAAAGAAGAATGGATGTGTTATGCAATAATAGTGGCCTAGAAAGAGTGGGGGAAGAATGGAGAAAAGAGCAACAAATAGAAGGAAGTGGAGATTGCTGACAGAGAACGTACTGAGAGAAAAGTGAGAGGAAGAAAAAGACAAAGGAAAACGAAATCATTGTGAACTCACCCTGACGACAGAGAGAAAGAAAAGAACAACAACAAAATGCAATTTGAGCCTAGTCTAGTGACCGGGCAACGAGCTCCACAACAAGTGTTATTTTTACTTATTATACACGTGAAATCATATTACGAGTGATATTATAGCAAGCGAGTGAGTATATATTTGCATTTGTGGGAAGAAAGTAGACATTTCCACAGACCTCCACACACAAAACTTGCATATTTATTCCGTACTTCTTCGTCCTACTGGAAATATCGCCCATACACAACGCGGGAAAATTCTACATACGACACCGCAAGTGAGTGACCGTTAGCCATTGTTCCGGCTAAGCGTGTAACACTCTATTAAGTGTCAGCCTAATACCTTCACACTCGGATACTTGTGTGGTCCAGGCTGAGAGGTGCGACTTCTGCCGTGACACATAGACAATGGGGAAGACTCGATCGACCTCACACCATGACGACTCAGACGTGGACGCAATTGTCAGTGATGCGTTGGCCAAGCAACAAGTGCCATTCGAGAAAATGTTGGACGTTCAGCAGAAGGCTTTCCAAGCCTGCCTCCAATCATTCGTTGAGGCAAACAACAAGCGCGTCGACGAGATGGTGCGGGAGCATGCGAGAGAGGTCGCGGACCTTCGCACGAGCCTGCAGTACACTCAGAGACAGAGTTAGACGAGATGAAGATGACCATCCACAGCCAGAGCGACCGACTGTCCAACACCACCAGAGATGTCGAACAGGTAACCTGCGCACAACGCGAAATGGAAGACGGTATCGACTACGTCGAAAATCAGACGAGGAGAAACAACCTGCGGATCGACGGGGTAGCGGAAATCGCCGCCGAAAATGGGGCTGACACCGAGGCAGTCGTGAGGAAGAGCTTCACGGGACCTAGCTCTACCGGCCGACCGAAGACCATCGTCGTCAGGTTCGAGACGTACAAGGACCGAGATTGCATCCTGCAAGCCGCTCGCAAGGAGAAACCGCGTGGCATCTTCGTGAATGAAGACTTATCACACCGCGTGATGGAAAGGAGAAAACAACTCATGCCAAAGTTGAGGGAAGCGCGGTCAAACGGTAAGATCGCGTACCTGGTGTACGATCGTCTTGTTGTGAAAGACCGTGCGGACAGATCGTGCTTTCCTTCTAGAACAGTCAGCGGGTAAAAAAAATCACATAAAACAACGAACTCATTTAATGTCAGTTTATAATACCACGCTCAGTGACTGTGACTACGTATTTCCTTTTAATAGTGTGAGCGATGATGACAATGCATTTAGCAATAAAACTAGTGCAAACTCTTGTACCAACATGTATATAGATGTTGGTTCCTCGTTGGATCATAACTTTGAATCATTTCAGTATACGCATTATAGTACCTGCGATTACGATAAAATTTAGATCCGGTAAATAACCTTTACAACCGGGTATTGCCATCATGCCAATATTATGATGATCTGCAATTTAACGTGTCAACCAAAAACAATACCAACGGACTGTCAATAATACATTTTAATGCGCGTAGTCTGAATGCAAACTTTCATAGCATCATACATACTTTGCAAACACAGAATCAAATGTAACCACAGAATATGATTTACCACACTATCAGGTATTAGATAATATTTTCACGAACGAATTGCAGTTTCAAGTAAATAGTAGCTTATTGATTACGGATATCAGTGATCATCTACCGGTTTTTGCTATTTGCGGTAATCAATTTGTATGCAGGTGTTCAACTCCTTCACAATATAGAAGAATTATAAACACCAGTACAACTGATAAACTTATAGCTGAATTTCATTGTAGAAGGAAGCAAGGTTGATAACAAAACAGAGATAGCTAATGTATTTAATAAAAAAAATACAACTATTGGACCTGATTTAGCGAATAACATAATAACACCCACTAAAACATCTGTATATGATTACTTAACTTCTAGAAATAAGGAAAGTATGTTTCTTTCACCAATTGACGAATGTGAAGTCTTATCTGTTGTAAACGGTTGTAAAAGCAAAACATCTACTGACTGCGATGACATCGATTTTAGACTCATTAAAACTGTAATTACATCTATTGTAAACTTATCTTTCCAAACTGGAACTTTTCCTGAAAAAATGAAAATCGCCAAGGTCATACCACTTTATAAGTCGGGAAGCAAAAATGATTTCAATAATTATAGACCTATTTCCCTGCTCCCACAATTATCTAAAATCCTGGAAAAGCTTTAGAGCAACAGACTAAACACATTTACAAAAACGTGCGACATATTGAATCCTTGTCAGTATGGGTTCAGGGGAAAATGTCCACTACACATGCACTTGTAAAAGTAGTGTCTGAAATTACAAATTCCTTAAATAAACGAAAACACTCTATTGGTGTATTCATCGACCTACAAAAGGCTTTTGATACAGTAGACCACCAACTGTTATGTACGAAACTGGAATTCTATGGTATTCGCGGAGTTGCTTACCGATGGATAAAGAGTTATTTATCAAACAGAACGGAATACGTTAGTTATGAAGGACATAAATCCGAACTTTTACCAATACAGTGTGGTGTTCCTCAAGGTTCTATCTTAGGTCCGCTATTGTTTACAATATATGTTAACGATATGTGTAATGTGTCTAATCTGAAGTTTATTTTATTCGCCGACGACACAAATATATTTCATAGTCACAGTAAATTACCAGATTTAGAAAGTTAACTAAATACGGAGCTTGATAAGATGTACAAGTGGTTTTGTGAAAACAAACTGTCATTAAATATTGCTAAAACGAATTATATATTATTTGGCAGATATACCCATCAACAAGATGTTGCTATCATTATCAATATTGTTACTATACAGAGAGTTCAAGCCACTAAATTTCTTGGTGTCTTAATTGATGAATCGTTAAACTGGAAGAACCACATTAACATGGTGAAATCCAAGCTATCGAAAGTTGCATCTGTTATATACAAAGTTAGCCATTGTATCGACCACTCCAGCATGCGTATTCTATATTGTTCATTATTTTTACCTCACTTAATGTATTGTTGTGAAATATGGAGAAACACATATGTGACAAACATACAATGTATTATATTAATAAAAAGAGTAATTAGACTGACCCACGGTGCCAATCGATGGGATCATACAAATAACTTATTCTATGAATATCGCATCCTTAAATTCAATGATATAGTTGAACTAAAAACAATTTTATTTATTTTTGATGCCTATCATAATGTTTTACCATACGATCTTCAACAGTTATTCATACAATCTATTCCATTATATTCTGCACGTAGAACAGAGAAAATGTCCGCATAAATATGAGAGCAATGTCCATACCTGTACTCGGCGTGAAATTGTGGAATTCTCTCAACGAATCGCTTATTAACATAATGTCCAAATATACATTTAAACGTCATTACATTAATATTCTCATAGGCAAATATATCATATAAATATACATGATTATAACGACAAATTAACATTTGTTGTGTGCACGTATTTATTTGTTGTGTAACAGCACCATTACAATTAAAAACTAAGAAAGTGTTCACAGGGGTAGACACATATAAGTGTTTCACTTCATGTCTACTCCTTTTCAAAACATATTTCTTAATTGTATTTCATTCGTACTATGTGACTTATTATTATTTGTATTGCTTGCTTTTTAATGTTGTGTGTTTTGAAATAAATTAAATTGAATTGATTATTGTGAATACTTGACAGCCATTAGCCATCGGGCACATTGAGAATGGTGACATTTTCATTGCTCTGTCAAATCTTATGCTGCAGCCAGCAACAGAAGTGGAGAATTCCTAAGTTAATCCTATTTGAATGATGATTTTTTTTTGCGAAAGGGTAGGACTGGGACGGATAATCTTACAGACATCCTTATACCCTCTAACTTTGCGACTCTGTGAATCAGCAGCCAGTTTTAGATCCTCCGTTCCCACCAACCAAATTTTTCCGGGATTGGGGGGTGCATGGCCCCCCTGCCCCCCTCTGGCTACGCCACTGGCTGTGATTATAAACTCCGACTGCGATAACGAGCGGCTTATTTGAGCCGTACCTGTTGTCGAGTGCGTTCATGTTCTCCGTCATTCGTCACCTGCTACGTGTGTGGAGGTCGCGGACATCTCTCTCCTGAACGCACTAATACACGCCGACGTGCAGACAGAAAAACAAACAAAGGCACAGACACCGAACGAAAACGAGTATCACTGAAAGCAGCAGCAGTGTCTCAGCCAGTGCCGACAATGTTCAGTATCATAGGCGACGCCACCAGCGTCCACATCGTGATGGTGGGGAGAGATCAAGCACCGATCGCCGCGTGTACCGCAGGGAGAGAGATTACACCCAACATGGCGGTCAAGATAGTGACCACAATGACAAGAAACAAACAAGAATTCGCGGACAACACGGCAAACAGGGTTATGTTACCAGCCAAAGTCCAAGTCAACAGCTTGACTATTCGGCGTCTTCAATGAGGAAGACTAGCGATGCAGTCAGTGCATCGTCAAACTAAACGGGGTGGTCCCAGTTGGCGATGGGCTCACCCCAGCACTGTTCCCCACTCGAAATAGTTGCCAGCCAGCATACACACACTGCACTGGGACACTGCACTGCCACAACAACCAAAAACACAGGAGTAGGACGCAGCAAGAGTCACGACTGACTGATCCTGCAGTTGGACGTAGACTTGAGCCACTTGTAGGCCACACGATGCCAATTCCTGCAACTATCTATGGCAGGGCTACAGTGATGGTGGTAGATACAGCAGCTCAAATATCGACGATTAGCCAGTCATTGCTCGACTATTTAGGCCAGTCAATCACAGAACCATCAGCCCAAATAGGCATACAAATGGTGAACACGGTTCATATATGCAATGCAACATCATTCGGCAGTAGCCATATTCCATACAACATAAACAATACAGACAACTTGATTTCCTATCATGACACCATAGCGTTGTAAACGTAGATAACTGTGTTTTGATAATATATGACACCTGCATTGGCGCCATCATGAAGAAAGGGTCTGTCACATGCTACCATGTGAGTAAGATATGTGTCGCACAACGCGTCGTAGTTCCGCCAAAACATCGATCGATCTGATGTGATGGTGAAACTCACCAACACGGCTTGTTGTTACTATATCACTACACCTCAGATCATCCACAACTTACTTATTCCATCCTGCATTATTTGCGGAGGAAGAGGACCTAATACTATGAAGGTAATCAATTATTATTTTCTCGCAACAGGTAATGAATGCTAAAGAAGAGATAACTGTTAGCACTAACTGTTGAACTTTATAATAATTATAATAACTTTATTTTGACACCATCAAATCCGGGACGGCTGTCCCGTTCACGGGTGTGTACATACATGTAAATTTGCGTATACTGATTAAAATAATGGTGACAGTAATAATGATAATAATATAAAGTAATGAGACACTATGATAAAAAAACCGTGTAAAATTGGCTATGTATAAATTATATAATTCTTTAAAAAAATGAATATTAAACATAGACATTACAGACAAAACATTAGAACCCGCTATACTGCACTGATAGTAATAAAAATAAATAAGATAAATAATATATGTATACATCGTAATAATAAATTAGCTAAAATATAATGTTCGTTGTGTGAAACTAGTTATGTGGAAAGTAAAAGTGTCTTTAATTGCTTCTTGAACTGTGTAATGTTGCTGTTGTCACGTTTGTTCCTTGGAAGTTTGTTCCACAGAGTGGGTCCTGCACAGGCAAATGCACGGCGGCCGAAACGTTCCAGGTTGACTCTGGGCACCTCTAGCAGTAACCCGCCTGCAGAGCGCAGCGAACGGGGAGGTGTGTGGCGGCGTAGCAGTGCCGCAAGATACTCCGGCGTGCCATTGTATATGGCCCTGTGCACAAGTACAAGTAGTTTAAAATCGATTCGCTTTCTGACAGGCAACCAGTGTAACTGCCGCAGTATTGTTGTCATGGACTGCCGGTCGCCCCGCCGAATTTGCCTGACAATTCGTGCCGCAGACCGCTGGACCATTTCCAGACGGTGCATGTGACGATCACTTATGCCGTATAATATTGCGTTGCCGTAGTCGAGTCGCGAAGTTACGAGTCCGTGTATGAGACTCTTACATACAGTGGTACTGATGGAGTCTCGTATCTTGGCGATTCGTGACAGATGGTAGTAGGCGGAGCGACACACGTTGGCCACTTGTGACGTCATTGTTAGGTTTGCGTCGACGTTGAATCCTAGATCCCGTATAACGGGGAAGTTTCGACGAGCTGGCCACATATGTTGACGCGGGTTAACGAGGTTGGTGTACGCAGGCTTGATGAATGGATGACAAAGGCTTGTGACTTGTTGTTATTCATCACGAGTCCGTTATCACAGAGCCATGCTTTCGCGTCTTGTACGCAGGCTTCCATACGCGCGAGGGCTTGTGTGTGGTCGGTTGGTGGGAAAGTGATGTACAGTTGGGTGTCGTCTGCGTATAGGTGGTGGCGAATATTGTGCTTTTGTAAAAGTGTCGTCAGTGGTGCGATGTACGCGTTGAACAGTAGTGGTCCAAGGACTGTCCCTTGTGGCACTCCTGTAGTTATGATGTCTGATTCCGACACGCCACTCTTTACTCGTACGACATATGTCCGATCACATAAGTAAGATGTCAGCCAGGCGAGGACGTCCCCAGATAATCCGTATCCAGACAACCGTCGCAGCAGTATTGTATGGTCGATGGTGTCGAAGGCCGCACTTAGATCGAGTAGCACGAGGAGCACACTCTGGCGATTGTCAATCGAATGGGCGATGTCGTTGTGTATCCGCACGAGTGCACTATGGTGCGCACGGTACGCACTTTGATAAATCCCATAAATACCGTTCTCTTCCATGAAATGTTGTACCTGTTGTGCAACGAAACGCTCAGTCGTCTTCGCCACAAACGTGATGTTAGATATTGGGCGGTAATTTGTGAGCGCGTTGGCGTCAGACCCTCCCTTCTTCAAAATTGGTACAACGACAGCGTGTTTCATGGGTACGGGAAATACGGTTGTGGCTAGCGAGGCGTTGATGATCCGGGCCAGTAGAGGAGAAAGAGCGTCGATGTGTTGTTTGACAATTGATGTCGGCAGTGGGTCTAGTTCACACGATTTTGTGGCAGATGCCAGTACTATTTTTTTTCACATCCGAAGGTGACGCATGCTCGAACACGTGTGCACCCACAACTGTTGGCGTGTCGTCTGCTGGCAGCGGAGATCGATTCTGGCACAGCACTTCTGTCTTGTCTTTGAAATATCGTTGGAATCTGGTAGCGAGTGCCGAGGGTGATTCGTCTGCCACTTCTGGTAGAGTCATATTCACCTTTCGGCCAAGAAGAGAATCTGTGATGCCGTAGATAAGGCGCATATTGCCACCAGCTTTCGAAATCTCCGATCTGTAATAATCAGAGCGGGCTGTTTTTAACAATTTCCTGAAGATGTTGCGACGGTCTTTGAAAATTTGTCGGTGCACAGTTAGGCTCGAATTCCGCCAAAGGCGTTCGGCACGACGGAGGGCTCGCTTCGCCTCTGTCAGGTCGTTGGTGTGCCACGGAGTCGTTGGTCTAACAGTGATGGTCCGCGACACAAGAGGGGCGTGCGCGTCAATAATGGTGCGTAGGCATGTGTCGTAGGCCGCAAGTAGGACAACAGGGTCAGCCTCATCAGCGTTCAGATTGAACGACCTTAAGTCTGCCGCGAAGATGTTGTTGTTGATAGCTGATTGTTTTCGATACGTGATGTGTCGCTTCAAACGGCTTGGTTTTGACTGGAGGAGTTCGCATTCGACCGCGTAGTGGTCGGTGATTAGCGACGTGGGCTTGACAGCAGTAGCAATGGGATGCGAGGTTTTGGCTGTAATCACCAAGTCTAGCGTATTGCCCCGTTCGTGAGTCGCTCCGGTAACATGTTGCGTAAAGCCAGCCGTGTCAAGCAGATCGGCCAGATTTACCGCGTCGGTGCAAGTTGGTTCGCCATATTTTGTGTTAAAATCCCCGCACACAACCGTTTCAGTGGGGTGAGGGTTTCCCGGGGATCAGTAACACCGTAGACACGTCGTCCAGAAATGTTCCAAAACACGAGTTCGGTGGTCGGTATATCACACTTACACGCGTTGTGCAGCTGGTATGGGCATTTCGTAGAGTGACGGAGAGTGTTTCTGAGGCGCGGGTGTCGACACTTACACGGGATACAAGCTGGAGAGTTTTGCGGAACAGAACCCCGATGCCTCCACCGCGTCGAGCGCCTCCACGCGGCTGGTGAATGAGCGTAAAGTTGTCTCGGCAAAGTTCAGAAACGGAAGTCGTGTCTTCGTCGGTCAACCATGTTTCAGTCAGAGCAACAATGTCAAGTGAACACTCATCGACGTAGTTACGTACGAACAATGACTTGTTTCGCAGATATCTGGCGTTAATGAGACAAAACTTAGCCTTGTCAACGAATACAGTCGAGTCCCGTGTTACGGTCGGCACTTGTATTAGGTTGTTGTTGTTGCGACGTGTGTGGGGCCGGTCGGTGGGTGGTCGATGTCCGATCACTGGATTGATTGTTCTTTGTTTTCGCCCACCTCCCCGACAGCCGCGTTTCGTTGGTAACCGGACAGCAATGCCGACATCAACTAGCGTCCTCCATGTAGCGGCAGCCAGGCGTGACGCACATGAATGTGGAAGCAATTGACAGGCAGTGTACCTGATTGGCGGCATGGTTGCGCAATGCGATCGACTGAATGGGTTATGGTCCACTGAGCCGCAGTGAATGTCTATGCACAGTGCAAGATAAAACTAGTTTGTAAAGATCAATAAAAAACACACACATACGGCGTCCTTGGAGACAACGCAACGACTTGACGTGATCCTCATAGGTTTACGTATATGTGTAGTCAAAATCAGCGTCGATGTAAATGCAGAACATACTAAAAATTGAGAAATATCACGAGCGACGTATGCTTGCAGCCAGCTAGGCGCAACCAGTCACGTGTCGATTGACTATATAGTAATGAACGCTGACACTAACTTACACCGACCACCTGTCAACGTATACCGCATCAGAGTGGAAGACACAAGAACCGGCGGATCGTTCCCTCGTAGGAAGAAATAAATAAATGCAATAAAATGCCCCCACCTGTGACAGTATCACTCATACCTGACGCAAGCCTTAACGAGAAACACGTCGAACTTGTTTACCTTCACTGAATACCATTCAAGAGAGGATCGATAGAGTATGAAAGAGAGTGCATTGGCAATTTAGTTCGCATTAATTAAAGTACAAATGCGATTCGGCAGTGTCGGACATACATCGGTTGGATATCGGCTTCCGACATTGAGCCTCCGTTGCCGACATGGGGCCGATATCGAGCCGATGTGCAAACCGATGTCGGCCCGATGTCGGCAATATCGGGCGAACATCGGCCGCCCTATTGCCGATATCGGCCCGATATCAGTTCCGACATCGGGCCGATGTCGTTGCCGACATAGCCCGACCGATGGGTTTGTGCTGTCTGGGACAACTCAGCAAAACTAAACGAAGTAGAGTCCCAAATACCAACACATTTCGTTGATGTATTTGCTAGGGCAAAGACGTACATATCAAATAGGGAACATATTGCTCTAGGTCTCTTACTAACCAAACACACAAATGTGTCCGTAAAGAACAACGAAGACCTAGGTATAATTATATAGAACCGATCCCGGATCATTATAGCATGGTTTTTCCGCTTCCAGAACCCACTGGGCCAATTAACTCGGCAGGTGGCTGGAGGAATTATCACAATTGGCCATCCAACACCAACCGGGCGTCAGACATGCTACTGCTGATGGATTGTCGCGCACTCCAGAGCAGGTGGAAGTGGGTGACTATAATATATAACATTGTCCGTCAGGATGTGTGTCCCTTGCCCTGCGATACTGGCTGACTCTACTAGCGGGGAGGGAATTGAGAGAAATTGCGCACATGGTGACAAGTTTTTGCAATTCGGCATGGTGTTAGGTATGGGCATAATGTTTTCAAAAACCACCGCATACAAGTTGGGGTAGCCCCCTGGTGGCCGGTATGCGCAAAACCCAATATGGCCGCCGAAGCCTGTGATCTGAAATAGATAATGGGCTTATCTTTGGTTCTATCAGCACTACCTCAACGTGTAATACCACAATTTGTATGTTTATTGGGGCGAGTAATCCATTTCTGAAGTTATTGTTCCTGTTTTCAGGTCATTTAGACAGTGAACCGATTTTTAATGGTCACTTTTAGCCAAATCAGACCTAATTTGGAAGCTAAGCCATATGTGAATATCATGCCTGGCTGTACACATATGTTTACGGCAGCAATGTTTTACTTTTATTGTTGAAAATATATTTGTACCAAAAGTCCAGGGATGTAATAAGTAAATATAATTATTTTAATCAGCTTAATGTCTGCACCATAGTACTCGGCGCACATCATTGCCATGATCAACTAAGTGTTCTTTGTCATTATTTATGCAACCTCCTTCGCACTTGCACAGACTGCTACATCGGAGTCCAGCTCGGTGGCAGTTACAGTTTCCCTTACAGGCAACACTACAGCCACAGTGGAGGAGCAGCGAGCATGCCTGGCTGACGTCCGACAGATCTGTTCAATATGGTACCCACTCTTTTGTCCTGGTGTTCCATTCCCAGCCCCATTCACTGGGTTTTGGGATCTCTGGAGTCTTGGAGAAGGATTGCTTCCAGATAAAGGCTGCGACTAGCAGGGCACGCTTGATATGCTGGAATAAGGCATTCTTGGTTGGCGGGATGGAGTCAAGGGACCTTAAGCTGTGAGAGAACATGAGCTTCCTTGCATCATTTACAAACTCTGCATTACAGTTCTTACTAGTTTATTATTGGCACATTGCTGATGAGCCGCTTCTCCCACATCTCCATGGGCTCATGCGGCCCATAACCATCGCGGCAGTAATGATCATATGTTTGTACTTTGAGTACATGGAGCCAGGCAAGAGTGAGCTGGTATGCATACCGTGTACGCTTGACGTGCTTACCAGCTAGGAGAGACGTTGCAATGCCAGTAGTGAAGATTCCGGCTAAGGAGAACATCCGGTCCCAGCCAGATCCTGTCAACAGCTTGCCACCGCAGTCTTGGGATGTCATCTCGATGTGTAGAAAGCCCATGAAGCACACCATTTTAGATTCACTGACTTCGTTCGGGTAGGCCCACTGCCATTTCTTCTGTTGTGCATAAAGAGGACAGTCACCTTCTATAACTGGAA
Source organism: Ridgeia piscesae (assembly GCA_025642075.2). Classification (NCBI taxonomy): domain Eukaryota; kingdom Metazoa; phylum Annelida; class Polychaeta; order Sabellida; family Siboglinidae; genus Ridgeia; species Ridgeia piscesae. Next base: position 213,207 of record JAODUO010001029.1, read on the forward strand.
CCTGACCAGGATTCACAAACACTATCGCCTTCTTGATGACAAACATTGCATGTTTCGGCATGGCCATAGTCGACCGTATCAAAGAAGATGGGAACACTCCAACGGTGGTCTTCGGTCTGACATCTTCTTCGCGTTGGTTATGGGATAAGAACCCAGAGTAGGTCACTGTTGTGCTTTGAAGCACTCCATCTTTTTCAGTCAGGACTTTGTAGAGATGGTTGAGCCACGCTTCATCGGGAACTCCTGATCGGATATTTTCAACGAATGTTGGCATGGCTGTTCCATTTGGAATTGATGAAAGTGTTATGTCTCCAGCATACTCATCGATGTATGGCACACTTGCGAAATCAGAAGGAAGCCGGACCGTGGCAGCTGCAGGAGCGTCCAGACTTAGAGGTGGGGGGTCCACCCCGATGTTGTTACGAGTCAGATGATTGGTTAGGGATATGGCACTACCATGGAACTCAATGCGTCCAAATTCGTCAATGTTATCGACTCCGCCAGTAGTGAAGACTACCCGCTTGATGTTTGAAGGCACAACGACTCCATCCTCAGCAAATCGCATTGACACCGCTTGAGCGAGTCCCCTCCTGACATCCATTACTCGGTCATACAATACCGATGTGACAAGTGCATGGAATGTGCTGATGGTTCCTTTCTGGCGATCATGCGCATGTAATTTCAGTCCCATAAACAGAGGAAATGGTGTCTCTCTCTCCTTCTTCTGATAGAGAGTGAGTGCGTTGCTAGATTGTTTTGTAGCATTGCTGTAGATCAGCTGAGATATAGTGCAGGCAACTCGGATCCTGGCACTGCTGCTGGCGTGATCATCTTCTACGTTCTCTTGAATTGATTTGGAACCTTGGAGTAAAACACTTCTAGAAGGGTCAGAAGAGGCTTGGCAACTGGTTCGCTCAGACAACTTGAGTTGAATGATCCATCAAACAGCATCTGTTGCAGAAGAATGTATCTGCGCAGCATGATACCAACATCAATGATTTTCTTAGCCTCATCTTCGGACACATGAAGGTTAACATTGTGTGCCAATGTTTTTTCTTATGAGAGACATAAACATCACAACCCTCTGAGTATTCCGACCAGCCCGGTCCTAGCTTCCCGGTCTTTGAATCTTTTCTGGTGCACGTAAACTCCGATCCAATCAGAGCCCAGTTGATTGAGACGACGATCATAGAGCTTCCTCAAGTCAGCAAGCTTCAAGGTAGAATGGTTGAACTCCACAAACGCGACAAGCTGAGCGATTAACAAAAGGATCATAGCTGCATCCAACCGGAGAGCGTCTCTTAGCATGAGACGACTTCGACTTTGCAGCACGGGCATCTTTCTTGTGCTTTTCATTACAAGATGTGTGATAATGCACATCTCCAACCTCAGCATCCTCTGCATTGATTGCAGTGTCCAATCGTTCATGAATCACCCAATTCCTGGATTCCACAGCCCATGTATTGAGGTTCTTGCCACAGTTTTCACTCCTAACTCGGTAGATTTGCTCTTCGCTGTCATCTTGAAACTTCTCACAGCAGACATATTGAACACTGTTGCTGTCGATACTCGCATTAAAGCTAGAACGAGTTTTTCTCGGACTAATGGAACCATCTTCACTGTCCGATCATTCCTTTGTTCTCTTTGCTATTGCTCGCTGCACAATATGAGAGCGGAATCGTCCTCGACATCCATTATGATAGCTAGCGTTATTTGTTAGCAATGTGTTGGCGATCCCTGAACCATCGTTTAAACACTGCAAGTTCACTCCGCAAATCTTTCTTAGATTTATTCTGGCACAAGCAACACAATGCACAGTCAGTGTCTTTCCTTGTAACTAAAGGTCGCTCGAAAGGATGTTCGTCGCTCATGATGATCTAAACTATTCAGTCGATACTTGTACTTGTCTCTGGACTGTCTGTATCCAGTTTTGGTAGATATAATTGTAGTTGTGCCATATCAGGATATAGACCTGAAATGATAATCTAGCAACTATCATTGTATGAATAACATCGGACTGATAATGTTTTCAACAAAATAAAAATAGAGTAATAGCTTCATTCTTTCCTGAAAATGTTCATGCAGAAACAGGTTACACTTTATGCATGAGCTGCAAAAAGATAAACAAATCAGAATTGAGTGCTGAATACACATTACTAGATGACTGTCGGCTGCAGTTGATAACACAATATATAGATAATTATAAATAATATGTCATTGTGATTCAGTTCCTGAGTTATTACATTTTTATCATACAAATATCACGAAAATTATATTTCACCTTGTAAATCACCTGAACAGAGGAAAATAAATTCGGAAATGGATTCCTCGCCCCAATAAACATACAAATTGTGGTATTACACGTTGATGTAGTGCTGATAGAACCAAAGATAAGCCATTATCTATTTCAGATCACGGGCTTCGGTGGCCATATTGGATTTTGCGCATACCGGCCACCAGGGGGCTACTCCAACTTGTATGCGGTGGTTTCTGAAAACCTTATGCCCATACCTGGCACCATACCAAATTGCAAAAACTTGTCACCAAGTGCGCAATTTGTATGAAAATCTGGATATTCCCACCCCGCTATACAGCATAAAACTACATTCGCCGTGAAGCAAGTTTGAAAATGAGGTTGACTATGTAGTCCCTCTAGCAATCAGACACATCAGTTCCACGGAAGCGAATGCCATTTCGGCCACCCCGGCCACTTCCGACGATGTCGTCGACCCCAACTACAGGAAGCAATACATGTAGGCCACAGGGACTCCTAGCAGCTTGACAGCGAGTAGGTTGCAACCAGTGATCACTGGATGGAAGGAGATCGAGGCTCCGACACAACATTAAGTGCAACTCCAATGCACAATTTACAGCACCCGCATTCTATGGAATTGGAGGGATCGGCTTCAAATGCAAAACGTGACAGCCCTCAACGCATAGATTTTTTTACCCGTTTGTAGGACACACGTTGTGGTGATGGGGGCACTTCGCCCGGTCGAGCCGATCGAAGTAGGCGTTGTCCATGTTGCCTAGCCAGTACACCGGGATCAGCCTATAAATGTTTATAATTATTCACTTTTTGTAGCAACTTGATAGAACAAATTAGTACCACGCTGGTCGCCAGATGGCGGAACTGCCCCGGCCCATGCTGGTCAGTCTCCAGCACTGACCAGCAGGGGCCGGGAGACTATAAATAGGTGCAGTCCCTGGGGTTCCGCGCGTATTCTATGATGACGACTGACTGACAGCTCTACATACTGAGTTAGACTGACGTGACTGCGGCACTACGAAGTCACAGTGCTGAGGCAACACGAAAGGTACCCAGATAAGCAAATCTTACTAGTTGTCTTCCACAGTTGTTTGAAGGGTTTTGAATATTGTTTGTCACATTTTTATTTTTTAAGTTCTTGTAGACTATACTAAACTATGGGTTGGCCCAGCAGTAGGCCTATGCTATACCAAAAGCGACGATGAAGTATGTAAATACAAGAGATAGTATAAGTGTTTCTTGAATACACGGCAGACGACGAGTCGCGCTGGTTGTGCCGCTGTTGGACTATTGCACAATCGTAGTGCAGCCCGATTCACCGTGTGCTGTTCTCCGACCACATAGAACGTCGTTCGTCCCTTGAAACGACACGGCAGGGAGTGGGCTGCTACACATCCTGGATCTTGTTGCGCCCGAGCACTCCGTGCTTGCGGAGATACATGTGCTCCCTGGCGGCGAGTGGAAGCTCGCGTGCGTGGCGATCATGACGTGGTTGTTCAGCTGTGTCGCTGCTTTCGCATACGCGTCAAGCAGCCGACGCTGATGTTGTTGGACCCAACCATCACAGGACGACTCCTCTCCTCCAAGCAGCACGTCGATGGGTAGCCTGCTGTCTCGCCCGAACACCAAATAATGTGGCGAATATAGCCAGTGCTGCCATGCGGTGTGACGTTAGGCGTGTAGGGTACTATCTCCTTCAAGTGATCCGCCCACTTCTTCTCAGCTGGGAGAACCCGCAACAGGCCGTGCATCGTATGGTTGAACCTCTCCACCTGCCCATTCCCAGCGGGGTGGTAAGGAGTGGTGTGGGACTTCTTGATGCCGTATATGGTACACAGCTTGCGAATCACCGCTGATTCGAAGTTACGGCCAAGATCGCTGTGTATACGCAATAGCACACCGAACACGAGGAACCATTCGTTGACAAGAATGCGTGCCACATTGTCTGCTCGCTGGTTACGTGTCGCCACTGCCACCGTGTAGCCACTGCCACCGTGTATTTCGTGAATACGTCGGTGATGACAAGAACGTTCGCTCTACTGTCCGATGACGGTTCTAATTCAACATAGTGAAGTCGATAGCCAATACCTCAATAGGTCGCGTCGCTGGTAACCTTCCCATGGGAGTCTTCATTTTGACTTGAGGCATATTAGAGACGCCACATCGTTCACATCTCCCAACCTATCTCTTCACATCTTCACGGAGTCCAACCCAGTAGCATCGTTCTCTGACCAAGGCCTCGGTGCGCTCAACTCCCTGGTGCCCTGCTCCGTCATGCAGGCCGCGCAGTGTTGTCTCTTTCAAGCAAGATGGCAGAAGTAACTGCTCGCGTCGAATGCCGTCAGGGGTGGTTATGTGTCGATACAACACACCATCGTGTTCAACGATCCTCTGTCCCATAGCCAAGAGACCCAACCTCGCCTTTGATTCATCCGATCGCTCCCTCGTGTCTGGGTGTCGTCCCCGATTACGATACCAGATTACACGTTGCAGGATGTCATCACTCTTCTGCAACGCACGCATATCAGCTAGTGATATGAATGGTAACGTTCCGATAGAGTCATCCATGATTACTTGAAGCCTCGAGCCTCCACAACATTGACAGTAGTTTCCTTAGGCGTGGCTGACTGCTTATCACCATCGCCCTGTGCGTATTGATCTCCCTTGTTGTCATTATCGCCACATTCTCGGTTGGGTTTGCGAGCACGACGATGTGGACGATACGGATATGTCGCTCCTTGTCGCCCGGTTGTAGGGATGGTCCATCCTCATCACCACCTGCGGTTTGTTGTAAGAATGCCTTGATCGGTAGAATCGACGGCAGAATCGCTGAGGACCACGTCGCTGTGACCGCTGGTCGCTGATCTGGCCTACCTCTTCAGCATTCGGTTGTTCTTTGCCATCTCCGTCCTGGTGGTTGTATAGTGGACCGCTGTAGTAGCGCCTCCAGTATGGCCGGCGGCGTGGTGGGCCACCTCGATTGTATTGGTTTCCTCCCCTTTGGGAACCCTGGCCTCCCTCACCACTGCTCTCATCACTACTCTGTCCTCCCTCTTTAATCTGCGATGGTGGACGACGAGGACCACCACCACGGCGTCTGGGATGATGGACGACGGGGACCACCACCACGGCGTCTGGGATGATGGACGACGAGGACCACCACCACGGCGTCTGGGATGATGGACGACGAGGACCACCACCACGGCGTCTGGGATGATGGACGACGGGACCACCACCACGGCGTCTGGGATGGTGGACGACGAGGACCACCACCACGGCGTCTGGGATGATGGACGACGAGGACCACCACCACGGCGTCTGGGATGGTGGACGACGAGGACCACCACCACGGCGTCTGGGATGTGGACGACGGGGACCACCACCACGGCGTCTGGGATGGTGGACGACGAGGACCACCACCACGGCGTCTGGGATGATGGACGACGGGACCACCACCACGGCGTCTGGGATGATGGACGACGAGGACCACCACCACGGCGTCTGGGATGATGGACGACGGGACCACCACCACGGCGTCTGGGATGGTGGACGACGAGGACCACCACCACGGCGTCTGGGATGATGGACGACGGGGACCACCACCACGGCGTCTGGGATGGTGGACGACGAGGACCACCACCACGGCGTCTGGGATGATGGACGACGGGGACCACCACCACGGCGTCTGGGATGGTGGACGACGAGGACCACCACCACGGCGTCTGGGATGATGGACGACGGGGACCACCACCACGGCGTCTGGGATGGTGGACGACGAGGACCACCACCACGGCGTCTGGGATGATGGACGACGGGGACCACCACCACGGCGTCTGGGATGGTGGACGACGAGGACCACCACCACGGCGTCTGGGATGATGGACGACGGGGACCACCACCACGGCGTCTGGGATGGTGGACGACGAGGACCACCACCACGGCGTCTGGGATGATGGACGACGGGACCACCACCACGGCGTCTGGGATGGTGGACGACGAGGACCACCACCACGGCGTCTGGGATGATGGACGACGGGGACCACCACCACGGCGTCTGGGATGATGGACGACGAGGACCACCACCACGGCGTCTGGGATGATGGACGACGGGGACCACCACCACGGCGTCTGGGATGGTGGACGACGAGGACCACCACCACGGCGTCTGGGATGATGGACGACGGGGACCACCACCACGGCGTCTGGGATGGTGGACGACGAGGACCACCACCACGGCGTCTGGGATGATGGACGACGGGGACCACCACCACGGCGTCTGGGATGATGGACGACGAGGACCACCACCACGGCGTCTGGGATGGTGGACGACGGGGACCACCACCACGGCGTCTGGGATGCCATGGTCGGCAGTGCCTGCGGCTTGCAGCATACTTGCTACCTTGCGCAGCATTGCCTTCTGGTCCAGTGATCTGTGCAGCCTCATTTCCCTTTTTACCCTCAACTACAGCAAATTCTACTTTTTCACCATCGCCAACATTTTCGCGGATTATTTTTTACGATGGTTGCCTGATGGACAAAGACGTCTGCTTTCGTATCATCTCCATTTATAAAGCCATATCCGCTTTTCACGCTGAACCAATTCACGGTACCGGTGACCTTGGTGGCGATCACTTTTGCTACGGGAACACCTCAAGGCGGCTTTCCGCAGAGCCAGAAAACTGACGGCTGCATCTTCCTCAAGCCTCCTCTTCATGTCCCACCGGAGGTGTACATCACGCACGTTCTCTACGAACTAGTCACGCACAATCACGGCGCGTTCCGCTGAGCTCTTTGGTACCAGTCGCTGCAGGCGATCGGCGATGTCGATCAAGCCGTGCGAAAAGACGCAATCGGCTCGCCGGGCAACTGCTTCCGGTAGAAGAAACGACGGAGCAGCTGGTTGGCGTTTTCCTTGTCGCCAAACACATCTTCCAAGGCTACCAGAATATTGTCGGCGTCCTTCTTCACCGCGGGCCAACAACGAACCTCCAGTTGGGCAGCGCCATCGAGGTACTTGAGCAGAAAGTTGGCCGCTGCTTCCCCGCTCAACTTCTGCGCAAGAATGCACGAGCGCGCTTCTTCCGCCCAATCGGATAACAGCGGACCCTCCGTGCCACAGAAGCGACGCAACTTCTGCTCTCGCTGCACCACGAACGTCGGTGCTGCAGGTGCGGCTCGTAGCCGTTGCAATTCCCGGTGGTCGTCTTGACTACGCTGCTGCAACGCCTGCAGTTGCGTATGGAGATCTGTCATATCGTCCTTTCGCAGTCGCCGTTAAATTACAGAATAACAATTTTGAAAGATAAAAATAGGAAGAGAAGATAGAAGTATTTTATCTGAATCCGCTTTCCGGACACCAAAATGTGACCTGCGGCTCTCCGCGGATCCCCAGACCAATAAAATACAACTAAGGCAAACAGAATAGGTATATAAGATTTATTAACAGAATGAATAAAAGCTAAAACGTCCCAATTAAAACGGCGAGTAATCGTTAAGCTCAGTTTATTACACCTTTAGACCTCAGCCATTTTTGATGTAAATAAAAGCCCCTGGTTCCTCAGAAAAATAGGTCAGATTCCGAAAAATGATAGGGGTGTACGTTTTTGGGGGCGTAGGTCTTTTCTTATTGAATTTCCATCATTGAAACTTAACATTATTTTAAAGGGCATATAATTATCTTCACACTGGATGTAGATATGCTTTATCATTAATTTAAAAAGTTGACCATAATGCAACATATGTACCAGTATATCAATATTTTACTATAACATGACATAATACGTGACGTAACTATTTTAGGCGTCATTTCGTACTGCTAGAAGTTGTATTTATTTGAAAGACAGTGTAATTACCTACACATTGGTACCATTATTTTCATTATACCTTAGATATTAATGTTGCATATACTCGAATACAGTGGAAGCATACTAGACAACATGAGAAGCTAGTGCCCAGTCATAGTACAGCTGCCAAGTGTTTCCGTTACCACCCGGGCAGCCCCGGTCGAAACACCAGCAAGTAAACAACAGAACAGTCCCACAAGTTACACCACTTACAAATACCTCAATAATCATAATACAATTACGCCAATCATTGTATTATGTCCTAGTTGAGCATACTGACTTTGTGCAAGAATAGGGGCCACCGAGTATGGGAGTCGTCTCATAGACGTAGTGTGTTTACAAAATGGGCTTGACCGACTAACTTCCCCGACGGGAAAGGCTAAAGCCCGAGTTTTCGAGAACATGACGTCACCCATTTATGTGTAGTTCTATATTTGCATGCCGCGCATGAATGTAATCTGATAAGCGCGCCGTTAACGGGTTATGGAATGGAAACAAAGAGAAGGATGCAATTTCTTGCCAGAAATGTGTTAGTAAATGACTAAATAATCGTAATGGCACTTTCAATAGTGACTATGGGCTATTGTGGACGATGGTAATGCTGGCCTATCGCGGTTGACTTTATTTTGGGCGAATGTCTGCATGGTATTCTCCAGTCCCGTCCAGCCTCCTGTGGCTACACGGTGATCTCGGCCTTTCGTGATCTCGGCCTGAGTGATCTCGGCCTGTTTCGGTGAACTCGGACAGTGATCTCGGCCTGTGCGGCAGTGATCTCGGCTTTTAATTTTAGCCCGTACAGGGAGTGATGCTCACCAATATAATGAAGTGATATGATGGAGCAGCATAGGCATCATGTTGCAAAAATATGCAATGCAATAAAGAAGTTGTGACGATCAGTCTTGATTTCGTTTTTATTTCTTGCCTATTGATAACTCCCCAAGTGTTATCATTGAATGTATTGAACCTGCAACGCAATAAAAAAACTACGCAACCTAGTTATTAATGCAATACATACTAATAAAAGGGTAGAATGCGTGTTGATGTAATTGTTTCGCAATAGTCCTTTTCATATTGTTTATATTTGATTTGTGTCCGTTGGGAAGGTGCGAACGTATACTATTGTATTGTTTATAATATATCTCATTCGATCTATCCATTCACTAGACAAATCCTCTTGATTGGTCAGGCTTTCAACGTTTTCTCCAATTTAAGAAAGTTTAATTCATTGCATGTTGATAATTTCGTAACGACGTACAGCTCTCCCGCTGGTTGTTGGTCGGGGTCGAGGGTGTCTACAAACTATAGTGTTTGAAAAATGCGTGGGAATGAGTCTACAATTTTGCCTGACCACAACAGTCGAGATTTATACAACAAACTGGCTGTTTATGCACATGTGGTAGGAATGCTGACCTCAAAGAATGACAGGTTTTTGACTATCCTGTAAATTTCCAAAATATCACCCCTAATGACAGAACATAATAGGAATGGCAGACCAATAATCATTCATGGGCTCGCCGGTATGCTCAGGGTCTAATTAAGGTATTCACCATATTAAAGACAAACAAAAATAGGACGGACTAGCTTGACAGAATATTATTGTAGGCCAGTGCATGAGAACTCTATGTTTACGTGCCAATGTGTGCATGTACACGTGTGCCACTGCGTGAGTGTGTACGTGTGTGTCACTGTGTGTGTATGTGTGCATGCGACCGTGCGCGTGTATGTGTGTGCGCATGCGTGATATATATATATATATATATATATATATATATATATATATATATATATATATATATATATCACGATGCGTCACACATCACTCGCATGCACACATACGCACACACACACACACACACACACACACACACACACACACACACACACACACACACACACACACACACACACACACACACACACACACACACACACACACACACACACACACACACACACACACACACACACACACACACACACACACACACACACACACACACACACACACACACACACACACACACTTTAATCATGATATTAATGTTTAATATATATATATATATATATATATATATATATATATATATATATATATATATATATATATTAAAATTAATATCATGCATTTAAATTAAGCCATATGCATGCTCTACCCTTTAGATAAACGGTCACGAATGCTCGGGCTTTTAGCGTTTTCTAAGATCAACAATTTAATTTACATCGGTGGAAATATAAACTTAATAACTACGGATACGTTCATAGGCGAAAACGACAAAACCGTGAACAATAAGAACCAATTATATATATATATATATATATATAAGAGAGAGAGAGAGAGAGAGAGAGAGAGAGGGGGGAGAGAAAGAGAGAGAGAGAGAGAGAGAGAGGGAGAGAGAGAGAGAGAGGAGAGGGAGGAGAGAGAGAGAGGGAGAGAGGAGAGAGAGAGAGAGAGAGAGAGAGAGAGAGAGAGAGAGAGAGAGAGAGAGAGAGAGAGAGATGGACGTAAAGTCAGGGGCGCAAGGTGCATTTTGTGCTTTATTCACAAACACAAAGCTCCATTTTATTTATGCAGAAATAAGCTATACATTTCTCTGTAGTTTCCAGCGTCGGAATTCAAAGTTTTATGGAGGAAGCAAATTTATCAAAGGACCGCGTTTTATCGGCATGGATAGGAAGTCAGTTTTCCCGCGTTGACTATGTAAAATTAAACACGTCACCTCGAGCGTATACGTAATCAAACGCGTACGCGTTCTGACTTTCCGGGACAGTCCATTGATCATGACGGGGTAGTTGATAAGTTAAAACCAACTCGTTTCATAAAATCAACCACCAGTTCAAAAACTTACAAACTCTAAGCTAGCCCTATTTCAAGAAATGCTAAATTGCGTAGAAACGACCGGTTTCGTCTTCAAAAACGTCGCTTTGTTTGTGTCATATCCAAAAATCCAACCTTGGAAAAGCCGTTTAGGCTACGTCAACCGTTTTTGAAACGAGTGTTCTCGTTGGTCTATTGAACAGTCTTTCCTTCTAGAACATTCTGCCGGATGTTCGAAATAATTCATTCTGATTGGCTAGTTAAACAGGGGTTCCATATTAGCCAATCAAAACCTTCGACTGAGTAACGTTATACGTGGATTTGATCGTTAAGAAAATTAGTTGAGCGCAACTCCTCGAGCTAGCAAGACGTTCAGAAGGTCGAACAATGAAGCCAAAAAGGACTTCGGGTGTATCGTTTGTCGAGCCTGAACATTTGCGCTACAACAACAGAAGCGGTCGAACGTTAGTGGCAACGCGTGCAAGTCTGAAGACACACAATGCTCTGTGCGATTGATCACCATTTCATCGCCGTCTTCCCTGCATCAAGTTGACGCTGCCAACGAACGTTGCCGCCGTGCCATGGTTACCACCGCTCTCGGGTAAAAAGGTAGGCATTTTTATATAAAACAGTCCGAATTCAAATCTAAGTTATGCTGCGTGCGAAATTTATATAATGCGTTTGCTTTAAAAAAAAACCATTATGGTTACTCAGATGTGGTTATTGCGTTTTCAGATGTGTGCAGTCGTGAATCGAGTTCCTGTTCCCCACCTTTGCCTTCGCCACCACCACGGGAACTCCAGAATGCCGCGTGTCGTCACGATCACAGACGGAGCCAAATCTGTCGGCGACAACATCACGCATCAA